>CM031616.1:6751864-6774364 GCA_018398815.1 Conus ventricosus
ACTGACTTTTCTTGAAAAAGGCTGCAACTTCTGGATACTGTGGAACATCATTGACTGGACCAACCATTTTTATTCTGCATGTCGGGTTCAAATACTAACCGTTGACAAGTTATGCGTATTATACAAACGTAACTATTCGTGTCAAACTTTCCTTTTGGAAATTCACCAGACAGACAACATACTTAATAGTATGTTGTTAAATAACCAGTGTAAGGGTTCACATACATGTCTGGCTACAGGATAGCTGGATTCTGTAACTTCCTTGCGACATGCAGGAAGCCGCTGTGTTGGGTTGGTGGGATCCATCTTTGTTTCACCATGGAAGCAAATGTTACGATACTCGTTTCTTATGTATTGGTTATTTCTCCCGTGTGCATAGTTCTTTAACTGGGTGTGAAACGATGGCCAAACTGTTTGAGACCTCGTTTGTTCATAGACCTGTGTTTAAGTCTGTGTGTGAGAGATAGAGAATGTGAGCACAGACATAAAATGGAGTGATCAGACCAACTTTATCAACTTTCCTTGTACTGGCATTGCAGTATATACATATATGCACAAGCATCTGTTAAGTGTGTGTAACATCTTGCGTGCTACCCAGAACACAAGTGGATACAATTCACAATAGTTTTATTCTCAAAGACTTCAATGTTGCACTTGAACTTACTCCATAAGAGCTCGGAATAACAAGACTGGCATCCTACGCCCAAGTATGAACACAGGGTCAGATATGTACAGTTGGCAAAGCGGCACCCTGCTGCTGACTTATGCACTTTGGTGGTCACCACTTCATAAAAAAAATGCACCACAGTGGCCTTAATATTTACAATGAATGCAAAACCCGTTCAAAGAAAAAAACTTCCACAAGACTGGTCTCCTCCCCGTTATTCCCACAGACCTCTAATTCTGGAAGTCACTTTGGCTTCTGTCCAAAAAAAATTGAGTCATTTAACAGAACATGCTCCGTAAGATTGCACTCTGCTTCTGAATAAGATGCTGCTGACAAATTCAAATTTCCTTGCGTCGGCGTTACTTTCAAATAACTGGTCTGGTAATGGACATAGCCAGTCATTCGCTTGCCCCCAAATTATAGCCAATACAGAAACCACAGCTCTTGGACACATCTTCGGTTGGACCAACACTCGGAACAGAAAAAAAGGAAGGTAAACTGGATGTATTATAATGAACATGTTACTCATGAAAATCAAACCAAGTGTCAATGGCCAGCCCCAAGCTACCCCGCTACTCCTCCCCCCCCCCCCCCCCTCTCGCTTTTATCTGCCTTCTCTCCTTCCCCTTTACTTCTGCTCCCCCATCCATTTATACACACTACCATGCAAATAGCAGCTGCAGAGCATTGATCTCGTACACACAAGAAATCACATTTCAGTGCATTACAAAATTTCTATTGCACACAAAGGATATATAAAGATGTGGTCTTCAAAGTAGCCATAACTTAGCAGTAAATTCCTTTCCAATAATCAACAGCATTTGAGCATACTTGAAACCAACCATAAGAATTTTTTTTGGTATTTGCACTTGAAATCTGTTCCTAGACGCCACTTCCAAAAACTATCACTTTACCCCACTGCGTGTGCACATTTTTCCAAGAGACGGCATCAAGTCTACAGTATATCTGCAATTCCTTTGTAGCATCCAACCTGAAATTTGGTCACATAAAACACATACACGAACTCCGTGGGAAAAATATCCCTGTGGCATGCATAATCACTCGCTATCTGATCCTGAACCCCCACCTGATTTAGGCGACTCTCCGCCAGACTTTGGTGAACCCCCACCCGACTTTGGTGAACCCCCACCCGACTTTGGTGAACCCCCACCCGACTTTGGTGAACCTGATCCTGACCTTGGTGACCCACCACCTGACCCACGACCTGACTGTGGAGAACCAGGAGGAGAGCCCTCATCCCCGGATTTCTTCCCTGCATCAGACTCTGACCCAGATTTTCTGGGTGACCCAGATCGAGACCTTGACCTTGATGGTGAGCGTGACCCGGATTTAGACCTTGACCTGGAACGAGAGCCAGATCCTGACCTAGAGCCGGAGGCAGAACGTGAGCCGGACCTGGAGCCGGATCCTGACCTTGACCTCCTCCCAGCCTTGCCCCCCTCGTCACTTTCACTGCCAGATGACAATATGCGACGCCTCTTGCCAACACCTTCTTGCTCACTGCCGCTCCTTGGAAAGACACAAAACATACAAGGAAGTAAGTTTCCAGGCTATTGCCAGTTTATTCCTATTGTTTTCTAAGGAGACAGCATTCATACTGATCAGCAAAACACTGCAAAAAAAAAAGGGGGGGGGGGAAGAAACATGAGACTTTACCACATGCACTTCAAAGTCCATGTGCGGCTCGTATAAAAGCCAAAATAATTCCCATCATGGAGAAATCTATTTTGATGAACAAAAACATGGCGCCATAACAAGGTGAAACAAAACTTGACACTTCCAAAGATTACTTTTTGATACAAAGTGTGTGAACATTGAGAGAAAAAGAAAAAGTTATGTCGTCAACTGTCAATAGACCTTAACTAGGCGTTAGCTTCAACTGACACTTCCACAATGCGCTGCTTTTTTTTTTCTTCAGTCCTTCACTGCCTCATTATATGAATGTCAGTAGGAAACATCTCTGCAGCATTTGCCAAACATGAACCTATGTCTGAGAGGAATTAGCAATGCAAGCTGAAGGCGTTTCTGGTGAAAGCATAGTTCGTGCCGCAACACCAGTAAACATGCGCCCCCCCCCCCCCCCCCCCCCCCCCACCTTCCCAAATACACACTGAATTGGAAGCCCGAAAGACCAAGCCTACTTTACTGATTTTAAAATGTACACACCCACCCACCCACACACACACAGTAACTGCAACAGGAACATCTCATACTCAACAGCTTTTCGCCCTCAGAATTGGAGCCCTCGCTGGAGGAGAGATGGCCACACACACACACATACATATACACACACACACAACACAGTAACTGCAGCAGGAACATCTCTTATCAGCAATTTTCAGCTTTTTCGCCCTCGGAATCAGAGCCCTCGCTGGAGATGATGGCCACACCCACATACACACAGTAACTGCAACAGGAACACACAGTAACTGCAACAGGAACATCTCTTACTCATCAGCAATTTTCAGCTTTTCGCCCTCAGAATCAGAGCCCTCGCTGGAGGAGATGATGGCCTTGGAGACGACCTTGCGTCGCTGTTTGGCCGTCAGCCCGTCGTCCTCCTCCACCGGCTTCTTCTTCTTTGGTTCTTTGGGCTCTCGCTGCTTGCGTGGCTTCTTGCTGCGTCGCCCGTCCTTGTGGCCTCCTTCCTCGTCATCTGAATCATCCAGATTCTTTCGGGACCTGCAGAAAGATGCAAATCTTTTTTTTCATTTCAAAGTATACAAGAACTTGCAATGATATTTCACACTGATTTTTGAACAAATGTTGCTATTCATGGCTTTTGTCACCGTCATCTAATTTTTTTTTTCCTGAGCAGTCCACAGCATTTCAATTCAAAATGGTAGAACTGTCGCTTTCCTTTCAAGTCAACAGAACAAAACTGTGGAACCAACCCATCCATTTACACTTAAAATTTTGGCATATCTGTTTTCAGGTTTGGCAAGTTATACTTAACTGTTAAGACAACAAAAAAACAGCATTTCACCTTTGTACTGCTGCCTGAAAACAACAGTAAGTCGCACATTCATAAATACCATCGTTTCCTTCACAACAATAATAAGAGGTTTTATAACACATACAATAAGAGGTTTTATACCTGAAGCAAAACTTTTTTGAAACTTTCATATTCAAACTGTCAGTCATAATATATCCAAGCGTCGACCATGCCCAGCAATGGACACTCGTTGTGTTGGTCTGGAAATCTGAGCAACCACCTCGGAGATGAAGCCATGAACTGATGAAACTTAACTGTGTGCTTCCAGGAGCCATCAGCACACTCAAACCTGGGCTGGAGCTGCTTGACCAGGCTAAAAATGTCTCTGACAGGAATCAAACCCAGCCCCTTCCACTCACAGGTCCCCAACACTAACCACTGCACAAGAGCGTCTGGTCTATCATTGGTTTTTCAATAATTTTCTCCTTTTTTTACCAATGGGAAAACTTAACTATTTTGGCACGATAAAAACCATATAACAATGTTTATGAAGCCATGACTCACTTCTTCCTCCTCTTCTTGGACTTGGAATCGACCTCTTCATCGTCGCTACCACTACCAGCATGCTTCTTTCGCCGCTTCTTCTTCGGCGCTTCATCTTCACTGCCCTCTGACAGAATCTCCCCATCCTCTGCACGCTTTTTCTGAACACAACAAAGATCGTCACAGTTCATGAAAATACAGACCACCGCAGTTTGTCAAAACTGAGATCACCACAGTTCATCAAAACCAAGATCACCACAGTTCATCAAAACCGAGATCACCACAGTTCATCAAAACCGAGATCACCCCAGTTCATCAAAACCGAGATCACCCCAGTTCATCAAAACCAAGATCACCCCAGTTCATCAAAACCAAGATCACCCCAGTTCATCAAAACCAAGATCACCCCAGTTCATCAAAACCAAGATCACCCCAGTTCATCAAAACCGAGATCACCACAGTTCATCAAAACTGAGATCACCACAGTTCATCAAAACCGAGATCACCACAGTTCATCAAAACTGAGATCACCACAGTTCATCAAAACCGAGATCACCACAGTTCTTCACAACATGCATAACCACATTTCATCACAACAAAGATCAACACATGCATAGTTACATTTTTATTTTATTTTATTTTAAAATTTTAAAAAAAGCAGACAAAGAATGTCTCTTGAGTCAAGACAGAAATTACATCAAAAATAAGGTTTTAAAGTTTAGATGGCTTTTTTGAATAACTGCAATTGTGATTTTAAAAAACTCAACCAAATTGTTTTTCACACAAACTAAGTACAGACATTTATCAAATTTACATATAAAACATCCATTTGAATACAATAAAACTTTGAAAGTCGGCAACCGATCAAATAGTTAAACTGACAAGGTCAGTGCTGATTTCCAAACTTTTCATAGAAATAAATTTATTTCGGCATGAAAGACCTGATAAAAATGATTTTAGCTTCTGTAACTTCATCACTAGTTATATTCCCACATGAATTTGCCATATCTGTTAAATTCATGCCAGCACTGCTACCATCACTGCTCAACAAAGTAATGACCAGTCTGGTTTCTTCACAGAGAAAGAGAGATTATGTACCTTAAAGAGCAGCCAACCGCGAAAGGCCATTTTAGGGATGTACCCTCGGTGAACTCAACTCCCAAAATGGACCGTTTAAAAAAAAAAGAAAAAAAAAGCATACAATTTCTTCTTAATTGTCAAGTCTAATTCCTTTTCCTTTGGATCTGTGCCTCTTCTTATCCAAATGTTGCTCAATCATTGTTTGTTTCAGCAATGTAAACCGCTAAAGTGTGTGACTTGTACACACAAGTTGTGCTTTTCATTTGAATGACGGCACCCATGCATTTCTCAGTGTTTGACCTCCTTGCGTATTCATGTGTATCCCTTTGGCTGCAGTCTCTACACATTTGGGAGCTTTTTGTTAATTTGGTTACTGCGAAAGAAAAGAAAATGCACTTAAGGTTTTAAATCAAATCATTTTGTTCTTATTTTACACAAAGGAGGGTGAGAATGGCCTCTGAAATAATGAAGTTACAGAGAGAGACTTCTGAGCATACTTCTGTACACAGTTCAAGATCAATCGTGCTGAATTATAGCTACTAAAAGATAATTTGATGTCGAAGTACCAGGTTTTCCCTGGTAAGTTTACAATGTCCATAGCTCTGTTGTCCGCAGTCACTTGGGCAACATAATTAGCCAGGTTCCTCCAGTTCTGTCAGGTGTGTACCAGGACTTGTGTCTCTGACAACAGTTGTTTCTCTGTCCATTCTGCAATATCCCAGTCCTCTGTCTCTCCCTTGGTCTCCCTCCTTCAACAGTTTCCCAGAGGATTATTTTAACAAGGACACTGATCCTTCTTAAATGGCCTTGCCAACATGTTTCTTTTCTTAACTGGTATCGGCAGATCTTGGCAATATCCAGATCAAAACAGAGTACTATTTTCCATACATGGAGCAGTGACTTTGTCGCAGCAGGCAAGGCCACAAAGTGTGCTCTATTTTGTTTGAACACAAGCAGATAACTGTAACAATTTTGTTGTTTTTGTCAAGTTACTTGTCCTACGGGGATTGTTTTCTTACATGCTTTACCATGACTCTAGTACACAATCCATATTTTCATGTTTTTGACAGAAGGGGAAAAAAAACCACTTGCTCACCCTGCCTCCTGACTTGCGGGGTTTGTCATCTGACACTGGCTGGATGTTGATGGTTTTAGCCTTTTCAATGAACACCGCTCGCTGCTCTAGTAACTTCTTGTCCATCTCCTCTTTGACTCTGCGTTTCTCCATCTGCACGCAAAATGATATACGTCCCCCTGTAAAGAAATTGTTGGCAACGCATACTTAACAAACACAGCAAGTCCCTAAGTAAAGAAATTGTTGCTAACACATACTAACATACAAACACAATGTTATCTTGTAACTTATGTAGATGGTAAAACATCAGAACACCGCCTCCATACATGATTCAAGAGAAAACAAGGTGTCAACAATTTTAAAACGATAACTAACGAAAATATTACCAGACTTCAGGGCTCAAAAAGCAACACTGTAAGAGGCAAGCAAAGACAAATATCTCCTACCCCCAGAATGAAAAAAAGGTCCATTAAAATTGCTGCTAAAATCCACCTGTCTCCATGTCTTACCTGTTCTTCCAGGTGCTTCTGGCGGATGGCATCTCTCTCCTCCTCCTGCCGCTTACGGATCTCCTTCTCCTCCTCATCAATCTTGCGAGCCCGCGCCACGTGGTACTGTGCCTGACTCAGCAGATCCGAGCATTGCCTGGCACCCACAAATCATCATGTAGGTCGACTGCAGTTCACCACAATAAGTTTTCTTGTCGATACGAAAACTTATCAGCTGTGCTCTTTTAACATCAATCATGCGAGAAAAGCAGATATTGAGATTTGAACCGGATGCATGAAAACAGGTCCGTTTTCATATTGGGCGCCGTTTTCGTATGCCAATACTACAACGACACCCAATACCAAAACAGCGTCTTACGTCCTGCCGTTTTGGTGTTCAAGGCGAAAACGGCGGGACCTAAGACGCCGTTTTGGTATCGAAACGCCGTTTTCGTATGCCAATACCAAAACGGCGTTTCAATACCAAAACGGCGCTCTACAAGGGCAGGTTAGATCAAGTCAGAGAGCCTGTGTCTGTCTGCATGCACATGTAAGTACATTTTAGTGGATGGCGAAGGTGTGCGTGTGTGTGCAACGAACAAATCCGGCACATGATTCACATTTCTACATAAACCTTAAAAAAATGTTACAACTGACCACTGAATTTCAGTCAGGAAGGAGAGAACAACACTCCTTCACCTTAAGTGTCCATTATTACTTCCTCCTTCGTCCTGTTCCTCTTTCCTGTTCTTCTCCATCATTGTTGTGCACTGTCTATAGATCTTACACTACACAGAACACATACAAACGTCCACACAAACAACAGTTCACTTTCTACAGATCTTGCACTACACGGAACACGTACAAACATGCACACAAACAACAGTTCACTTTCTATAGATCTTACACTACACAGAACACACACAAACATGCACACAAACAACAGTTCACTTTCTATAGATCTTACACTACACAGAACACATACAAACGTCCACACAAACAACAGTTCACTTTCTACAGATCTTGCACTACACGGAACACGTACAAACGTCCACACAAACAACAGTTCACTTTCTATAGATCTTACACTACACAGAACACACACAAACATGCACACAACCAACAGTTCACTTGTACAGAGTTCAGCAGTGAAAGGGATCTCTACTGACTTGTTCAAGAACCCCTTGCAACTACAGGGGCAGTGTCAAACTGACTTAAACTTCCATGTGAAGGAGACAAATGAACAAGACTGGTACCTTGCCTCTGCAGCAGCCTGGTTGAGGTCAAACTTCATTCTGTCTCCATTCTGACTCAGGTAGCTGAAGTATCTGGAAAACACACACACACACACCAACATGCTGAAGAGTAATGTACAATGTGCACTCTGTGTGCGTGTGTATGTGTCCATGCTGAAGACTATGCAGTGACTCACAGGGCCACATCCAAATTACCTCCCATACATCTGTTTTCATCCAGATGGTTTCAGTCGCATACCGTTTACAAGTACAAGGAATGAATGTTTGTGCTGGTCTGTGTTACTACTTGGCACTTTGAAATCCTCTATACAAAAATCTGGGCACAACGTTAGACAACAAGCTCACTTTCAATACACACACCAGGTCCACATACAAAAAATGCCAAACCAGAATGTATTTCCTTCGCAAATTGAGGAATCTGCATGTCCAGCCAAAAATACTTAAAACATTTTACAGGAGTTTTATTGAGTCTGTCTTGACTTTTCATGCATTTGCTGGTATGGAAATCTTAGTCTGAAAAACAGGAAACTCTTGGATAGCGTTGTGAACATCTGTGGTAAGATTGTTGGTGAGAAACAGGAGAGTATGAGTGAGTTGTATGAAAGGCGCGCGGTGACCAAGGCTCGTGCGATTGTTGGTGACAGTGGGCACACGCTTGCGCGACAGTATGAGCTCCTTCCATCAGGCAGACGATTTCGTGTCCCCAGTGCTAAGCTGATGCGCACAAAAAAGAGCTTTGTGTTCAAATCCATTGCGTTTTTAAACAAACGCAGCATGTAAGAAGCAGAGATGGTGGATCACCTGTGATATAATAAGCATGTGCGCGTGTGTGTATGTCTGTGAGCAAGCGGGAAAGTATAGACGCTGGAGTGTGTGTGTGCATATCCTGGAGCAGTGAGGAATAGAAATGTCTGGAATGTTTTAACTTAATGATTTTTAATGATAAATCACCTCTCTCTCTCTCTCTCTTTCTCATGCATGAGGGCACGCATGTATGATATATAATTATGTGTGGCGGAATGCATGTTTTATTTGCACTATCAAAAAAGGAGAAAGACTGAAATTCCCATTTTCGTGATATATGCATGTTTTATTGTTTGAAAGTAATTTTAGTTTTAGTGTCATGTTTGTAAATACTATAAATATATATGTCTTAACTTTTAGGGCAGCAGTCACGAATGTAATTTCTCTTTTAACAAGAGATAATAAAGTTTTCTGAATCTGAATCTGTTGTTAACGGTTGATCTTTCAATTATATCGGCAGTCATACCATCTAGGTTATTTTCTGTCGAGCAAGGTACAACTACAGCAAAGGAAGTGAGATGGAAACCCCATGGGCAACATAATGTCAACAAATCCTGTAGATTCATTTTCCTGAAAAGTGAGAAGCAGAAGTCATGTGAGGGAAGTTTATGGAGCCTAAGCCTGTAGCCAAGCCTATAAAAAGTTGTGTCCAGCATGTCAAAATAAGCTCCAAGGCTCTCTGAAACCTATACCCCAAAAAAAAAATTGTAATCTAAATGGTCTGCTATTTCCTAAAGTCAAAACATTTAAACCTTACCTTTAAATGTTAAGTACACAGCCAGATATTTGGATGGGAAAAAAAAACAAAAAAACCTAGCATACGAATTCAAATATGCTTCCAGTCATGATGCACTCCACAGCGCTTTCATCATTGCCTTCCCTTCACCCCGCCTCCACCCACTAGCCACACACACCCCGGCTATCCAGCCCCATACCCCGGGTATCCAGCCCCACCTGTGAGCCAGCTCCAGGTCACGCACGGCAGTCAGCACAGTCTTCAGGTTGCTCTTCTCATCCTTCAGGACGGAGGTGGCCAGCTTCTGCTGCACCAGGGCGATGTTGTACAGCAGCACCGTGTCGTGGGGAGCCACATGCCGAGCCTGCACACAGCGAGCCATTCAATGCCCGAGACCTTAATTCATGAACTGTGTCAACCTGAGACAGCAAGCCATTCAATCCCCGAGACCTTAATTCATGAACTGTGTCAACCTGAGACAGCAAGCCATTCAATCCCCGAGACCTTAATTCATGAACTGTGTCAACCTGAGACAGCAAGCCATTCAATACCCGAGACCTTAAAGGTCTACTTTAGAGGTTTTCGATAATTGGTCAGCTTATGCAGAAATATGAAATGTTTGATAAATTGGTAAAATAAACATCCGATTCGCTCCCGATCACACGAAATCGATCCGCGAAAGTGGGCATTTTCACCTGTAATCAAGAAAACGGGAGGTAATCAACTAAATCTTGGCATGGCTTAACTGCTCTTGGATGTGAGGTCACATGATGGACAGCGACGGCGACAGAAAGCGATTCTGATGGTTCTTGCGCATCTCGCTCGGTATTTAATTTATCATGTAAAAGCAGTGACTATGATTGCGACAGCCAATGTGACTCTGGGGATGTTTCTGCAAGGCCTGTACCTTATCAGTTTGAACGCTAATTTCTCGTTACCACGTCGGTTCAGTTCCAGCTGGACGCCCGAACACAGCATTCCGAAGGCGTACGGACTTTACCGAAGTCTCGAAGGAGGCTACCGACTGACTTCTTGATGCGATCACGCGTGGAAGGCGAGCGGAGATTCTCCTTCTTCAAGCCTTAACGTGTTCATTCAATGTAACAAGTGTGATCTGTCCATAGATAAGAACAGAATAAACGTGCGACTATCGTACTCATCTGTACAGGGTTCCCACTTCCTCACAGGAAAAAAATTCAAGGGTTTCTAAAGGGATATTTAATTTTTAAGGGCAAATTTAGCCATACAGTTGGAAAAAAAAAGAGTGAATAATTACCTTACACATGTAATCCAGCCATGATGATAAGGTGATTACACTTCTGTAGTCTTTTCCACGCTCAATATCATATACAAAAAATAAAAAATGAAGTCTTTACACAGAAATTGAGAAATCAGAAAAAGAAAACTTTCAATCTGCTTTGCGGACCAGTATCTGACATGGGATGTCCAGCTGCTCCTGTTTTAAGTCCTTATTCAATGATTCATCAAAAAGCATGACATATTCATTAATTCTCTACCGGCAGCTGCAGCCGAGGCCCCCTGTCTGGCACATTTCAGGAGGGAGCTCAGCAAACTTTACTTTTAAAATACAGCCACTGTATGTGTTGTCATGTGGAAGTGTGTGTGAATGGTTGGCGGGCCTGGACTAGCCTAATGCTTGTTCTGGGGCAGGATAGGGAGCGGGGTAATCCCTCTTGAAAAGGTGAACATGGGTAGCCTTCCTGCAGCTCCACACTCAACTGTTTTTTTGGTTTGGTTTGGTTTGGTTCGGTGTGTGTGTGTGTGTGTGTGTGTCTGTTTATGTGTGTGTCTCTGTGTGTGTGTGTGTGTGTGTGTGTGTGTCTCTGTGTGAGTGTGTGTCTCTGTGTGTATCTTTCTCTGTGTGTGTGTGTGTGTGTGTGTGTGTGTGTGTGTGTGTGTGTGTGTGCGTGTGTGTGTGTGTGTCTCTCTCTCTGTCTGTGTGTGTGTGTCTCTCTCTCTCTTTCTGTGTGTGTGTCTCTCTCTCTCTCCGTCTCTCTGTCTGTGTGTGTGTGTGTCTCTCTCTCTCTGTCTCTGTGTGTGTGTGTGCGCGTGTGTCTCTCTCTCTGTATGTGTGTGTGTGTATCTGTGTGTCTGTGTGTGTATGTCTCTCTGTGTATGCGTGTGTGCCTGTCTCTGTGTGTGTGCGTCTCTGTGTGTGTGTGTGTGTGTGTGTGTTAGGCTAGCTTGTAGGTAAGTTAGAGGGGTAGGGGGTGTATGAATGCTGTCTTTTAAACAATAAAGTAGGATTCTTTTTTTTACAAATGCGCACACACGAATCACTTAAAGTCTATGGAGACGACGTGACGATTGATTTGAAGATTCAGTCTGTTATTTCACTCTTTTTTCAGTTCTGACAGAAAAAGGAGCAATGCCAAAAGTTGCAAGATATCTATTTTTAGTTTCCCCACACCGATAGTTCGTCGCAATCGAGTAATATGGAAACATTGCTGCAAACAGTTTCGTGTTGTCTTCTGCAGATCGGAAACTGTGATGATTGTTGATGGCATGAATCATCCACAACACTTCAGCTTTCAACACATCTGTCCCATTTGCTGTTATTGTGAATTGGCTGACGATTCTTACTGAGGAAAGGGTCTGACCTGATGTTGATGAATTTGATGATTGCCAAACGAAGTCCGTAAGATTAACTACCAGCCTACTCGCTTTTTCCAATTCCACGTATTTCTTCCTCTTTCCATGACTTGCAACCGCCGATTCGCCCATTGCCCGAACATCAACGGTCTTTTTGCACACTTTACGGAAAAACACATGTTTGTTGTCTCTGCATTCAGTGATCCAGCTTCGATATTCTTCCTTCTGTAACCACAACGGATCAAATGCGCAATTTCCCTTAGGCATGATGGCAGACGCAACAGTGTTGGAATTCACCGAAGATGAGGGAGCATTGCGCACTTTGTCGGAAGTCGAACTGCGCATGCGCAAACGATAACCGACTATTGAATTGCTTTCCTTTGCTTGAAAAAGCAGACGACACACAAAACGATTCGAGAGGCGAAAATCGATGTCCGAAGTCTTGTTCGCGTTTGTTCTCCGATTCGTCTTCAAATGTTACGGTCAGTTTTGGTCCGAAAACGATTTTTAAGGGGATTTCAAGGGATGGTAGGGATATCTGCAGTTTTCAAGGGTTTTCAAGGGCCTTTTTGACCCAGTTGTTTTTTAAAGGGGTTTCAAGGGTCTTCAAGGGCGTACGAACCCTGTCTGTACGAGCTTACCACTCCACCTTCAAAGTATACGCGCACAATGCAGACGAAGTTTTTGATCCACTCGAACGAGCTCGGCAATTGTCGGAATAGCTCGTTTCCGCGGTCCAGCTGGAACTGACGTGGTAGAAAGAACTTTAGCTGCCCGGCATGGTTGCACGAACCGAATCCACTTCTTTCGAGTATCTGGATCAGATGGAAATGTGTGCAAAGAATATCCGTCTCCTGCTGAGCGGCTGCACTCGCCTACAGCACAATATCTGCCACCCCCTCGTGACTTTTTAGGCTGTAGGGGTTCGCAACTCGTGTTGATTTCACTTGGCGTTGGCTTGTTGTGTAGGTCGCGGCTGATGGCCAGTCCATCAAGTGACGTCACGGTTTTCGGTCTACCGCGCGGGTTTGAACAGGTGTGCAAAAGTCGTTTTTTATCTATTAAATTCTTTCGGCGATTTTAATTAAAAAATGAATACCATACCGTAGTTATATGACATGTAGACCTGTTTTTAACAAATTATCAAAAATCTCTAAAGTAGACCTTTAATTCATGAACTGTGTCAACCTGAGACAGCAAGCCATTCAATCCCGAGACCTTAATTCATGAACTGTGTCAACCTAAGACACGGCGAGCCATTCAATCCCCGAGACCTTAATTCATGAACTGTGTCAACCTAAGACACGGTGAGCCATTCAACCCCCGAGACATAGCTGCCAACCTCCCAGAGTCAAAAAGAGTAACACCTCACGGGGGTGGGTTCGGGAGGGGGGCTGGCCCCCCTCCTGATCAGCGGGGGTCAGGGGGCGCAGCCCCCTGAAGCTGAAGCCTTTTTTACACTCTGACAGGCATATTTTTCATCTCCTGATAGGAAAACTAATCAAAAGCAAGCCTATTATTAAACCATATCAAAGCATGCATATTAGTATGTTGCATACAATGCAATATTTTGTGTAAAAAAAGCCTCTTATGTAGGTAGCCACCATATTTTTTTTCTATAGATTAATATACAAAACACACAAAATAAGACTTACCCAAACAGGTTTTTTATCTTCCATATTGATGTAGGATGAACATAAAATATGCTCTGCCCTCCCAATCAACAGCACTCACAGTCCTGGGCTTCCATCAGCTACACCCACATTCTTCAGTTCAAGTTCCATCAACTTCACCCTACTGCCCTTATGATCTCACAACTACACCCCATAGGACTTAGGATCCATCAACTATACCCCACAGTCATGTTTCATCAACTATACCCCACAGTCATGTTTCATCAACTATACCCCACAGTTATCTTTCATCAACTACACCCCACAGTCATGTTTCATTAACAACACAACACAGTTATGTTTCATCAACTGTACCCCACAATCTTGCTCAAACAACTTCATCCCCAGTCCTCCGCTCCATTTAATTACCATCGCCCCCCCACCCCAGTTCTAAGGCTCCATCAAGCTACTCCCCACTCCCCAGTCGTCATGATCCAACCACTACTCCCACACCCTGAGTTGACAGCCTGTGTTCAAAGATCTAGGGTTTTTTTTTTCACTATTTGTGCAGTCGAGGACTTGGCCTTCTTTAGAAACTCCTGGCTGAACTTTTGCTCATAGCAAGAGCCATGAAGATTGGCCTTTGCCACCATCATGTTTTTTTTTACGGCTGCCGATTCCTCAGCTTCGTTGTTTTTTTTGTGCTTCGTGGTCTTCTCGTGATCGGCCAGATCATTTCTTCCCCCATGTGAAATATTCACCGGACATCGACACATGGTGCAGAAAGCAAACTTTTCACCCTTTGAAGGGCAAGAAGTGACCCATGGAAACTTGTCTTTATAAGCTGGCAGATACCGCTGGAATCGTTTAGGTTTTGTGGTTTTCTCCGTGCTACCACTTGAAGACGCCATGTTGACTATTTGAACAGCAGCTATGCGCATGCGCGGAATGGGCCTAGTTATGCCCCTTTCATGCTGACTTCCGAGTTTACGATTTCTGTTCAGTCGGACCAGTTGCCAAACGTTTTATTTAATTTTGGGCTTTTTTTTTTTTTTTTTTTTGAAAACTCGTAAACCGGAATTTTTCCAGCAAACAACGAAAATAGGGACAAATTTTAAAAAAACGATATGTCCCGGTTTTCCCTAACAGTTGGCAGCTATGCCGAGACCTTAATTCATGCGAGCCATTCAATCCCTGAGACCTTAATTCATGAACTGTGTCAACCTAAGACACGGTGAGCCATTCAATCCCCGAGACCTTAATTCATGCGAGCCATTCAATCCCTGAGACCTCAATTCATGAACTGTGTCAACCTAAGACACGGCGAGCCATTCAACCCCTGAGAACTTGATTCATGAACTGTGTCAACCCAAGACACAGCGAGTCATTCAATCCCATAGAACCTGATTCATGGACTGTGTCAACCTAAGGAATGGCAAGCCATTCAATCCCTTAGAACTTGATTCATGGACTGTGTCAACCTAAGGCACAGCAAGCCATTCAACCCCTTGGAACTTGATTCATGGACTGTGTCAACCCAACACACAGCAAGCCATTCAACCCCTAAGACCATGATTCATGAACTGTTTCAACCTAAGGGCTGTCTGAAGCCATCCAGATAGCCATGTGTTTGCGTCGCTGTCGAATTACTTCTGCTCTTAATTCTCCCTACAATCCTTTTTTTCTCCACTAGAATGCTTTTAAAAGTGCTGGGGGGGAAAAATGTACATCTGCTGCTTGTAACAAATTTCATTTCTATTGTTCCTGAATATTTGATCGATTGTTGATCATTGTGAGTTATGGTGGGGGGGGGGGGGGGGGGTTCTTTTTTTTTTCTGGGAGGGGGGTGGGTAAGGAGGTTGGGTTAGGGAGAGAAAAACTGAAAAAAACAATGATTAACTTTTTTTTTAATGTTCAAATTGTGGATTTCTGCCCATTGCTGGAAGCACTATGCCTTGTTGGGTTCAAACGTCCTCAAACAGATGATGTAGCAGTGTCTTTGACAAATGGAGTAGCAGTGTCTTTAATAGCTTTCATACGCAATACAATTTTCAGTTTTGACTCCATGTTGTTTTTTGAGTTGAGCCTGTGGCACGAGAATTATATCAAAGCTGTAAAATAGTAAAAATCCATTCCATACAAGCTTGTTTGAGGGGGAAAAATGATATTAACCTTTCATTATCAACAATCTAAAAACAACTTAAAGCTGAATCTATTTTCCACAAAATCTTAGATGCAATTAAAAATAAATCTCTTGACGAGTCCCTTTTGACATGCTAGAAACTATTTCAGATAAGCATTTCACTTAGCATGAACAGTCAAAATAAAACGGAATTTAAAAAGAAAGTTTCAGGTACCTTGAGGAGTGTGGTCTTGCAGTCCTGGAGTTTTCCACACTTGTAATAGGCCCTGGCCAGGTACACCATCACCTCCACATTGTGGTTCTTGAAGAACTTCTTTAGAGCATTCTCGTACTGAACAACACAGCAACCCCCATCAAAATTTTCAATTAAACACTTGCTGAAATCCTCATGAACTTTTTAGTAACAACTGCACACAAATACAAATGACTGTAGTTTACTACTCATAAAGACAGAAAAGCGCATATTATCATGTAGTGAAAATCAACCTCTCATATGGCTACCTTTGCATCCCAAAAAACAAAAATGGTTGAGCCATTATCTCCCTTGGAATTACTAGCTCTTTCACCAAGGAGCAAAGGGATTTTATCAAAAATGACAAAACTCTCAACAGCACTTCACTGGATCTACTTGCCAGAGACAATTTTGAGCTTTAGATGTTATTTGAACAATATCTTCAATATCAAATTTATCATAGTTCTAGAGCCTCATAAACACAAAAATGCTACAATACTGTGGGTTTCATCATTTTACCTTTTGATGCAAAAGAAAAAATACAAAAAACCAGTAGAGTAAGACAAAAACTATGAAACAAGCAAACACAATGGGATGCACTCTTACCATCTGCACTGCAGCCACAAACTGCCGCTGCTCCACATAAATATGAGCGATGTTGAGCCATACATCACAGAAATCCGCCGTCGCTTCACGCACTTGGGCAAAGACGTCTCTACCCTCGTTGATGCAGCCTTTGTGAGCCAGCACACAACCTAGAAGAGAAATACACCGCAGGGCATTAATAAATACTGTACACATGAAGGAACACAGAAACCTCTACATCCATTAGCCGCCTACAGAGCCGTGTCTGGGGGAGATGTATTCAGTGACCTCTTAATGTACACACATGCACTTGTTTTCTGTCTTCATGTTTAAAACAGAAAAAGTGCAACATACCGATGCCGTTGGCTGCCCAGATGTTCTTGGAGTCGTTTCTCAGGACTTGCTTGTACATGGCCAGAGCTCTGTCTTGGTGGCGTTTCTCCTGCAAAGCATGCACAGTCACTGGCTCATTCAAGATTCCTAATGCACCAATGAATGAAAGGAAATCTGTTTGGTTGTACACTGTTCCAACTCTCACGTAATATACACATGGAAAGAAACAAGAATAAAAACAAAATGGTATACACACAAGGCATGGCAGCGCATAAGAGACAAAAATCGAGGAACATCTGGGTGAGCAGACGTTAATTTGCACAACACACACACACAAACACTGCCCAACGAACTGATGTCAGAATTACTTTTAAAAATTAAAAATCAACTTTCAGCGTGGGGAAAAAATTTGTTGTGATAAGAAAGAGACAGCCAGACATACAGACTCAGCCAAGTCCAAACAGGGTTTTTTTTTTTAGATTTTTGGTTTGGGGCACAACACAGCTTGTGAAAAAAAAATCATCTTGTATGTGCCACAAGCATAGCATTAGGCAGCACTAAATGATTTTTTGCCTTCATGATTATAGATAAATTCAGCTTTTACTGGCAAAAGATAAGCGACCACAATGGTAAGTTGTTATCGAGCCAACATAAAGACAGACATCTTCACAGCAAAGTACATCCACCGCCAGGATTTCAGACAAAATTTGGTATGGTTTGGACATAAGCTTTTTGCGCATTGATTTTTTTCTTTTTTAAGTAACTGCCATTTTTTTAATTTGTTTGATACTTTCAGATATAATTTTTGAGTTACAGAAAAGTTTTTCTGAATAAACTTTGCTTTTCAATGGTTCACAGTACATTGTGCGTCATTTAATACAACATTATATCCTGAAGCTGACAGTTCATTTTTCCAAGTGCTGATTAAACGTAAAACCTCAGACTGAGGGGAATGTCACATGTTAGTCATGACACAGCATTTCATGCCCAAATAAAATGTGCAGCACAGTGTTTCATGCCTTTCCCGTCTGGGTTAACTTCAAAAAGCTCTCTGCTCTAAACTGTGTGATTCTCTTCGGAATGGGTAGGTCTCCTGGGAACTCTGACATGTGACTTTAACTTAGGCCACTTTATAAGGGTCTGGGCTTTCACCAATGTTTACCACTCAATTTTAAGTGGACTCTCATTTTTCCTTGAGGTCAAAAGAACTGGTTAATCAACAAGTCTATAAATCTCCACAGCATATAATTCTAAAGCTTAACAGAAAAACTACAGAGGCTTTATCCACGTCCACAGGGAAAACAAACATAAAGCATCTGTCCACAAAATCATGTTCAAAATAGTGGCACATTTTCTTGATAGATTCACTCACCTTCTCCTTGTCCCTCATTGGCTGGTGTAAGGTCTGAAGCCAAACGTTGCCCAGGGCGATCAGGGAGTAGGCGTCATCTTTGGTCTGCGGCCGCTGCAAGATCCTCTCAAACTTCTTCTGACCTGGGCCCCACTCTTGTTTGGCCAGATGGAGGTTGCCGATCAACGACCAAGCGTCTGGATGATCCTGGTGGGCAAACCGTTCACAGGTTATGGGCACACAGGTTGGCTCACCTCAGGGGGTTTCAAAGATCAAAACCATCAACATGTAAAGAAACAGTCAATTAGATGAAAATGTGGCACTTTTTTTTTTTAATATCCAACACCCATCATCTTCCTTCCCCACAGCTAGAAAATATGACAGTCATGTATGTCAGATAATGTGAACTATCACTTCTGGTCTTTTGAGCTATAACAAATTCCAAATAATAAAAAAACACAAAAAAACCCTGATGTTTTCTAATAGACGTTTTTACCTGCTTCCATGCACATATCCATGTGGCAACACTCCAGAGCACACACTGCCCTGTTGCCGAGTCACATTTGTAGTGTTCAGCGATGTGTGTTCAGATCCAACATACAGAGAACATCGTCTACAACGCCTTCTACTGACAATGACTGTTTTGTCTTTAGGACAGATGAGCATTCCCCTTCAGGAAGGTACCACAACATTTCTCCAATAGTAGTACCAATGAACTTTCAGATGACAATGACTGAAATGATTTTTACCACACAACTGAAAGTCACTGCATTCTTTTATCAAAGGTGACTAGTGTGTCAAGGTATGATGGATTACAGATGGACCCAGCAATTATTTGGCCACAGATGATTACATGCTCATCTGACATGAAGTCCCCACAGCACACTGTTTGCTGCCAGTTCTGAAAGGAAAGGGATCCTCCTAATTCTGGTATCTGCCGACTGACCTGGTTGATTTGCAGAGCCTCCTTGAACCAATCAGAAGCCTCGTAGATCTGACCTCTGTCTCTGGCCATGCAACCCAGCCGCAGATAACCTGTAAACAATAAAACACTGAATGAATACTGAGCCTGTCCCATTCACACAGGTCCCTCATCACATCTTACAAATGGCAAACCATTTATAATAGAAAGAAACTGCTCACAAAGCATCAAAGAACATAGTCTACACACACACACACGCACGCACACGTACACACTCGCAGATGTATATGCATGCACGCACAGAATGCTATTTCACACATGCCAGATACAAAAATCTTTACTCTCACGGGCAACAAACAAGAGTTTGAAGTATTTTTTACTTTGATATAAGTGCACCTATAACCTGCACACACTGCATACATAAACACAGGACTGGTCTTCTTTCAATTCAACCACACACAAGGACAGACAGCAACACAATAGCAGGGCTTAAAACAGGAGGAGGAAAAATCCACTGAAACTAGGGGGGTCCGGGGGCATGCTCCCCCGGAAAATATTTTTTTAACCGAGTGTAAATCTATGCCATTTCGCGCTTTCTGGACATAATTTCAAGAGTTATTTAGTGCATAAAAATTGCTGTAAACACATAATTATTACAGGAAGATATATTTGGGACAAGGGGAGAAGGGGTTAAACACATAATAAAATGAACACTCACCCTTTAACTTGAGTGTTTTACAGGTGTTCACCAACTATAGTCTTTGGATGAAATCTCACTTCTGGGGTTGCTCAATAAGTTTCACTTTTCAGGTTTAAATGATCACACAATATCAAGTTTGAAGTTGGTGCACACAAAGTCAGTAACTGCATCAAACACTTTAAAGTTCAGTCTCATATCAGCAGGGTTCCCACTTCTTCACAGGAAAAAAATTCAAGGGTTTTTCAAGGGTTTCTAAAGGGGATATTTTAATTTTTAAAGGGGCAAATTTAGCCGTACGATTGAAAAAAAAGAGTGAATAATTACCGTACACATGTAATCCAGTCATGATGATAAGGTGATTACACTTCTGTAGTCTTATCCATGCTCATATCATATACAAAAAATAAAAAATGAAGTCTTTATACAGAAACTGAGAAATCAGAAAAAGAAAACTTTCAATCTGCTTTCTGGACCAGTATCTGACATGGGATGTCCAGCTGCTTCTGTTTCAAGTCCTTATTCAATGATTCATCAAAAAGCATGACATATTCATTAATTCTCTTCCGGCAGCTGCAGCGGAGGCCCCCCTCTCTGGCACATTTCAGGAGGGAGCTCTGCAAACTTTACTTTTAAAATACAGCCACTGTATGTGTTGTGTGGAAGTGTGTGTGAATGGTTGGCGGGCCTGGACTAGCCTAATGCTTTGTTCTGGGCAGGATCGGGAGCGGGGTAACCCCTCTTGAAAAGGTGAACGTGGGTAGCCTTCCTGCAGCTCCACACTGAACTGTTTTTTTTTTTTTTTAAACTTTTTTTTAATTGCTTTAAACAAAATGACAATAACAAATACACAAAAGAAATCATATTCATTATAAGTGAATTAAATATAAAGCTAGAAAAAAAGTATGAGAGAGAGAGAAAGTGAGAGGGAGGGAGGGAGTGGGGGAGTGAGAGAGAGAGAGAGAGAGATTGGGTTGGGTTTGTGCGTGACTTCAAATGCTTTAAATCAAGTTTTAGATGTTGGACAAACAAGCTGTAAAACACAGTGGAGAGTACATGGGCAAACAAGACCTATATCAACCATATGTAGTGTAACACAAAAATACTAAATACTTGATTACATGCGGGAGCAAAAGTGGCCTTTTGAACTGTTTTTTTAGTTTGGTGTGTGTGTGTGTGTGTGTGTATCTGTGTGTGTGTGTCTCTCTCTCTCTCTTTCTCTCTGTGTGTGTGTGTGTGTGTGTGTGTGTGTGTGTGTCTCTCTCTCTCTCTGTCTCTTTCTCTGTGTGTGTGTGTGTGTGTGTGTGTGTGTGTCTTTCTCTGTGTGTGTGCGTCTTTCTCTCTGTGTGTGTATGTGTGTGCGTGTGCGTCTTGTGTGTGTGTGTGTGTGTGTGTGTGTGTGTGTGTGTGTAGGCTAGCTGGTAGGTAAGTTGGGGGGGGGGGGGGGGGTAGGGGTGTGGTATGAATGCTTTCTTTTAAACATGAAAGTAGGATTTTTTTTTTTTTTTAAATTACAAATGTGCACACACGAGTCACTTAGTGTCTATGGAGACGACGTGACGATTGATTTGAAGATTCAGTATATGATTTCACTCTTTTTTCAGTTCTAACAGAAAAAAAGAGCAATGCCAAAAGTTGCAAAATATCTCATTTTAGTTTCCCCACGCCGATACTTCGTCGCAATCTAGTAATATGTTAACATTGCTGCAAACAGTTTCGTGTCGTCTTCAGCAGATCGGAAACTGTGATGATTGTTGATGACATGAATCGTCCACAATACTTCAGCTTTTAACACATCTGTCCCACTTGCTGTTATTGTGGATTGGCTGACGATTCTTACTGAGGAAAGGGTCTGACCTGATGTTGATGAATTTGATGATTGCCGAACGAAGTCCGTAAGACTAACTACCAGCCTACTCGGGTTTTCCAATTCCACATATTTTTCCTCTTTCCGTGACTTGCAACCGCGATTCGCCCACTGCCCGAACATCAACGGTCTTTTTGCACACTTTACGGAAAAACGCATGTTTGTTGTCTCTGCATTCAGTGATCCAGCTTCGATATTCTTCCTTCTGTAACCACAACGGATCAAATGCGCAATTTCCTTTAGGCATGATGACAGACGCAACAGTGTTCGCATTCACCGAAGATAAGGGAGCATGTCGCACTTTGTCGGAAGTCGAACTGCGCATGCGTAAACGATAACCAACTATTGAATTGCTTCCCTTTGCTTGAAAAGCAGACGACACACAGAACGATTCGAGAGGCGAAAATCGATGTCCGAAGTCTTGTTCGCGTTTGTTCTCCGATTCGTCTTCAAATGTTACGGTCAGTTTTGGTCCGAAAACGATTTTTAAGGGGATTTCAAGGGATGGTAGGGATATCTGCAGTATTCAAGGGTTTTCA
>CM031616.1:6779364-6796864 GCA_018398815.1 Conus ventricosus
CCCAAATAAAAAACCCAAAAATGCCACTCTAACAGTGACTCTGCAACTTTCTTGCTTTGGGCAGAAGGCCTGAAAATTTCCTTTCCAGCAGTAATTCTCATCATTTACCCTTAACTCAGTTGCCCCTATGATGAATACTTGCCTTGCAGCTTATCAGGTGGCTGTGCCAAAAATGTTCGTCACTCACAATCCACATAAACCAACAAGTCAATTTTACTGTTCGGAGAAAAACCACAGACCATACTACATTAATTCTGTAATTAATGCTACTCCTGGTAGGTGAATTTGAAACCCATATCAGGGCTGCTTGAATCTTCATTTTTTGGGTAAAGTTTCTTCTGCTGCTCTGTGTGCAGACACTAATCCCTCAGAATCATTTTTAGGAACAATTTGGAACATTTGATTTTTTGTTAGGAACACTCAGACCCTCACTTCCCTTGGCATCCATACAATGCTTACTTCATGGCGCACACACATTTTGAAATGCAACAAAGTCAAATACTGTGACGGGCACAATGTGTGCGGAGTTTCCCCAGGTATGGATAGCACACACCACGAGCATGTTTCCGTACAACTTGGCAAAAATGTCTACTCCCACTGCTCCCTTTACATAGCTGCAGCTTAATCCATAGCACTGTCAATCATTTCACCAAACTGCTATCCATGATACAGTGAACCAGACACCAGAAATAACTTGATGAAGAATTCAGGCATATTCTTTCCTCAACGGAAAACACATCAGCTGACTGGTCCATTGAACATGGACACAGTGTAAAAGCACGCATGTCAGGCTTAGCTTCATAACCTGAGACAAGCTAAGTGACTCACTCTCCCACCCCACGCTCAGTAAACCATGCCTGTCACAAAATTACTTGGTTTACAAAAAGAAAGCAAGCGAACGACCCAATCTAGCCAAAAATAAACTTGTCAAAACAATTCTGACTTTGCCGCAACACTGAACAAATACTGAAATAGCAACCAGAAGAAACAAAATGTATGAAAATGGGGCAGATGGCATCTCCGTTTTTGACTGAATCGGCATATGTACTAGGTACACAGGTATTACCAGCAGCTGTTAATTTGAAGGGCATTGCCTGTTTTGCAATGGGAATAAAGGGTCACCTTCCTTTTTCGCTATCGTCTATCTCCCCCTGCCTCACTTCAGACAGATTCCAGATCCACTCCCCTGACGCCACTCACATTTTCATTGTCGCCTCTGTAGATGTACATCTGCCCCAGGCCAAAGAAGGGCAGCACAAAACTGCCAGGGGAGAACTGCGTGGCCTGGTAGTAGTACTGGAAGGCCTGGTCGTAGTCCTCCTGCACATGGAAAGCCCTGGCCAGCTGGTAGCAGCTCTCCGCACGCATGGCCTCGTTCTCCGTGTTGTGGAAGGCATGGAGAGCCAGGTGCTGAACTTTCTGGTAATCCTACAAGACCAGGTCAAGGAAAAACCCTCAAATTATATAGCTGCTAAGTTTTGTAACATAGCCAAATTTGATTTTTTTTTTATTAAAGAGAAAAATAAAATTATGTCTTGTAAATTTTGTTGAATGTGTGTGTGTGTGTGTGTGTGTGTGTGTGTGTGTGTGTGTGTGTATGTGTGTGTGTGTGTGTGTGTGTGTGTGTGTGTGTGCAACAACAAAAAGAAAAAAAAAGAAAGAACAAATAAGTATAGGAATAAAAGACCAGTTCACAAAACAAAAAGCAATGGAGTGAGTTTAGAACAAAAAAGGTGTATGTGGGGGGGGGGGGGGCTGAGACAGCCAAAAAACAGAGTTTAATCACCTTTCTCAAACAGGCCAAAAATACAGAGAAACACACCTGAAGTACAACATTAAAGTCAAACAACACATCAACCATCTTGGAACACTTCTCCAGTCAACCTAAGATGGAAGACTTATTAGGATTTTTTTTCTTCAAAAACCTGAATCACTACCCAGTTACTATGGTTATTTGCAGCCAGCATCTCACACCACAGCAAGCCACAAGCAGCCGAGTTGTTGCAGCTGGCTCCATGTTTTTGTGTGGCCAGTGTGACCCTGACAACAGACCCAGGCTCTCCAGCCCCCGCCTCAGCCACCCAACATGGTTTGAAGCACCAAGTAGGTCATGTGGCATCAAAGGGATCAATCTCTCTGGTGACTGTCTACCTCTGTGTATTCCAGAACTCCAATATTTCACCCATTCTTTGATCTTGAAGAGCATAGTAATGCCTTCTATCTAAACTCCATCATGTTTTGTACATACACCAGTAGTAGAAATGACCTTTTTTTTTTGAACTCACGTGTTAATAGGGTACTTATTCAGGGTGTGCAGGATTAAGATCTGGATACACATGTATGTGTAGTGTCCATTTTATCACAAAACTGCAGATAAATCAATCATAATTTCAACTCTCCCTCGTCTTCAACAATTTCCATCAGCCTGAATGCATGCTTCAATGGTTTTAAATGAGTGACTGACATTTCCTTTGGCGCTGGAATGTGAAATGGTACCGACAATGAAAAGCAGTGGTCTGTGACTACAACCCCTGAACATAAATTTACGTTTCTCGAAGAGATAGGTTCACCAATTCTTGTGCAGAGGTGGGAAAGGCACTTTTTTTCAGCAGCCACTCAAGCTTCTTCAACAACAACTCCACAATGATTTATTCTGGTCGCCAGTGTTTGGTCTACCTACCAGCAAATTAACCATGAAGTGTTTCACAATCAGACGAATGCAAAAGGCAAAGAGTAGCCTCCCCTCCCTTGTTGGCCGATTAAAACAGGGTTCCTACAGACTCCCAAGAACAAAATTCAAGTTTTCAAGGAGTTTTCAAGGAGCGTTTATTTTATTTCAAGGCAAGAGGTGGCACGAAAATTACACCATGTTCTTTTTAAAACTTCATTTTTTTTTCGATTGTTTATGTTTTTTAAAAAAAAACATGGAAAAAACATATTTGGGCGATTTCAAAGCTCTTGTGTGATTTGGGGACCACAAATGGTGGTAAAGTTATGAAAATTGAAAAAAAAAAAAAGGTTCATGACAAGAACTGTATGTGTATCATAGCAGACATAAGGCACTTGAAGCATGACTTTTGTTTTGCTGAGCTATAGTAAGCAATGACAAAAGGATTTTTATATACTGTTTTGCTGAGCTAAAGTAATGCAATTACAAAAGGATTTTCTTCTAAACTGCTTTTTTTTTCCAATAATTTTTTCCATATGGGGCCATCAGCTTCGCGTTTCATTGCTTTCGAATTATTCCAATAGAAATAGCAAATGATAAGTACTGTTTTGACTTATAAATAAAATTTAATTGCATGCAGAAATCATTTTTTGATCAAAAGAAAAAAAAATTTCCAAGCTGGCTAGTCTGGATCCAGAGATACTGAATGAAAGTGAGGTGCAATGCCAAATGTCGCCAAATACCTTGATTTTCCCTCACCACACTGAAATCCTTTGGCGATTTGACTATCTGGAAACACTTTGAAAAATCTGAGAATTCTGTTCACAAGAGCTGAAGCTTTGGTGCGCATTTACAGTGTGCAGTGTCCACAGAATTTCAGATTTCAGCACATCTGTCTTTGAGCAAAACGAGTCCACTGTGGCTGAAGACTGGTACTGGATTCGCGCACAGACACATCACGATCAGGATTTAATGACGACACAACATTCGCGTTCGACACTGCTGCTGCCGTCTTGTTCGTAAGAAAGTACGAGATGGGTATCGCTGCTGAAGATCTCGCCGCCAGTAGAGCCACGTGCTTTTTTCCTTTGCTGTGGCTAGTCAGGGCACTCTCGCCCATTACTCGCACATCGAAACTTTTTTTTGCAGACTGTGCAGTAGCAGGCATGTTTGTTGGCTTTGTCTTCTCTCGCCCAGTCAGAAAACTCAGGTTTATCCAACCACAGACGGTTGAAAGCACATTTCCCCCCAGGCATTTTCAAGCTCCGTTCACAATGAACTGAACAAGCCGGAAGCGCAAGACCTTTTCTTCGCGCATGCGTAGAATTTTTAAAATTGCAGAAGTTACAAATGATCTCCCTTGGTTCATTCTTTAGCAGACGACAACGTGTATATATATTGGGTATTTATATAGCGCCTATCCTCGGTCACAGACCAAGCTCTAAGCGCTTTACAATAAACACACTACCTCACTCATTCAACGGGCTGCCTACCCAGGTAGAGCCGGCTGAAGAGCAGTCTACTGGCGCTCATTCAGTCGTTTCCCGCACCATTCAAATATCAGTCACTCATTTTTATTTATCTCATCCATTCCTCCAGTTTCTCACATAGGATGCATGCGATGCTTATTCGTGTCCTCCATTTCCACCGGTTTACGATGGCACACGATAACAGTAAGTGACAATTTTTGTGGCTTGGTAAGAAATACCAGGCGGCTATCTTCAATCTACATCAATTTTGCCAGGGCAGCGGGGAACCCCCCTGCTCTTTTCGATTTTCAACTGCCTTGGGTTCTTTAACGTGTGCAGGGGGCCAGGAAAGCACACGGGTCCGACTCGCTTATAGTCCCCATCCGATGGACTTGACGTTCAGTTCGATTTGTCATTCAAACTGGGAAAGAAAGGGCGAGAAAGGCAGGGCTCGAACCCACGCACTTCTCACACGTTGGATTGGCAGGCGAACGTCTTAACCACTCTGCCACCTTTCTTCGCGATGATGTAAAAAATTTGAAAATAATTTTCATCAACCTGAATGCATAAAAATCAAACTGCCGTTTTTTTTCTTGCCACATTAAAAATATTTTGGAGACGATGGTTTGATTTTCAAGGGTTTTCAAAGAGGTTTGGTCAACATAACCACATTTTATTGATTTTCAAGGGGTTTCAAGGTCTTGAAACTGGCTCTCAGAAATCAAGGAGTTTCAAGGAGCGTACGAACCCTGTAAAAATGCAAATCGTGGAACAAGTTGGGACTTGACTTTAATGCCTTGGCTAAAGAAAAAGAAATTACTATCAGCTATCCCTCTTACTCACCGACTGTTAAATTCAAAATCACAAGGCAAATGACTGAGCAAGCTCTTTCCTCATCCTTGATCTTTGACACAAATAGCTCCCTTGACCCTTCCCCACAGTATTCCTCTGAACTGGAACTTGAGTAATGACAGGACTCCCATTAACCCACATATGCTCATTCCAGTCTCTCTATAACAATCAGGGACAGTACAGAGGGTCATAAACAGGGGGTCCAGCCAGATGCACTATAATTCAGATATTGGCTGATTCCAGTCACATTCACAACACCTGATCATGCACAGATTCCATACTCAAGTATGAAATAGCAGAACACACAGCAAACACCAAGCAAAAATAATGCTTGCAAATAACTCTCCTCTCTGTACAGTATCAATCCAACTTTTTTGTCCAAATTAGATCTCATATGTCACTCTTCACACTGTAGAGATGAAAGTCACAACAGATTAGTCTTGACTATTCTGTATCTACATGAAGTTTGTACACTGTGTCAAGAATGAACTCTCCACAGTTTCAGGAGACTTCTTATCACCACAGTCAAAGTGTTGCAGAGAATACCCTAAATCAGTTGTAATAGTAGGCCTGAGATGATTTCCTTCTCATTAATAAGATTGTGTCTCAACTGCCTCCCAAGGGGAAAAAAAATCAGAGAGAGATAACAATGAGAGAATCAGACAGAATAATCAAATGTTTTCTGATTTTAATAAGTATTTATAATAACTCCGCCAAAAAACCTGGACAAATGAATCACATGACAAAACATGACACCTTTCGACCTCCTAGGTCTTCTTCAGGCAAGATAAACAACACTCAGGACAACAAAAATGAAGATCGAGCGATCACTTACCTAAGTGTGATTCGTTTGTCTACATTGTTTGGCGGAGTTATCATAAACACTTTCTGAAGTTAGTTTAGATTTCCGCCTGCAGCCGCCTCACTTTGCAACCAACCGTTTCCTGTACGACCCAGCGTGTACCTTTTTGTAGAAGAAGTGGTTGGCCAGGTGGTTGAGCACCATGGGGTTGGCAGGGTCAATGGCGTAGGCACGTGACAGCAGCTGCACACCGCTCTTGATGGCGTCCTGCACCTTGGAATTGAGCTCCAGCACGGCCAGCCCCACCAGGGCCCCCACACACTGCGAGTCCAGCTGCAGGGCTCGCTCAAAGGCCATCCTGCCCACACACACACACGGGTCATTTCCTATGTATATTGGATCACAACAGGCAAAAACTGAACACTGCCAGTACATGATTCCTTCAGCAGGTAGCTTCTAGATGACCCGATATTGACTGTTCCCAGCAGACTGCTGTGCTGCCACTATGACTGGACAACCTGGGTGTGGGTGTGCATGGGGAACCCAAATGAACGGCATGGATGCAATGCCATGAAGGGAAACAGAAGAAAAGGCTACAAAAAATAAAATGAAATAACACAAAATGATGGTCACAGACAGCTCTGCCCTCAGCCAGCCCTCACACACAGCAAATGACAAAGATAGTTGTGCAAAATGGCAGACAAAACTTTCCAAATAGTTTTACAATAACATCTCAATACACCTGGATGTATCATCAATAAAATAAACAAACAAACAAAAAACAAAACCACCTCCAATGCAAATCACTGTTTTCGTCCCCGACTCCCCTCCCCCAACTCCATCTGACTCTCAGGATTTTTTTTTTTAAAAGCTCTTCATCAAAACACAGTGGGTAACATGATGTCTCAAAACAACAGGATTTTTTTTTTAAACTTCATCCAAACACTGTGGATAACATGATGTCTCAAAACAACAGGATTAAAAAAACAAAAAAACTCTTCATCCAAACACTGTGGATAACATGATGTCTCAAAACAACAGGATTAAAAAAACAAAAAAAACTCTTCATCCAAACACTGTGAGTAACATGATATCTCGGAACAACTCCATCCCCAAGCCCGCCGTTCTATGTCCAGTCACCTTGCTTTAGGCAGCCGATTCAGCTTGACGAAGCAGTGGCCCATTCCCAGGCGTACAGAGGCCGGGCACTTGGGGTTGGTTCTCAAGGCCTTCTTGTAGTAAGCCAGCGCTCCACGGTAATCTTTCTTGTTGAAGGCAATGCAGGCTTTCCCCAGCAGCGACGGGATGTTGTTGCTGGACTGAAAGTGACAACACAACCAACTGTTTACCTCCCTTTGCTGCACACCATGGGTGAATATTTACTCAGTTTTTCATGCAAAAATCCCTAACTCGAAAATCATTTCAGTTATGTCAACAACAGTTTGATGTTGTCAACTTTTTTTTTCTCTCCACATAACACAAAAATGGAGTTTTTAAAAAATAAGTTTTAAGTGACATACATTTACGTAAAAATCCATCCATGCTTGTGAACTTGGCACAGCATATGTCCCAAGTGAATTTTCCCCATTTCAGGGTTGAAAACTAATATGCAACATGATACATAATATCAAGGTAACTATAACATAAAACTAACAACACATACTATGTATGCAATACATATCAGCACAAAAATACAGGTGCAACAAAAGCATGAAAACTGTACACGCACATGCATGCACACACATACAAACATACACACACGGACACACGCACATGCATGCACACACATACAAACATACACACACGGACACCCTCCCACCCACACACAAACATAATGAAATTACAAAAATTATACATTCTTTCAAAAATTAATTCATACTGACAGATCGATATAATCAATAAACCATATATTAAAGTCAACTCATTCCCATACTCCACTTGCATCAAGAACATTCAACAATTTGGTCTTTCTCATGAAACAGGCCTCTCCATCATGGAACCTCCCCCCTCCCCATCCCTCTCTCCTTACTGGCTCCAATTCCGTTAAACACAATTACTTTGTCTAGCAAAGTACAGGCAAACATAGTCCAGTGAATCTCTTGAAGGAAAGAATTTTATGAAACATTCAGAAAACTTCTTTTTTCAATAATCTTCTCTTTCAGGGAAAAATGTGAATTTGGCTGAAAATGAACGAGGCCACATGAAGCTACCTGATTAAGCACGAAGTTGAACTGTGCGTCCGCCTGGTCCATTTTGTCTCCCTCCAGGAGACAGAAGTAGGCACGGCCCAGCAAATGGTTCTGCACACCACACAAACATCACACATAATAACAGACGTGGGCATGGCCCAGCCGATGGTTATGCACACCGCACACACATCATGCATAGTGCAAAAAGTAGGCAAGGCCCAGCAAATGCCATCTGTTGAATTCTTCTGAAGAGGCCACATTTTTAAATGGAACATTGCCATTAGTTTTTACGACATTGATGTGAAACAAATAATCCTAATCCTATGTACTGTTTGGCAAACATTTTGTTGAATGTGTCTACCTCTAGACTGAAATCAGAAACTTATTTGCGGCGATTTCACTACCTGCATGACACACAAATGCACTGCATGAGGAGCCTGGGTCTCTGCTTTTACATCTTGGTAAAAATTTAGTGAGAAAACTCAGCAAAATAAATTCTACCCACACCGCGAACTTTTGCATCGTTTTCAGTCAATGAAAAATCGTATTAAACATCTTTACTGCCACACCAACAAGATCCAACCCCTCTATCTCCAACACTCTTACTTTTTCAATTATTCATCCAAAGTTTGCTAACATGTCTAATTTCCCAGCTACAAACTGTGGAGTAAATGCGAGCGTTTCTTCATGTTTCTTTTATTACTCTGGATTTTTAAAAAAAGCAAATGGGAAGATTTTTGTGTGTTTCTTGTATTAGTCTGTTAAAAACAAATCTTAAAAAGAAAAAGAACATTAAAAAAAATGAATAAAAAAGAACATTATCAGCACTGACCTGGTCGTACATGATGATTCTGTCAGCAGTAGTGTACAGCAGGGTGGCCTTGGTGAACAACTCCCTTTTCTTGTCCTTGTTCTTCTCTCGGTGAGCTTGCTGCACGTAGTGAGCCGCCAGCGTGTCCAGCGAGCGCATCTGGTCACGCTCGCTGTTCCCATAGTCCAAGCTGGCATCTGTCCGAGAGGCTTCGAGTATCTTCACAAAGTCGTCAATGAAGTTCTGCTTGTAATATTCCAGCTGCAACACAAGTTTAAAATGAGTTTCATGAATAAGAACTGGAATGAGCGAGTTGCCTGCGAAAAAAAAAAAATTTAATGCCAGACTCAAGAGTCATGTCCTTCCAGATGTAAAACTGCCACAATACCCAACTACTCAGCAACTTAAATTTTATCACCTGTTCACTCTTCAGATCTTAAGATGCAAAGGTAACTAAACCCATTCTAAAGCAAACTGAAAAGGCAAACAATATGCAACTGTAAAACAGAACACATTATAGGATCATAACAAAAACAAAAAAGTGTGTGTGTGTGTGTGTGTGTGTGTGTGTGTGTGTGTGTGTGTGTGTGTGTGTGTGTCTGTCTGTATCTCTGTGTGCTCGCGCGTGTGTGGGTGTGCGTGCGCATGCTCGAAAAACTGTAACAAATTTTATGCTCTATGTACGACATAAAAAATCATATGAATGAAGCAAAAATGCCCTTCTTTCTTTGGTTTTTGTTTGTTTTAGTAGCTAACAGCCTTCAGGTATCAATTCTAGGATTTCTGTTTCTCCAGTTTTAACTGAACTACATTTATTATTCTTTTAACAGAATAAATCTTTACCATGGAAAAAATATGAAACAGAACAGGAAAATATCTGGTTAAATCTGGACTCTATCACATGCATAAGACATGTATGTTTCCAGTCAATTAGAACTGAGAAAGACACCATTTCCTTCTGTTTTCATGTTGGTTACACATTCACAGCTCTTACACTAGTTACAATGCTGCACAAAGACTCAAAATTTGTTACCTAAAGACAATAAATGGTTTTTGTATCAGTGCCATAACTACACCACACAGGGAAAGTACCATCTGAAACTGCATTTATATCTCATTTTTATAGTTTTCATTTTCTCAAAGACCAAAACAAATGCTACTCTGGGGATTGTTTCAGATCTTATTCGAGTTCCTACCCCCACCCCCTTTTTTTAATTTAAGGTGTACTGAAAGACAGAATGACTGCAGACGGACAAAGCAAGATGTTTTTGAAAAATGACCTAAATCAAAGTTAAAAGCATTACCGATCAACTAGTTTAGCCAGCAGGATGTTGTTTTTTTTTTATTTCCTCCGACTATAGCACCACCAGAGAGACTCTGCTGCAGTGTTTTGTCTCCAGTCCTCTGGTGAACTGTCTCATGACAACTGGACATACACTGCTCCCTGGGGAGTCTTTTCTGTCACATTTTTCACTGTTTTTTCACTTTTTCGGACCTAGACACATCCCTTACACTTTCTTTCAGTCTGATTATATTCTGATTCTCAGTCACTCTGACTTTTGCTTTGACAGAACAAAGAAGCGAGCGAGCCATGCCCCTGAATGGTGACACCAGCATTTGATAGGCTAAACGGACGTTGCGAAAGGGGAGATTGTGGAATATAGTTGGGAGATTTATCTCCCTTTTAACTTTATGCACCAAAATAATCATTGAAAATCATACCTTCATTTTAACACACTTCTTTCTCTTCATTCAAACAAGAAATTTCAGATCATAATATTCCGCTGTTAATTACATGCTAACCAATACCATCCCCACCATCTTTCACCAAAACTCTACTTGAGATTTCCCTTTCCTACGGAGGCCAATTTTTAAGGTTGAAAACTGAATGAAGCAGCTTTGTCTAGAAATCTAAATGCATCTTCAAAACTCTTTTCTCGTCCTAAAGTCTATCAAGATGAACATCTAATATTGGCAATGGCTACAATTTTTGGTACAGATTATTTGTTTGCCAATTACATGTAAGCAATATGAATACTAAGTTAGATATCATTATCATACTCACAGCAAGGGTGACCCAAATGTGCAATGGCGCCACCTCCTGTCGCAGAATGCTCAACACTTCCTCTCCCTCAGGCAGCTGTTCCAGATCTAATTCAATTACCTGCCGTACACAATTAACAATCACAAATGAATTGAATAGTTCAGTTCACAGTCAATTATTTGTCATACAATTAATAACCACAAACTACTGGTGCCAATCACAGTCAAACAATGCTCACACACTTAATGATCGCAAAGTATTGGTTCTAATCCAATTACTCATCATCATAATGAGGCGGGGGGGGGGGGGGGGGGGGGAATAAGATAATGTTGCTTATAGCCCAGCCGACCGCAAAGGGCCACATCAGGGCTGGGGGGGGGGGGGGGGGGGGGGGGTTACTGAGTGATTGTAGTCAAAGTTGGTTATAATGTAATGAAGTTTTGTGGACTGATTAAATCAATGAAAATAAATGTTGTGATACTATGCTGTTAAATGAAAAGCCTCAAACTCTCAAATAACCAGCCTCAACCTACTGGCCTTTTTCAAGTTAGACAAGTAAAACAAACAAACAAACAATATGGGTAAATAAGCAATGTGGTAAATAAACAAGTACAGGTAAAACGTTCTAACTATAAAAACAACCTTGCAAGGCTCTTTCTTCTTTTCTTGATTACATTAATCTTTTGATTATTGATGCTGCTGTGACTGTGTGAGTGCCATCATCCACTTAGTCCTTTCTATCGACGGTGACTCTACATTTCATTCCCATACAAACTACAGGAGCTCTATGTACTTGTCACTTTAAAAATGATAAACTGACTTACAGGGACCTTTTAAAAGGATCTCTCAATACACTATGATGGATCTTTCAATCAACTGTTTACATTTAATTCAGCATAACTTCAATGGTTAAAAAAAACTAAACTAAGAAAACTGTCTTCTGAAGTTTTACAGAACTGTCGTCAAAGTCTCTGCAACTGTGTCATCAAAGTTTCTACATCTTATTAAGTTATCCCCATCTACATTCTATATCACATCTTTTCAAGTTTTCTACTCAGTTCAGTGACAAGATGAAGTGCATCATCCCTTGTTTTTTGTCATCAAGCAAAAGTTGTTTACTCATTTCAGCTAGGGAAACAAAGTTCTATGCTACTGAGCTCTCACGCTTAGACTGTTGGCTTTAGAAACAAGGTGTAGCTCTAGATGCAGAAAGAAGTGGTTTTGTTTTCTGCCTCTTGCAAAATGGACTCTCCCACTGGTCTGACATTCAGTTTTCTAGTCATGAAAAGGCCTGTCGCACACTGTTCTTCTAACACTTTCCAGATCCATGCTGTCATGTGATTTGTCTTGAAACCACAACCAAGCAGATTGCAACAAGAAAGCAGACAGATGACTTGAAACCAAAAATGAACTCACTGGCACAGTTCTGACTTGGGCATAACATCTGAACAAACTGTGACCACAAACCAGTAGTTAACAACATACAACAAAATCAGGATGATTGGTATCTCTGTGCAATGGCTCAGAAGGATTCTGTAGGGCCCCTGCAAACCATGGGGAAAGAAGCGGCATTAAAAGCCGCTGTATGGAGTTTTGATTCAAGCCCCAAAAGGTTTTTCATATTTTGGTTCAGATTGACAAGTCAGTGAAATGTCCATATCAAAACGGTTCTGAGAGCAGTGTAGCAGTCAAGGCAACACTAAATCGATAAACTGAAAGAACGGCTGAGCAGCCTTTATGGGAATGTTTGCAAAAGATCGCTTCAAACTTTAACAACAGTGTGTAAATTACTGAAAAGTTCAGCTTCATCATGCAAATCCATTCAGTATTCTCTGCCTCCAAAGAGTGAGTGGCCATAAAGGTCTTTCACCAACAACACAGAGACACACAATATGGCAGCAATCTATATCCAATATTCATACAAAATTTCAAGCAACAGAACTTGCAAGGGTCGGCTGCTATTTTTCTTTAAAAACTGTGCCAAAGACTGAAACTGTTGATTACACTTGATGCTTGGTTAAATCTTGGGTCGGTTGTGTAAACCTTCCTCACATATATATAAGCCCACTGAACTGTATTTTTCTCCATCAACAGATTGTCTTCTTTAGTGATCACTTTGTCTGGTAATTGTGTGTAAAATACTGTTTGTAATTCAAGTACAATATCAAAACGTCTTTGAGCTGCCAGTCCCAGGGACTGGTTTTATTTTGCTGAGACTGGTAGCTAAATTGGAGCACGTGTGGAGTCAGAATGAAAAAAAAATCTATAGATTTTCAAGCGGTGTGTGCATCATGGTCAAATCATATTTCAAATCCAACACATTGTGTGCAACTGCATTTTTTAATCGTTTGTTTACTTCACATTAACTTAGCCTATTTCATATTCTTTTGGTTCTGTTTCAAAGACACCCACTTTTCACTCTGTACGAAAATAGAGTACTGCTGCCAGCTGTTGCTGGAATTGCTCATGGTCTTAGATCTAAGCCTAGAAAAATGACAACAAAAATGAACAATCAGTATTTTCCTCATCAACAAATAAGAAAATTACAAGTTTTTCCTCATCAACAAATGAGCAAACCAGATTCTGTCAGAATGAACAATGTACAAAATTTGATCCAGGGCTTGAACTTACTCCCTCTGTCCGGGGCAACTACACTTTATGGCAGAAAAGTGGATATGCTCTCTCCACTTGTCGATGAGCAACCAATTTTTGACTGCGCCAGAGAAAGGGTAACTCTGAGTCCGACTGAGGAGTCAGCTTCAAGGCGTACCAATCGCACTTCTCTCCTTTTCACGCCTTCATCATTGGACACATGTGCCCCATCAGCTTAACCCTCTGCCCCTTGTAACGCCCGCTGTGGCCCGAAACGCGATGCCTTTCGTATCCTTGTAACGCCCGCTGTGGCCCGAAATACACTGATGCCGTTTGGCTGCCCCTAGCAGACGAATTTTTCCCACAATGCTTTGCGGCGTTATACAGTGACGTAGTTCCGGTTTCCAACTTCCTTCCAGTCCAAACAGCGCATTTTTTCATGGAGGACTTCGGTCGCAGTGATTTTTTGAAGTTGAGAGCAAGTTTGTGATCGAGATTTTCGCTTCGGCAAGATGGACGACGAAACTGTGGAGATGTTGGCGAACATTTTTGGTGGCAGTGACAGTGATGAGGAGCTATTTACTGGCTTTAAATTAGAAGAATAGTGAAAGGAGAGGAGTCCGATGTCGATTTTGGTGGCTGATGGAGGCGATCTCAGCAAAAATCTTAACATCAACTATGCCGATTACGATGGCCGCGGATGGCGTTTCATGCAGTTCGGTCAGTAGTGTTGAACTTAGCATAATTTTTTTACACCATTTTATCAACAAAGATATAAGCTTTGATGCATGTGGAATTTTACTTCAAAATGTTAACTTAATTTTGGAGCAAATAAAACATATTTATGACCAAGGTTTGTATTTTTTCTGATTTTTTATTTAACATCAGTACATCCAATTTACGGAGTTACTTACCTTCCCTTAAGATTTTGATACTAGTAAGCACTCAGACGGTCCAAGGGCAAAGGGTTAAAGTGAAGCGACTAAAAGGAAAGGCACCAGGCAAACTGAAGTCAGTGACCTCACAGCTCTCATGCAGTTTGGTTCTGCTAACAGCATGCACTATGGAAATGCTGATAGTGCTTTTTATCTTGTAAACTCTCTATGAACCAGCTATCAAAAACTACATGTATAGGGGAAAAGCGGGGGGGAGGGGGGGGGACAGGGGGGAGGGTGTGTGTGTGTGAGAGTGTGTGTGTATAATGTGAGTGCACAAGTTCTGTGGCGTGGTGTGATGCGGTGTGGTGTGGTGTGACTGTGTGGTCTGTATATAGATATGTGAGTGTGTGTGTGTGTGTGTCAGCATGTGTGTGTGTACATGTGTGATGACACAGCATGTGTGTGTGTGTGTGTGTGTGTGTGTGTGTGTGTGTGTGTGTGTGTGAGGGGAGGGGGAGGTGTATGTTTATGTGTCCGAGAGTGAGAGTATATTTGCTTCCTTTCTTTTCATTAAAAATATGTACTGAATGCATCAGTATGTGTCAGACTGTCACAGCGTGCGCATGTGTGCATTTATCAATGCGTTATGTGTGTGTGTGTATATATTACAATGCATCACTGAACGAGTGTATCTGTAAGTGAATACATGTGCGTGTGTATGTGTGTGTGTTTAAGTGTTTGAAAGTGTGTGTGTGTGTGTTTGTGTGTGTGTGTGCGCGCGCGCGCGTGTGTGTGAGAGACAGACAGACACTGAGACAGACAGAGAGACAGTAAGAGAAATCTGGAGGGAGATAAGATAATGTTGCTTATAGCCCAGCCGACCGCAAAGGGCCACATCAGGGCTTTAATCTGGAGGGAATGAATATGAACACTGCTCATGTATGACTTAAGATTTATTATCGTCCTCCTTTAATTAGTTTAAAAAGGTGTAACGTTTAACTTGCTTGGTAAACAAAATGTTTTCAAGCTCTTTAGACTGGTTCATGATTTTACCTGTTCCTCCTACATTTTGAGTGGCATGTTCCTTACTGCTGATTCCACGGTACACCTCACAAAAGACAACCTTTGCTGTAAAGCTAAGGGTGTTACTCTATTCTTCCTCAGGTCCTACGGCCAAGTCTTGTCACTTGTTTTGATTTGAAATAGTTTAAAAGCTGATCATTCACATCACTGAATGAAGTATGGTGTCATGGGCAGGCAAGATTTGTCAACTTTTGCCGTTTCACACAATTGAGTGAGAGAGAAATGGGCTGGTAACTGGTTGCAACAGTGTGCAACAGTTTGGCATATAATATATATGTGTTTGATATTTGATGCACCATTTGAAATTTTCAAGTAAAAATATCAGAGGCAGGCCGACAACACTGTTTCACTTCAGACTTCGATAAGGCACCTTCTTTTCTTCTTTCACTTCTTCTTCCTAAAATACTGGTTCACTCAAACACAAGTATGTCACCAGCGCGCATGTTAAAAAGTAACAGGATGACGGGATGTTCTTGTAATGGCTGACTGGAAATGAAATATTTCCCATTTCAGTCAACAAACCCAAGTTTCAAAATTCAAGGGTCACTACAAGTTCTTGAATTAGCGAAGTTCTAGTACTACTGTACCAGGTTATTTCAAACAACATTTTCTCTCCGTTCAGACTTTTTCCGTCAAAGACCGCATTGAATTTCTTCTTCTTCTTCTTTCTATTTCATGTCCACAATCATCATGTTGATTATTCTGCTACTTTTGTGTTTATGACCATTTTTTTTATCCCGCCATTAAGGCAGACATACTCCAACTTCGGGAAAGGTGCATGCTACGTGTAATGTATCATCCATACCAACGGCCAAACTGGCCTTCTCTTCCGAAAGTTGGTGATGGGATTTTACGTGTATGCAAGATGTTGTGCATGCATTCACACAAGGAACTTCGGTTTATAGGTCAGGTCAGGTCAGGCAACTGAACAACCAGGCCTCGCAGCCTCATAACACGTCCTTCTTTTTGGTCAATTTAACAATTGCTGTGATGATATAAGTATCCCTTTTGATGCACTCATCATAAAGATACTGAAGCCAATTTAGTTTGTGCTGGAAGATTGTTCCAATGTTTGGTGACTCTGTTAGAAAGTTTTTCCTAATATTATTTCTGCTGAATCTGTTACGAGTTCTTATTTCGTTAGACAAGTGAAACAAACCTTATAATTTCATTCGAAGGACTGTGTGGGGAATTTGGTATAAAACACCCTAAACATTATACACAAATAAAGGCAAAAGTTGGCAGATCTAACAATCTGCCCATATAAACCGTCTACAGGCAACCGCATTCACTGAACAAACGGAATGTTCACTCACTAACAGACTCGTGTCAGTCTACGAGTTTTTGTGTGTCGGTGTGCGTCGATTCTTCTTCTTCTTCCTAAAATACTGGTTCACTCAAAAACGAGTAGGTCACCAGCGCGCATGTTAAAAAGTAAAATAAAATAACATAAAACAGTGCGACTCAGACTGTTGGCCCCTGGAGCAAATTTGGCAACAAGGGGTCGCACTCGATATTCAAGAATTAAAAGCAATGGCCAAATTCAGGCCCAGGTAATAGTAAAATATCTCGGGAAGTAAAAATAGAAAATCGTCAATATGCAGATCTCAAAACTGTCGAATCAATTTGTTTTTTAAATGAGATTGCATTTGTGGCAATCTTGAGGGCACCCGGCAGTGAGTTCCACAGCCGTACAGAACTGGGAGAAAAAGAATGTAAGTGGCTGTCAAATATTTGATGCAGGTATGGTATAACATTGACCGCCACTCCTGGTGCTACTTTTATTCAATACTAGTTGTTCCATTGGAATATCAATTACTTTACCTCTGCCTTTGAAGAAGATGTTAAGTTTGATAAAAGCTCTTCTCTCTTCTAATGGTTTCCATTCTAATTTCCTCATGTTCTTCCTAGTATTCCCCTTTTCTCTGATGTGGTTCCCTGTTACGAACCGTGCTGCTCTCTTCTGAATCTTTTCGAGGTTATCAATGTCCTTTAGATGGTAAGGATCCCAAACTGAGCAACCATATTCCAGTACTGGTCTAACCAGTGTTTTGTAGCAGTCGTCTTTAACCTTTTGGGGGCAGTCATTGATATTCCTGTATAAGAAAGCCA
>CM031616.1:6804364-6834364 GCA_018398815.1 Conus ventricosus
ACACACACACACACACACACACACACACACACACACACACACACACACATACACACACTCGCGCCAAAATATCCGGAATTACAGATGCATGTAAAAACACACGTACCACATACAGATTTCTCTGCTTTTGCGCATACGTTCATATATGCACGCTTACAAAATGTCACACATGTGCAAAAGGACATACTATTGCCGTGAGGAGAGAAGAGTTATAAGGCCAGGTTCAAAAGAGGCGAGGGAGTGTGCGTGCTTGGGGTTATCAGCGAATCTGTTCCATGTCGATGGGGTTCGTTGGGGTGACAAAGATGTTGGTCTATAAGTCTTAGCTCTGGTGCGAGATGTCCCGAGTAGTAAAATGTCAGAGAGAAGAGCGGAGTTGGGGAGATGGGGAACAGATTGTGAAGGAAATTCAAAAGGTTATCTGGACCAGAGCCCAGAACAGGAAAAGAGTCACAGTAGACGGGTTGTTGTCTATTCGATCAAAAGCAGGCAACCAGTGGAGAGGGTGAAGAACAGGAGCAACATGGTCAGGTTTACTAGCTGTGCAAATGAGTGGCAAAGTTTATTTTGGATTCATCACGGTTGAAGTTTGCCAACATGTACAGATATTTGGGACGAAAAGAGAGTTACAGTAACCGCTTCTTGAAAGGACAAAAACAAAACAAAAACAAACAAAGGCGCGCATACATGTGTGTTTTGGTACCATCAGCGGGAAGATACTAATGGATGCTCCTAAGCACTTCCAGATAGGCAATTTTGCAGACGTTTGAAATGACGTTCACACACTTATACGTCAGTGATCATCAGTATTCTAGTTTGAGACAGCCATGCAACAAACATAATTATATACTCAGACAAAAACGCTCCAGTTCCAAGATTCATCTCTCAGCAGAGAAAGAGAGAAGGAGGGGAGAGAGAGTTGGGAGCTTGCAGAAACACAAGGAGGGGGGGGGGAGGGAGGGGGAGTTTGGAGGAACCAGTTGGCAGAGAGAAAGAGAAGAATTTGGTTTTCGACCTTTTAACTGCTTGTAATGCTGTTCACCTCTTCTTTCCGTTGATAGAGGCGGTATCATTTTTCCTTGTCGTTTCCTCAGAGCAGCCTTCGCATGTGATTGTGATGTCGTCTGCATGGGGTATCCGTGATTTAATATTATGAGAGAGAGAGAGAGAGAGAGAGAGAGAGAGAGAGAGAGAGGAGAGGAGAGAGAGAGAGAGAGCTCGTACACATGATCATGTATGTGTGTAATGTATCTACCTTGTATTCTGCGTGCATCTGTGTGTACGACTTTGACAGTGTGCGTGCGTACCTGCATGCGTGCATGTATATATATTATATATATATATATATATATATATATATATATATATATATATATATATATATATATATATAACAAACTAATAAATTCTAAGGATAAGTACCGAGCACCGTTCCAGCAACTTACAGAGCAGCTTGGTGTTGCAATGACTGCAAGAAATATTGAATTATAAACAAAGCTTGCCCTTATGTCTTAGATTGAAGAAATAGGGGGAGATAAGCATTCATATCTGCAGTGGTATATGATTCTGCCTAACTAACAGTATGCACTTGAGTGGGTGAATAGGGAAAATTTATAATTTTATATATATATATATATTCAATTCATGCTCAGCATGCATATATATATATATATATATACTGACTTCCATAAAAAACGCGAAAGCAAAACAAGCTGAAGGTTAGGGGCGAATTTTATTGGTCACAATTGTACAGAGTGGAAGCGAGAATTCAACGTGATTTGATTCATTACACCGGTAATGTGTGAAAATGTCATCAGCAATATGTCTTTGTGTGGAAAATCCAAGGTCACGTGACAAACCAGCTTGAAGTCCTAATACCGTGTGTGGCCACCATTTGCATGGACAACTGCTTGACACCTGCGGCTCATTGAGTGGACCAGGTGGTTGATGCGTCCCCTTGGCACACCAGCCCACACATGGACGATGGCCTGGTGAAGTTGAGCCGCTGTTGCTGGTCGTGGACGCAGGAGGTCCAACCGTCTGCCAAGTTCATCCCAAAAATGTTCTATTTGGTTTAAATCGGGACTGAGGGCTGGCCAGGGCAGCACATTGACGTTGCTATGCTGAAGAAATTGCTGGGTGGCCCTGGCTGTGTGTGGTCTTGCATTGTTCTGTTGGAATGTCCAGTTTGGGTGTTGCGCAAAAAAAGGAACGACATGGGGTCTGAGCACCTGGTGGATGTAGCGCTGTGCATTAACACCCTGTCCGCGACCAGGACCAATGTTCTGAAAGATGACTGGTCCTATGGCGTGGTTAATGCCAATTGCACCCCATATCATAACGTTCGGGCCTCCCCAGGGGTTCTGCTCTACCACACAGGAGTCAGCATAGCGTTCACCAGGTCGACGCCATATTCTGACACGACCGTCAGCCATGTCAATACAAAAACGGCTCTCATCTGAGAACAGTATGCGTCCCCACTGCTGCCTGCGCCAGTTGATTCGGGCTTGTGCCCACTGCAGCCTGTCCTGCCGGTGTCTTGGTGTCAGTACCGGACCTCTGTGAGGACGCCTACATGCCAGCCTGTTCTCCTGAAGACGCCGCCACACAGTGTTGAGGCTGATTCGTTGCTGGAGATTCCCAGGCACCTGTTGAGCAGTGTTAGCGGCTGTTTGCCGCCTGTCCCGCAGATGGGTTCGAACAAGATGGCGATCCTCTCTTGGTGTGGTGACCCGAGGACGGCCTGGCCGGGGACGATCATCAGTGGTACCAGTGACTCGCATGCGGTGCTGCAGACGATAGATGGTTGAGATGTGGACGTTAAAGATGTTGGCGACCTGCCTGGCATCCACACCAGCCTCCAGATGGCCTAGGGCACGATTGCGTTCCTCTGCTCGTAGTCTTGGCATCTCTGTAGCGCTCAGACGGCAAGTCGTTATCTGAATCTTGTAGCGCGGCTTTATAAAGGCTGCATGCCTGCGTACTTGTCACTGGTTAACTTTGCTCTGCATGGTGTGCACGTGCCTCACATGCAGCAACCAGTTTGCCATTTTTGTTGACCCTCCAATGCCGGAAATGATGTGTTGCTCACACAATTTTTTCACTGCACGTGAGTCTTGGACCCAAACAACTTGCCACAATGGTTCAATATTATATATTCACCCCTTTTCACCCGAAAAATAGCCTTTCAATTTTTCGCGTTTTTTATGGAAGTCAGTATATATATATATATATATATATATATATATATATATATATATATATATATATATATATATATATATATATATATAGATCAGTAAATTTAAAATGCCTAAAATAATTTTTTGAGTGCTCAACCCCTTGGGGAGCAACATTAAAACAAGTTTTAAGACTCCTCTTTTAACTTGTTTTATATATATATATATATATATATATATATATATATATTATATATATATATATATATTATATATATATATATATATTATATATATATGTGTGTGTGTGTGTGTGTGTGTGTGTGTGTGTGTGTGTGTGTGTGTGTGTGTGTGTGTGTGGCTGGGTGGGTATTCATGTGTGTGTTGGTTCGTGTGCGTGCGAGCGTGTGTGCGCGCACGTGCGTGTGTGTGTGTGTGTGTGCGTGCATGCGTGCGTGTATACGTGCATAGGCTATGTGTGTATGTGTATGTGTGTGCTAGTGCGCGTGCACGCACGCATACGCGCCTGTGCGTGTATGCGCGTGTGTGCATATGTGCGTGCGTGCGTGTGTGTTTGTGTGTACGTGAGTGTGTATGTGTTTGCGCGTGTGTATGAGAGAGAGAGAGAGAGAGAGAGAGAGAGAGAGAGAGAGAGAGAGAGAGAGAGAGAGAGAAGAGAGAGAGAGAGAGAAAGAGAGAGAGTGAGAGAGAGAGAGAGAGAGAGAGGTGTGTGTGTGTGTGTGTGTGTGTGTGTGTTCGTGTGTGCGTGCGTGCATGCGTGCGTGCGTGCATGTGTGCGTGAACACATGCGTGCGTGCCCGCTTGTGTATGTGCGTGTGTGAGTGTGTGTGCTCAGCCAGTGTCCCGACTCTTTCTCACTATTAGTGTTCCAGTTTTGATCCGCATTCTGTCTGAACTTTTCAGTTTAATTTTCAGCTTCAGTTTTATAGGCAACACTGACGTCATGTCCAGCAAATGAGTGGCGGACTTATCTATTCATTTATGTTTATTTGTTTTGATTCAGTTTCACGGCATGTTTTCCCGTTCAAATGTTCACACACACACACACACACACACACACACACACACACACACACGCCCGCGCGCACGCACGCACGCACGCACGCACACACACACACACACACACACACATGCACACAGGCGCTCTCGCAGAGATAGTCGGGAGGAGGGAGGGAGGAGAGGGAGTGCAGTGGGGGGGGGGAGAGGCGGGCGGGATGGGGGTAGGGCTTAGTACGCATCGACTCCTGATGTCAGTATATATATCTGAGTTAACACGCCTACATTGGATCACACGCTTTTCATCAGAAAACGTTAGTGACGTTATCTTTCATAGGTCAAAGGTCAAGGGTAAGAAGTAAACGACATGCGCAGATGACGCATCCGCTTTTCATGTCACAGCTGTATGAGTTGATTTGGGGTTCGCAGGCTGAGAACGAAAACACAGCCGGCTGAGCTTTGCGTGAACCGGTGAACTCGGTTGGTGGCTTTCACTACTCTGCGTTGATAGCCCGGCAGAGGCAGTAACTGAGTGAATGAAGACTTCACAGAAAACAATGGGGTTACAGTCGTCAGTGACTAAAATACTAAGTGAGAGCCAACTGAAGAGGTTGTCGGAGCACAAGTACAACGCCGGAGGCACATCACTTTTGGAACCCTGTCTGCAGCCGTTCTGGCGGTGGCTTGTGGAACAGATCCCGTTATGGGTAGCCCCCAATCTGTTGACGATCGCTGGTCTGATCGTGAACGTCGTCACCACTTTGTTTCTTGTCAACTACAGCCCAGATGCCAAGACTGAGGTTGGTGTCATAACACATGACAAAAATGTATCATGACAAAACACAAAAATGTATCATGACAAAAAGTTCTAATATGATGCGTGACCATCGTCACGAAAAATGAGAATGCGCAATCCATACTGGGGAAAAAAAATGTAAAGAAAACAAGAAAGACTAGGGCATCTAAAAAGCCGCGAGGCTTACTACGCCCTAAAGTCAAGTTGAAGTTCAAGTTCAACACGTCACACACAATGAAACAATTGGTTACAATGTACAATTCCACCTATTACAATTAGCCATGTACAATTGAAGTTTCCTCACGGAGGATTTATGGCGTGTGTACAGTTCTCTGCACCACATCTGCCAAACTGTGAGGCCGTAGTGTCAAGGGCTTACAACAATATGAACAGACTGATAAATGAATAGGCCTACATGATATAAACTAGACAATATTTAGACAGTTTCATGCTGATTGACTGTTTTAAAACTTAACAACAAAAGGTTTCTCATGTTCAGTAACCTTGGACTGTCTTAAGTTAAAAGGTGACAGTGACTGTCTGCTATAGGCTGATAGTTAAGTGCCCGATAAGCACTTTAGGTCAAAGTACCACACGTTATTTGAAAAAAAAATTGTGCTGATACTAATAGTGGAGATGCATCATCGATCAGAAGCTCTGTGCATGCCCCATATAGCAGAGCAGTCGGGTGCATGTGTGTGCATAAATGTTTGCACACACACAAGCATGCACACATACACGCACACACAAACACATAAATGATTTATCATTGGACTGTTATGGTATTCTCTTCTGTGTAGATTCTAAGTCAGTTCTTCAAGCTTTAGAATCTACAAATTCAAAAAACCGTGCTGAAATATCAGAAATTAAAATACTTATTCACAACCTTATGTCAAGAGGTATAATAGTTAATTTTTGTTGGGTTCCTTCTCATTGCTTCATATCCGGAAATGAGTGGGCTGACAGGATTGCTCGAGCAGGTGCAAACAATTCTGACAATACGGCTACTATTCATATTCCCTTGAGCTTACATGAAGGATATTCTCTCTTACAAAGGGCCTCTTTTGAAAAATTTGAGGAATACTACAAAGAAAGTGTTCTCCCACGAATACACAAACCCGACACTTCTATACTTTGTTGTACGAGCTCTCGAGCAAGTAATCTTTTAAAAAGGGCTTCCTCAGTAAATCCAGTAAACTGTAATACAAACATAGGATTATATCCAAGACACAGTAAACAACTTGTCTCCTTATTATTTCGGTTAAAAATAAATGCATTCAGAACAAAATATGTCAAGAATATTCGATGTGCTTGCGGCGCCCTTGATAATTGTACAACAACGCACGTTCTATACTTTTGCCCCTACTTTGATTCCGATTTGTCAGAATTTAGAAAGGATGCTTCAAAGTGCATATTCCAGGATACCATATCTCTCTTAAATTTTGTACGAATTCTTATGTTAAGCCCAGTTGGCTCAATCCTGTAATTGCTGTTTCATGATCTTATTTTGTACAGTAGTTTGTTTTTACTTTTGATGTCTTTTTTTTTTTTTTAAGTTTAATTCTTACTTAGAGTTTCTCCTCATCACACATACACGCACACACGCACACGCACGCACGCGGGCGCGCACTCACGTATGCACGCACGCACGCTGCACGCACACACTCAAACACACACACACACACTCACACACACACACACACACACACACACACACACACACACACACTCAAACACACACGCCTTGTCTAATATCACATCTAGTGAAAAGACGTTAAATTGAAGAACAACAACAAACACATACACACAATACACTTACGCACGCATGCACGCACGCACACACGCACGCGCACACACACACACACACACACACACACACACACACACACACACACACACACACAGAGTAATGAAGCACTTCTCCAAGTGAAGATTGAATAAAATATTTTGCATGGCTATAAACAGACTTTAAAAAGTGTTTACTTGTGAAACACAGATTTGTGTGATTTTTCAAAGTTTGCACAAGAGCTTTTTTCTGCCAATGTCCATTTCAGTTGCAGAAATGTTGAATGTGCTCTGAAAAGCCAAGGCAACATAAAAAGCCATTAAATTCCTGTTATTGGTGTTAAAGGCCTTTAAAACTTGACAGAAAGAAATATTTTACACAATAGGATTAGGACTAGGAGTGAAAAAATGGGAGGGGTGGGGAGTTAGGGGCGCAAAAAGGAATCTCTCCAGAAAAAAATAGAGGTGTATTGTGCTTTATGTATCCTTACTGATCTCATTGAAATTAAAAATGTATGTATACTTCATTACTTGAAAAATGCTCTATATCTACACAAGTATAAGGACAGTTTTGAAAGGGCCTAAGTAGTTCATAAAAAATATACTAACCTCGACTATCTACATAGGGTGCTTGTGTTTTAAACTCTGGCCAACTATTTCAATTTCTTAAAAATAATCCAAATTAGGTATTGTTGTAGCTGTTCGAAGTGTTATTGTGTCTGATCTTGTCTCCAGAAAACGGATAAATGTTTTTGATATGTGTAGCCCATTGTCTTTTTTTTTTTAATCAAATACCCATTAACTTCTTTTTGTATTTTTCAACCTTTTATTTATTTCAGTCAAGTGTTTTAGCTTAGTGCTTTTCAATGAAAATGTAAACAAGAATGGTTGACGAATATTTTCATTTTATGTGGTCCAGAGCCCATGTTCATTATATGATGCATGCACCAAGGCTTCTTATGATACATTGTACGTATGGTACTCTTTGGAGCCCAAATTCATTCCATTTGAAATGCTCACGGTAAATTTACCCTGTAAAACACTGTATATATGCACATGATCACCCCTGACGAATGTAACGACTGTTTTCAGCTTGCAAAACATAAAAGGTATACTGATGTCAGACACTTTTGTCATCAGAGTTGATGGGTTTCTGATACCATGTGATATGACCCAGCAACCAAGTTAATCTGAGTTCTCATCAACACTGTAACCATAGCAATATTTTGCTATAAAAAAAAAGATAGGCACAGTTACTGCAGTGTTATGTATAGGCTTGCAACACGCCAACAGTTTTGATTGAAAAGGTACAGTCGGCAACATGTTTGCCCCTGTCATCCATGTGCGCGCACCTTCAGATGTTTCACTTACTTTTGAATGTTTACACACAAAAAATGTTGAAAACATCTCTCAAAAGATGGTTCAAACACAGAAGAGAGAGAGGGGGGAGAGAGACGGAGACAGAGATCAAGACAGAGAGAATGGACAAGATGACGGGTACTTTTTATATGTTTCATTTTATTTAAGTGGTGCTGACAAGCGAAGAAGTGAGCTGAACAGACATATATTATGTAAAAAGACACCTGTTTTTGCAATTACTTGTAAGGATTGAAAGTCTGAATAAAACAAAAGTGAAATCATCATTTGCACACTCATTACTGTGTATGAAATTTTTTTGGGTAATATTACCCTTTGAAATTTTCATTGGGATGAAAATATGCTGTAAAACTAAGAACAGCTAAGCACTCGCCTTTTAAGATTTTCATCGTGGTAAAGAATATGCTGTATAAGTAAAAACAGAGAGTGAAGCAACCCTTTAAACATCAACGAGATGGGAAGTCCTGTACTCACACACACACATACACACACACATACACACAAACACACACATGCATACACACACACTTGCACACACTCGCACACACACACGTGCACACACACACACACACACACGTGCACACACACACACACACACACACACACACACACACACACACACACACACACACACACACACTCACACAGACACACCACACACACACACATGCACTCACATGCACACACACATACACGCGCATACACACGCGCGTGCACACACACACACACACACACACACACACACACACACACACACACACACACACACACACACACACACACACACACATTCATTTGCGATGCATGATTCATCATTTTATTTCCTGTGACCCCTGTCAAGGGAATAGTGAATTTCAGCTAACAGTGTGTAAGAGATGAGAGAACCCTGGGCCCGGTTGGTCACATGGACAGGGCATCAGATTCTCGTTCAAAGGCCTGTGGGTTCAAGACACCCTGGCAGGAAAGAGTTTCTGTCTTCAACACTGTGTTGACCTCAGTGTCTCTTAGTTCTTCAGATGAGTCTTTAAATGGGTAACCTTTTGATGAATATATGCATTACAAAAAACAAACAAAAATCTTTCATACATTTAATTTTTTAAATACCATTCCACCTTTGGAAAAGTAAAACAGTAGGCCACTGTGTGCCAGTGAGACGGCTGACACAAAAATGAAACCCATCATCTCTGAAGATGGAATGGGGCTGCCTCTATGATAGCAGGCAAAAATGTCACCGACAGTTCTATTTCTTCAGCATTCGAGTATCTGGCAGTGTGTGAACTGGTTTTACCCTGTTGGGATACTCACACTATACTCGAGAGTATAGTCAGTTCACTCCGACTTCGTTGAGTGCAGAAATTTGTGGGAAGAGGTTGTGGAAAAAGACAGATCATAAAAGACATGGTAGACAGAAAGGACAGTAGATGACAGTACAGCAAAGGAGGAGACAGAGTTACTGAGAGCGAAAGGAAAAGGGGACGTTACTAGCACAGAATGTCCAGAAGGTGGGGGAACTGTTTGTACAAAAGACCCCCCCCCCCCCCCCCATCCCCACAGGGGAGTGACTGACAGTGAACCTCATTTTTCTAGCCAAGAACAGAAGAAAGAGTAATGGAGTGAGGGTTAACATAATGTTTGCTTCAGTAAAGCTCCATTAAATGTGATCATGCGTGTGTGCTGTGTGGCTTTGCTGCAAATGTAATGAATTTTACTTCACTAACTCAAAATAAAACCTGTTTAGTGTAGGAAGCATTTTACAAAGAGAAGAAAGAGGCTTTAGCCATAGAAATGTGTGCACTGGATGAATGTCAGAAAAATAGTACACAGTGCACTTTCTCCTCTTCTCTCTCTCTCTCTCTCTCTCTCTCTCTCTCTCTCTCTCTCTCTCTCTCTCTCTCTCTCTCTCTCTCTCTCTCTCTCTCTCTCTCTCCTTTCTTTCTCTGTCCTCACACACAAACACACACACACACACACACAAACACACACACACATACACACACACACACACACACACACACACACACACACACACACACACACACACACACACACACTCACATGCACATGCACATGCATACACGCACACACACTCACATGCACATGCATACACACACCACACACACACACACACACACACACACACACACACACACACACACACACACACAGAGTGACACACACACACACACACACACAGAGTGACACACACACACACACACACACAGAGTGACACACACACACACACACACACACACACACACACACACACACACACACACACACACACACACACACACACATTCTCTCCCCCTATCCCCTCCGGGGGTTGCAACCTTGCCGTGGTCGGAGGGCTTGCGTGGTCCAGTGATCCTTTAGGCTATGCTTGGAGATAGGCTGGTTTTTTCACACTGCTTGTAGGCCTGAGAGGTGAAGATGCTGTATGGCCTAAGCGAAACGTGGTAAGAAGTTGATGCCCCTGGTAGGGCTTCCCATGTCAGATAGGCTAAGGGTGAGGATCCTGACTAAGAGTAACCCGCCTTTCTCCTTTTCTTGTTTTCTGCCTCCCTTATTTGGCCCTTTTCTATCTTCGTCTCCCCTTCAAGTCTTCTTTTACACACTCCTTTTCTCTCTGTGGTCTCCTTAAGATCCGCCGCGTTTGCCGTGCGGTGCGACCTGTGTCGGAGGGGAATGAGATCCTGGTGGTTGAGAGAGCCAGCGCTCTCAACACATCACTTTGACTCGGACCTCTCCTAGACAGGGAGTACACTTTGGCCCGGGTGTACTAATCGGCTCCCCTTCTTGGGGCTGGGTCAAGACAGGCAGTTCCCTGCTGGCCAAGTGAACCCTGAAGTGCTCAGCTCTCTGTCCCCGGGAGTTGAGCATGATCAGGGGGGATAGGGGTAGTAGTGTTCTGTTTGTCGTATATCTCTCCCGAAGCCTGGAAGGGGTCAAGACATTGGTTTCTTGGCCCTGGCCCCTTAGTTGGACTCCAAGGTGGGTGGGTAAGGGAGAGATGAATCACAATAAACTAAATATGACTTCTTTAAAAAACATTCCCCCCAAAAGGAAGAGGAAGGCAGCATCCCCTATTTCAGGGGATTGTCAAACAGATAGTGACTCCGATACCGAAGTTCGACAGAAGACAGGTTTTTGGGCTTCCTGGCTCGTGATGGAGGGGACGGAGCAGGAAAGACCCCTTTCAGCTCTGAGCCCGTTTGCCATTCAAAAGGGTTTTCAAGGTATAGCAGGTGACCCTCGGTCCATCAAGAGGTTGAGGAATGGCTCATTTCTCATTCAAAGCAAATCACAAAAACAATCTGAACAGCTGCAGAAAGCAACAAAACTTGTGGACAGGGAGATCAGGGTAACTCCCCACAAACAATTAAATTCATCGAAAGGCGTGATTCGTTGCCGGGATTTATCTGGTGTTTCAGAGGCAGAAATTAAGACGGAGCTGGCGTCCCAGGGTGTGACGGAGGTGCGCAGGGTGACGATAAAGAAAGGTTCAGAGAGAGTGGCCACCAACACCCTCTTTTTGACCTTCTGCAACCCTGTGCTGCCTCCGGTCATCAAAGTCGGCTACCTTAATGTTCATGTTCAGCTGTACGTGCCGTCCCCGTTGAGGTGCTTCAGGTGCCAGAGGTTTGGCCATGTCAGGGACCGCTGTTCTGGGAAGGAGGTGTGTGGTATTTGCTGCAAGGCAACCCATGATGGGCCGTGCAAAGATCCGGCCCATTGTGCTAACTGCGGTGGCGACCATTCCTCCTCTTCACGAAACTGTCCTCTTTGGATTCAAGAATCTGCCATTCAACGCGTCAAAACGGAAAAGAAGATCTCGTTTTTTGAAGCCCGGAAACAGGTTGTGGGCAGTCAGACGCCGACAGCTTCTTCTATGCTTCGGCTGTCAAGAAAGCTCCCATAGTTCCTACTCGGTCAGTCTGCTGCCAGACTGATGAATTCATGTTTTCGAAGACATTGCAAGTAAGATCTGTCAGTTCTGGTGGTAGCAAGTCCACCACCTTCCAACCCAAATTGAATGCCCTGGTGGAGGCAAAAAATCCGCCACCCCTCAGACTGCCCAGCAGTCTCCAACATCTGCTGCTGGGCAGATTAAAAAACCAGCACCCCGACCTCGAACTCCTCTGTCCAGTGCCCGTGCGGGCAAGGGAGTTCAACCCAGTGTGGAAATGGTGGAGATGAGAAAGAAGCCTCCACCGTCTCCCAAATCCAGACCACCTTCACCTGTTGGCAAGTCTGGCCAGCAGGTATGAAGACCAACATAGTCCAGTCAAATTGCAAAATAAATTCACTCCATTGGAAGCGGACGTTGAAGAGGAGATGACCTGATTTCTCTCCTTTTCGCCTCTGCACCATGGATAGTACAATATTCCATTGGAATATCCGTGGTCTAAATTCAAACTTTGAGGAGCTGCAGCTTCTGTGTCAATCTCTAAAACCTTCCGTCGTGGCTCTTCAGGAAACTCAAATTCAAAGCCAGAAGACCTTTACTCTTTCTGGCTTTAATATTCTTTCAAAATCTGCACAACCATCTACGTTAGGACTGTCGGGCGGTGTTGCCCTTCTCATACACAAAACTCTGCTGTATAGTCCTGTCGCTCTGTCTACCTCCCTTCAGGCTGTAGCTGCGAGAGTCACCCTCCACAAGACTGTGACAATCTGTTCTCTTTATCTCCCACCTTCTGTCCCGGTTTGTCGTCAGGACCTTGTCAGTCTGATAGGAGAACTTCCTCGACCTTTTTTGCTGTTGGGTGACTTTAACGGTCACAATCCTCTTTGGGGTAGTGCCGGTACGTCACCCAGAGGTCTGCTGATTGAGGATGTCCTTTCAGACTTGGATTTGTGTTGTCTGAACGACGGATCTGCAACTTACCTCCACTCTTCCACAGGTTCACTTTCGTGTTTAGATTTGTCGGTCTGTGACCCCTCGCTGGTCCTAGACTATGAGTGGTCTGTCCATGACGATCTTCACGGAAGTGACCATTTCCCTGTCCTTCTACAACCTGTATTAACTGAACACGTCTCTGTCTCTCAGCATCTAAATTATAAGAAAGCAAACTGGGATCTATTTGCAGCCACTGTTTCTAAGGAGTTCCAGGACACTGATTTTCTTCAGAGTCCGGACCCAGCAGAATCTCTGACTAATACTATGATTAAATGTGCTAAAGCCTGTATTCCAGTGTCTTCCGACAAACTTCAAATGCCAAAAACACCCTGGTTTGATTCAGATTGCCAACAAATTTCCAAAGTCCGAAAACGGGCTCAGCGTCAGGTATACCATCGACCTTCGGGTCCCAACGCTCGAGCCCATCCAAAACTCCGTGCCAAATCGAGACACACTTTTAAAATCAGTAAACGTCGGTCCTGGAGAAGTTTCTGCTCCAGGCTGACATCGAAAACTTCCAAGAATAAAGTGTGGAACATCATTAAGAAAATCAAAGGGAAGAACACCTGTCCCACTGTGAACCATCTCAAGTTTTCGGACTCTTTAATAACAAACAAAAAAGCAGTTGCTAATCTGCTTGCTTCAACCATTGAAAAGAATTCCTCCTCTTCTAACAAATCAGCCACTTTTGTCAAAAACAAAGCCCTTAAAGAAAAATCGCCCTGCAACTTTTCATCCGACAACACGGAAGACTACAATCTTCCCTTCACGTTAAACGAGCTGAAATCTGCCTTACTTTCTTGCAGCGATTCCTCTCCAGGTATAGATGACATTCATTATCAACTATTGAAACATCTTTCGCAAGAAGGTCTGAACATCCTGTTACAGGTATACAATCATGTGTGGACTACAGGTTGCTTTCCACCCTCTTGGCGGAAAGCCCTCATTATTCCCATCCCCAAACCTGGAAAAGATCTTTCTAATCCATCTAATTACTGTCCCATAGCTTTGACCAGCTGTGTCTGTAAATTGATGGAAAAAATGGTCAATGCTAGGCTCATGTGGAAACTCGAAACCGATGGCCTTTTGGCGAAAGAACAGTGTGGTTTCCGCAAACATCGGAGTACAGTTGACCATTTGATTCGTCTGGAATCTACACTTAGGAACGCCTTTCTGAACAAACAGCATGCAGTGGCAATTTTCTTTGATTTGGAGAAGGCCTACGATACCACCTGGAAGTCGGGGATACTTCATGATCTCCACGATCTGGGTTTTCGAGGTCATCTTCCGCTTTTTATTCAAAATTTTTGGGCAGAACGACAGTTTCAGGTCCGGGTTGGCACCACTCTCTCTGATGTCCACGAGCAGGAATTGGGTGTTCCCCAGGGGAGCATACTGTCTCCTGCCCTCTTTAGTATTAAAATCAAGAACATTGTTCAATCAGTTCAGCAGGGTTCAGACTGCTCATTGTTTGTGGATGATTTCGCTGTCTACGCAACTGGAAGCCTGTACCCGAGTATCCAGCGCAGGCTCCAGCTTTGCGTAGATAAAATCCATCGATGGGCGGATGAAAACGGTTTCACCTTTTCTCCAACAAAGACGCAGTGTATTCACTTCCATAATTTCCGTCAGTTTTTCCCAGATCCTGAACTTCAAGTAGGGAAATCTTCCATTCCAGCTGTTAAAGAGGCCAAATTTCTGGGAGTCATTTTTGACCAGAAACTGAACTTTCTCAGCCACATCAAAAACCTCAAAACTTCTTGCCAGAAAGCTCTGAATATTCTGCGGGTCGTAGCGCACACTGACTGGGGCGCTGATAAGAAAACTTTGCTGCACCTCTACAGAGCCTTGGTCCGTTCCAAACTGGACTACGGTTGTGCTGTCTACGGCTCCGCAAGACCCTCTTACCTCAAACTCTTGGACCCTATCCACCATCAAGGGCTTCGTCTCTGTCTTGGAGCATTCCGCACCACCCCTGTGTACAGCCTGTACGCAGAGGCGGGCGATCCTTCATTGTCCAACCGCAGGCTGAAACTGTCTTTAAATTATTATATCCGACTGTTCTCTGAACCGCAGAATCCTGCCTATGACTGTGTCTTTGACCCTCCATTCCAAAGTAAGTTTGAAAACAACCCTAAATGTATTCCGCCGTTTGGTCTTCGTATGCAGCCTCACGTGCGGAATGCAGGTCTAAACCTGGGAGTAGTTTCCGATTTTTCCAAGTTTCCGGATCAACCTCCGTGGACCTTTTTCACACCAGAGATTCGTTTCGATCTTGCAGCTTTTCGCAAAGAGTCTACCAGCTCTCTGGCGTACAAGGCATTGTATGCTGACCTCTGTTCGAAATTCCCATCCTATCAAAAAGTTTTCACTGACGGTTCCAAGTCTGAGGATGGAGTGGCCTGTGCAGCCTACTGCCCTGGGGCTCCTTCTCAGATACTGTTGGAACATATCCATTCCGATGCTTCTGTCTATTCTGCTGAACTTACTGCTCTGGTACTGGCTTTGAAGATAATCTCACATTCTTCAAAGAGGGACTTTCTGGTTCTGTCGGATTCGCTGTCAGCTTTGGAAGCCATAGCTGGCCGCAACCTTCAGCATCCAGAACTTTTGCATTTCTTTGAACTTTTTAGCAAGTTGAAAGCGGACGGTTACAACATTACTCTTGCTTGGGTTCCTGGTCATGTTGGCATCGGCGGGAACGAAATGGTTGATCGTTTAGCCAAGAACGCCACAAGAGAGAACTGTCCAACATTTATATCCCCTGTTCAGATGTGAAACCCAAAATTAACGATTATGTGAGAGACCTCTGGCAGGAGGATTGGAACACACAGATGAGTAACAAACTCTTTCAGATCCGTCCAAACCTTAAGGACTTCCTCCCATCCACGTCGGGAGGTCGTAAAGAGGAAACGGTTCTGTGCCGGCTGCACACCGGCCATTCGTATTTTACCCATGCTTACCTTTTAAAGAGTGAAGAAGCTCCGTGGTGCATTCCATGTCATGCGCCACTCACAATGAAACATGTTCTTTTAGAGTGTTGGGACTTGCACGATGTGAGACACAAACATTTTACAGCGGAGTCCATGAAGATCCTGTTCAGGGATGTCCCGCCTGATGTGATCCTTGAGTTTTTGAGAGAGATTAACATTTTTCATCTGATTTAAGATTTTATGGAAGAAAGATTTTTAACAAAGTTTCTGGTGCGTTTGTAGACGATGTCATTTAATGAGATGTATGAAAGTGGTTTTTTTTAATTTTTTTTATTTTTTTTATTTTTATATATGACTGGTGAGTTGATTTTAACGTGGTGACAGCCCTGATATGGCCCTTTGCGGTCGGCTGGGCTATAAGCAACATTATCTTATCTTATCTTATCTCCCCCTATCTCTCCCTCCCTCTACATCACTCTCTGCCCTTATCTCTATTTTTCGGGAAGAGAATGGAGAAAAAGACAAATCAAAAATTGATTCGGATACTGCAGCATTGTATTATCTACAATGCTATTAAAACATATCAAAATTGAGAAATTCTGATAACCTTAGTCAGTTGACTATGAGAAATTCTGATAACCTTAGTCAGTTGACTATGAGAAATTCTGATAAGCTTAGTCAGTTGACTAACTTGAACTACGAAGCTCTGAGCACAAGTTCAGCAGATATTCCTTGCTGGTGGCCAATGCTTACATGAGGTAGTGGTGGTAGCGTGCACTGTTTATTCTGGTCACAGATGGGAAGGGTGACTGATTAGTTTATGCTTTCCTTATCTGTACAGTGTCTGCAGCTGTGCTCATCATTTCCTGATACAGTGATAGGAAAAAAGGTTAAAAGAAAAAAAAAGATATATGGAAAGGAGTGTAGGAGCAGGGGAGGAGGAAAGGGAAATGATGGTATGATAAGGATTTTATAGAAAATACCACAAGCACCATATATGTGAGTGTGCGCGTAGGTGCACACATGCATGCATGCACATACACACATACAGCCATGCACACACACACACACACACACACACACACACACACACACACACACACACACACACACACACACACACACTCTCTTACACACACACACACACACACACACACACACACACACACACACACGCACACACACATGATTCGGTATGTACAAGCACAAACATGCAGCTTACATGCACACATATGTATACATGTGTGTGCGCGCGCACACACACACACCACACACACACACACACACACACACACACACACACACACACACACGCACACACACACACACACTCACTCACTCACATTTTGCGACTCCATGTTCTCATCTTATTGATTAGTTTCAACAATATTGTCAACCGAGTATCAGAAGCCTCGGTGACTTCATTGTTATGGATGGAAGGAATGTGAGCTTGATACCCAGAGTTTATATCTATTCTAGCCTCTGTGTGTGCTGTGTTTACTGTGTGTGTGTGTGCTTGTATGTGTGAATGATAATAGGTGATGTGTATATATGAACATGTGTGTGTGCTATTTGAAGCTGATATTGCGTGTCAGTTCTGTGTATTTGTTCTCCTTTGAAGTAGCATGAAATGACTGCAGTTATTGTTCTGAGAATGGAAGAAAAGGTTTTGCTCTGGTGATAACTGAGTTAGCGTTACTGTTGAATATGGAAATTCTTTTTCAGTGTTTGCTGTACATGTGCCGATGTCCAATTATTCACTCACTCACAGCACAGCTGTCATTATGGTTTTGTTAATCAGTCCTGTATTGATCGGTGCGATATTCCTGAATGTACTCATTGGTGCCAGTAGAATCTGGCTGATTCTTACTGCTGCAGTTGCTGAGCTGTTCCATTTTCCTCATGTAGGGTGATCTGTGTAGAACAAAAAGGATCTGCTAGATCCCTTTACCGTTGTCTGTAGCTGTGAACATTAGGGAGAGGCTGTTGAGGGGAAGACGAGGAGAAAAAGTTCCCAACAGTGGTGCTGTGATCAGCGTTGAGGTTTATCTGCAGGGAGGTGAAGGGTTCGATTTCCGTCGGAGCCATTTAATTGTGAGATTTTTTTTTACCTGACTGGTCCCCATCCAGAGCTGGATTGGCTGTTGGCTTAAGTTGAAGGACTGTGACCATGCAGAGTTTGATCCACTTCATTGATGCATGTCTGGAGAGGCTTGCTCACACGTCCTGACCAGCACTGCAGATGTGTGTAAATGGCTGATGTCAGGTATGATAAGACAGTAAGCGTAGAGTGTGTAGCCCTTTCAGGCTTGAATGGAACTCTTACAGAATCTTCTTCATCCTTACTTCCTTATTGAACGAGACGAGAAAAATAAATGGCTCAAATTCTGTGGCCTTTCCTGCCCTGCTTTCAGTTTTGATGTCATCTCCATGTTTATGGCCTTGGTGGGTGTGTGTATAGAGGTTGCTAGTGTTGGCAAGTTCCCAGGTCGTCAGATGGACTTGCTGACACCCTCCAGTTGGGGATGCTTACTCATGCTGGGTCCACATCACGAAAAATACTGTCGTCACTAGAGGGCTCTGTAGGTGGCGTCCTCCATGCGTTGGGTAAGAGCAGGCATCAACGAACCCAACTGAAGAGACTTGGCCGCAATGCAGGGTCTTCTCAGGTAGGGATGCCTCATGATGACTGCACATTGCCTCCTGTGGATTGCTGGTGCTGGGGTTGTGACAGGCCAGGCCAGGCTGTGGCTGTGGATAAGGAGCTGGAATGGGCAGCCAGGTGATAATGCCACTGACGTGGTGCAATGAGATAGCAAAAGAAACAAAAACGTTCATGAAAAAACAAAAACAAAAAGCTGGTCATTATTGAAGGTCTTTATTTTGAGGTTGCTGTGTATGATACAAAAAGGCCTTCCACACGTCGGCAGGTATACTTCAGCTTTTTTGTGATTATATTAGCCGAGTACTTCTGCTCAATGTTTATTTTTATAAAAAATATATAACACAGCATCTCTAGGAAGAAATTGTTTTTGTTTGTGTTCGCTGATCAAATTCCGTTACAGTACCCAAAGCTTAGAAGGAGAGAAGGAGAAGGCAAAGAAGACAGAACTGATGAAGAATGTAAAACGGGAACCACAGTAATCATTGTATTACAGAATGTAAAACGGGAACCACAGTAATCATTGTATTACAGAATGTCCGATAAAAATATGGCAGTTCAAACAGTTCAAAATATATTGAGATGCAGAAAATACCACTTTCCATTGTCAATGTTTGATTTGTGATTTTCATTTTCAGACTGGAAAACAGTGCAACGTGACATAAGCAAAGTTGGGGGGAAAAGAAAGATGGGAAGGAATTGTCAGCTTTTCATTCATTACGAAGTGCTTGGAGTATTTGTTTGAATATTCAGTTTTTCTTAGAATTTTGTTAAATGTGTCAACATCATGATCACTATTTATGGTGTAAATCATGTTCCAAATGGGATTTTGTTGGCCTTCAGTTCATTTAGTCTGTGAATAAATGTTTTACTTTATCTTGTTCATTATAAATCAGCCCAGTTTGCTTTAACTGTGCCCTCAACAACCCAAAGGGGGAAAAGGATTAACTTCTTGAATGGTGTCATTTTCATGATTGTATGACTAGAGTCCACATGTTACATTTACAGGATCTTTACCTTATGTTTGTCTTCAGTGCCGGCGTCTGTAGTGTCTCAAGTGTCTGTGTCAGTGTGTCGTGTGATTTATGCACATAAAGGCGTCTGTAGTGTCTCAAGTGTCTGTGTCAGTGTGTCGTGTGATTTATGCACATAAACGATATTCAGGGACCTAAGCAGGTCAGCTAGAATGCAAATGTGGGACACAGATAAAATCTCTGCCCCTTGTTCAACAGGTTCTGCTAGATTTCAAATGGAGCACTTTATGAAATCGGTCACATTGACTGTTCAGCTATCTCTTTGGGTCATATGTGTTGAATTTTTAGGCATTTCCTCCTAACTGTCTGGTTTAGTTAGGCTTTCGGGGGAACGATGAAAACGTTTTGTTTCAGGTGTTCTCTTTGAATAACTAAAATGATGAATCAGGAATTGCAGAAATGGCTGAATTGATTTTCAACATGAATGACATCTCTCTGTGTCCGTCTCTGTGTCTCGTTGTCTCTGAACTAACCTAGTTGAATGAATTGATTCTTATGGATGTGTAAAGTGATAGGATCATTAGTCATTTTATGAGATGTGTTTATCTCCCACAGACAGATTGATTGTGCGGTGTGCTTTTATTACTGTGGAAAATTCAGTAGCGAGTTTCATTTAATCACATACTTGTTTCCCCTTGCCCTGAGGTAGTTTGTGAGGTGTGCTTTTACCATGTAGGAAAATTGAGTTTGGAGTTTCTGTTGAATCACATACTTGTTTCCCCTTGGCCTGAGGTAGTTTGTCAGGTGTGCTTTTACCATGTAGGAAAATTTAGTTGGGAGTTTCTGTTGAATCACATACTTGTTTCCCCTTGGCCTGAGGTAGTTTGTCAGGTGTGTTTTTACGATTGAGGAAAGTTCAGTTGGGAGTTTCTGTTGAATCACATACTTGTTTCCCCTTGGCCCGAGGTAGTTTGTCAGGTGCGTTTTTACCATGGAGGAAAGTTCAGTGGGGAGTTTCTGTTGAATCACATACTTGTTTCCCCTTGGCCTGCAGCAGTTTGTCAGGTGCGTTTTTACCATGGAGGAAAGTTCAGTGGGGAGTTTCTGTTGAATCACATACTTGTTTCCCCTCACCCCACACTGCAGAGTGATCAACACTGTTTCTGTGAACCTTTGCATTTGTGTTTTTTCACACATTTGTTCCAGTATTGGGCTTTGACCGCCGGTTCCAGGTGCAAGATGCGTTGATTTTATCATGTTGTATGCCTGCTTGATCCAGGCATTTGCTTGTTGGTCTCCCCTTGGCCCTGAACACAGTGACCTTGTTCCTCATGTGCGAAACAAATGTATTTAGTCAAGAATGACTAAAAAGAGAATGACAGTCACAGGTCTAAGTCACCCATACGCATGGATGCACATATACACATACAGATGTTTGTGCACACACATGAGAACTCACCTGTACAGAGAGAGAGAGAGAGAGAGAGAGAGAGAGAGAGAGAGAGAGACTTGCTGAGATGGAACCAAACTACCATGCTATTTTCTAGCTGTTCTGCAGATTTGATTTCTTTCATTTGATTATCTCAAGAGTATTTCCTTTCAGTTGTACACCTTTTGCATTGTCTTGTGTCTGCTAAAACATTCTGCCCTGAACTTTTCTTCTTGTATGGTGGTAGTGGTGTGTCATTTAAAGTCCATGCCATACAAGAACCCCCAGGGGGAAATCCGATCAGCAGAAGTGGTGGTTGTACAGGCTGTACTTTTGTCAGCTGAGAAACGCATACACACACCTACACATACACATGCACATACATACACGCACACACACAGACACACACGCACACACGCACACACACACACACACACACACACACACACACACACACGCACACACGCACACATGCACACACACGCACATGCACACACACGCACATGCACACACACACACACACACACCTCTTTCAATACACAGGTCAGAAAGAGTGGAACACTTTCAAATCATCAAGCACTGATATAACTAGGTTATCAGTCATCAGTTCACCTGTGACACATAACACACTATAGAATGTGTTCAGTGTGTTACTTGATGTACTAAGTTCAGTACTCTTTGACCAGGCCACTTATTTCATAGAGGTATATATGTATGTAGACCAGTATCACTGCATATATATATATATATATGAATATATATATATATATATGAATGAATATTGCTAAAAAGCCTAATATGATTTTAAAAGTGCTCGACCCCTTGGGGAGCAACATTTGTTAAAATCAGATATTAAAAGGAGTATTAAAAATCATCTACAATATTGTTTCGAGCATGGCTCTCTTCAGGATGATGTTTGGGTCGCTACTGTCGGTGTTATATAGCGTGTGGGCCCAGTTGTCACTGTTTTCACCTGCAAGTTGGTTACACATGTTTTGGGGGGTTTCAGGTTGTTGCTCGGGGTGTGTTATATAGCGTGTGGGCCCAGTTGTCACTGTTTTCACGTGCAAGTTGGTTACACGTGTTTTGGGGGTTTCAGGTTGTTGCTCGGGTGTGTTATATAGCGTGTGGGCCCAGTTGTCACTGTTTTCACGTGCAAGTTGGTTACACGTGTTTTGGGGGTTTCAGGTTGTTGCTCGAGGTGTGTTATATAGCGTGTGGGCCCAGTTGTCACTGTTTTCACCTGCAAGTTGGTTACACATGTTTTGGGGGTTTCAGGTTGTTGCTCGGGTGTGTTTCACTAACAACGATTTCCATTTGTGCCTGCAGTTGTTTACTATTTCTGTTTTAGTGTTTAAAGTTGCTAGGTGTGGTTTACATAGTATTAGCCATTTTTCAGTTAAACATAAGTTGCATCTTTTTGAAATATTACTGTATGGTAATGCCCTTTTTATGATTTTCCAGGATATATTATAGTTTATTTTTGCATCTTTAAGTCTCCAAATGTATTTGCTCAGTTCTGTTTGGTTTTTGTATTTTTCTTTATTGAATGACTGTTTGTGGTTTGCATATCTGGTTTTAAAGTGATTTTCAGTAATCCCTATATATGTTTCTTTTTCGTTTTCTGATGTCACAGTGGCTTGGTATACAATATTGTTGTAGAGGCATTTATTGTTTAAGGGGCACTGCTCTTTTTTGGTGCAATTGCAAGATTTCATTTCTTCACCCTTCTTTGCTGTGTTGGTTTTCATTTTGTTGGATGAATCAATTAAATTTTTGAGGTTGGGCATTCATGAATATGATAGTTTGACGGTGTTTTTGTTGAATATTTTAGACAGTTTGTGTTCTTTTGGGAACGATGTTGTTAAGATTTCCCAAAAGAACACACATATATATATATATATATATAGTTTAAAAGATTCTTAATCATGTCATCTCTGTCCAGTGATCAAGCCAGAAGGCGAAAGCTCTGCAATTCAGTCCTGGGTGGAGGAACAAGTTGAACATATGAATTGTTTCATTATCAAATCTATCTATCTATCTCGCTGTCTGGCCTAAGCATAACGTGGTAAGGAGTTGATGCCCTGGTAGGGCTTCCCATGTCAGATAGGCTAAGGGTGAGGATCCTGACTAAGAGTAACCCGCCTTTCTCCTTTTCTGTTTTCTGCCTTCTTATTTGCCCTTTTCTAATCTTCGTCTCCCCTTCAATCTTCTTTTCCACACTCCTTTTCTCTCTGTGGTCTCCTTAAGATCCGCCGTGTTTGCCGTGCGGTGCGACCTGTGTCGGAGGGGAATGAGATCCTGGTGCTTGAGAGGGCCAGCGCTCTCAACACATCACTTTGGCTCGGACCTCCCTAGACAGGAAGTACACTTTGGCCCGGGTGTACTATTATCGGCTCCCCTTCTTGGGCTGGGTCAAGACAGACAGTTCCCCTGCTGGCCAAGTTAACCCCTGCAGTGCTCAGCTCTCTGTCCCCGGGAGTTGAGCATGATCAGGGGATAGGTTGGTAGTTTCTGTTTTGTCGTATATCTCTCCCGAAGCCTGGAAGGGGTCAAGACATTGGTTTCTTGGCCCTGGCCCCTTAGTTGGACTCCAAGTGGGTGGGTAAGGAGAGATGAAACATACTAAACTAAACATGGCTTTATCAAAAAACATCCCCCCCAAAAAGAAGAGAAAAGCAGCATCCCCTGTTTCAGGAGGTCTTTATTCTGACAGCGATTCAGATACTGAGGTACGACAGAAGACGGGTTTCTGGGCTTCCTGGCTCGTGATGGAAGGGACGGAGCAGGACAGACCCCTTTCAGCTCTGAGCCCTTTTGCTATCCAAAAGGGCTTTCAAGGTATAGCAGGTGACCCTCGGTCCATCAAGAGGTTGAGAAATGGCTCCTTTCTAATTCAATGTAAATCACAGAAACAATCTGAACAGCTGCTGAAGCAACTAAACTAGTGGACAGGGAGATCAGGGTAACTCCCCACAAACAGTTAAATTCATCGAAAGGCGTGATTCGCTGCCGGGATTTATCAGAGTCTCAGAGGCAGAAATCAAAACGGAGCTGGCATCCCAGGGTGTGACGGAGGTGCGCAGGGTGACTGTCAAGAAGGGTGCAGAAAGAGTGGCCACCAACACCCTCTTTCTGACATTCTGCAACCCTGTGCTGCCTCCGGTCATCAAAGTTGGCTACCTGAATGTCCGGTTCAGTTATATGTTCCATCCCCGTTGAGGTGCTTCAGGTGCCAGAAGTTTGGCCATGTCAGGGACCGCTGTTCAGGGCAAGAGGTATGCGGTGTTTGCTGCAAGGCAACCCATGATGGGCCGTGTCAAGATCCGGCACATTGTGCTAACTGCGGTGGCGACCATTCCTCCTCTTCAAGAAACTGTCCTCTTTGGATCAGGAATCCGCAATTCAAAGATTAAAAAACTGAAAAGAAAATTTCCTTTTTTGAGGCCCGCAAGCAGGTTGTGGGCATCAGACGCCGACAGCCTCTTCCTATGCTTCGGCTGTAAGGAAAGTTCCCACAGTTTCCACTCGATCAGTCTGCTGTCAGACTGATGACTTTACGTTTTCGAAGACACTGCAAGTACGAACTGTCAACTCTGGTGGAAGCAGTCCACCACCTCCCAACCCAAAATGACTGCCCCTGGTGGAGGCAAAAAATCCGCCACCCCTCAGACTGCCCAGCATCTACAACATCTGCTGCTGGGCAGATTAAAAAACCAGCAATCCCCCCTCGAACTCCTCTGTCCAGTTCCCGTGCGGGCAAGGAGTTCAACCCAGTGTGGAGATGGGGGAAATGAGGAAGAAGCCTCCACCGTCCCCAAATCCAGACCTCCTTCTTCACCTGTTGGTAAGTCTGCCAGCAGGTCTGACGACCATAACAGTCCAGTGAAACTAACCAACAAATTCACTCCATTGGACGCAGATGTTGAGGAGGAGATGACCTGATCTCTCTCCTTTTCGCCCTCTGCACCATGGATAGTACAATATCCCATTGGAATATCCGTGGACTAAATTCCAACTTCGAGGAGCTGCAGCTTTGTGCCAATCTATAAAACCTTCCGTCGTGGCTCTTCAGGAAACTCAAATTCAAAGCCAGAAGACCTTTACTCTTTCTGGCTTTAATATTCTTTCTAAACCTGCACAACCATCCACGTTGGGACTGTCGGGGTGTTGCCCTTCTCCTACATAAAACTTTGTTGTATAGTCCTGTCGCTCTGTCTACCTCCCTTCAGGCTGTAGCTGCGAGAGTCACTCTCCACAAGACTGTGACAATCTGTTCCCTTTATCTTCCACCTTCTGTCCCGGTTTGTTGTCAGGACCTTGTCAGTCTGATAGGGGAACTTCCTCGACCTTTTTTGCTGTTGGTGACTTTAACGGTCACAATCCTCTTTGGGGTAGTGTCAGTATGTCATCCAGAGGTCTGCTAATTGAGGATGTCCTTTCGGATTTGGATTTGTGTTGTCTGAACGACGGATCTGCAACTTACCTCCACTCTTCCACAGGTTCACTTTCGTGTTTAGATTTGTCGGTTTGTGACCCCTCGCTGGGCCTGGACTATAGTGGTCTGTCCATGACGATCTGCACGGAAGTGACCATTTCCCTGTCCTTCTACAACCTGTAATAACTGAACACGTCTCTGTCTCTCAACATCTAAATTATCAGAAAGCAAACTGGATCTATTTGCAGCCTCTATTTCTCAGGAATTCCAGGACACTGATTTTCTTCAGAGTCCGGACCCAGCAGAATCACTGACTAACACTGTGATCAAGTGTGCTAAAGCTTGTATTCCAGTGTCTTCCGATAAACTTCAAATGCCAAAAACACCCTGGTTCGATTCAGAATGCCAACAAATTTCCAAAGTTAAAAACGGGCTCAGCGTCAGGTATAACCAACGACCTTCGGGTCCCAACGCTCGAGCCCATCAGAAACTCCGTGCTAAATCAAGACACACTTTTAAAATCATTAAACGTCAGTCCTGGAGAAGCTTCTGCTCCAGCTGACATCAAAAACTTTCCCAAGAAAAAAGTGTGGAACATCATTAAGAAAATCAAAGGGAAGAACACCTGTCCCACTGTGAACCATCTCAAGTTTTCGGATTCTTTAATAACAGAGAAGAAAGCAGTTGCTAATCTGCTTGCTTCAACCATTGAAAAGAATTCCACCTCTTCTAATAAATCAGCCACTTTTGTCAAAAACAAAGCCCTAAAAGAAAAATCACCCTGCAACTTTTCGTCCGACAACATGGAAGACTACAATCTTCCTTTCACGTTAAACGAGCTGAAATCTGCCTTACTCTCTTGCAGCGATTCCTCTCCAGGTCTAGATGAAATCCATTATCAACTCTTGAAACATCTTCCGCAAATAGGTCTGAACATCCTGCTACAGGTATACAACCATGTGGACTACTGGTTTCTTTCCACCTTCTGGCGAAAGCCCTCATTATTCCAATTCCCAAACCTGGAAAAGATCTTTCTAACCCATCAAACTACCGTCCCATAGCTTTGACCAGCTGTGTTTGTAAATTGATGGAAAAAATGTCAATGCTAGGCTCATGTGGAAACTCGAAACCGATGGCCTTTTGGCGAAAGAACAGTGTGGTTTCCACAAACATCGGTCTACAGTTGACCATTTTATTCGTCTGGAATCTACACTTCGGAACGCTTTTTTGAACAGACAGCATGCAGTGGCAATTTTCTTCGACTTAGAGAAGGCCTACGATACAACCTGGAAGTCGGGGATACTTCATGATCTCCACGATCTGGGTTTTCGAGGTCATCTTCCGCTTTTTATTCAAAATTTTTGGCAGAACGACAGTTTCAGGTCCGGGTTGGCACCACTCTCTCTGATGTCCACGAGCAGGAGTTGGGTGTTCCACAGGGGAGCATACTGTCTCCTGCCCTCTTTAGTATTAAAATCAACAACATTGTTCAGTCAGTTCAGCAGGGTTCAGATTGCTCATTGTTTGTGGATGATTTTGCTGTCTACGCAACTGGAAGCCTGTACCCGAGTGTCCAGCGCAGGCTCCAGCTTTGCGTAGATAAAATCCATCGGTGGGGGCGGATGAAAATGGTTTCACCTTTTTCTCCAACAAAGACGCAGTGTATTCACTTCCATAATTTCCGTCAGTTTTTTCCAGATCCTGAAATTTAAGTTGGGAAATTTCCCATTCCAGCTGTTAAAGAGGCCAAATTTCTGGGAGTTATTTTTGACCAGAAACTTAACTTTCTCAGCCATATTAAAAACCTCAAAACTGCTTGCCAAAAGCACTGAATATTCTGCGGGTCGTAGCGCACACCGACTGGGGCGCTGATAAGAAAACTTTGTTGCACCTCTACAGAGCCCTGGTCCTTCAAACTGGACTACGGTTGTGCTGTCTACGGCTCCGCAAGATCATCTTACCTCAAACTCTTGACCCTATCCACCATCAAGGCTTCGTCTCTGTCTTGGAGCGTTCCGCACCACCCCTGTTACAGCCTGTACGCAGAGGCGGCGAACCTTCATTGTCCAACCGCAGGCTGAAACTGTCTTAATATTATATCCGACTGTTCTCAGAACCGCAGAATCCTGCCTATGACTGGTCTTGACCCTCCGTTCCAAAGTAAGTTTGAAAACAACCCTAAATGTATTCCGCCGTTTGGTCTTCGTATGCAGCCTCAGGTGCGGAATGCAGGTCTAAACCTGGGAGTAGTTTCCGATTTTTCCAAGTTTCCGGATCAACCTCCGTGACCTTTTCACACCAGAGATCGTTTCGATCTTGCAGCTTTTCGCAAGAGTCTACCAGCTCTCTGGCGTACAAGCATTGTATGCTGACCTCTGTTCGAAATTCCATCCTATCAAAAAGTTTTCACTGACGGTTCCAAGTCTGAGGATGGAGTGGCCTGTGCAGCCTACTGCCCTGGGGCTCCTTCTCAGATACTGTTGGAACATATCCATTCCGATGCTTCTGTCTATTCTGCTGAACTTACTGCTCTGGTACTGGCTTTGAAGATAATCTCACATTCTTCAAAGAGGGACTTTCTGGTTCTGTCGGATTCGCTGTCAGCTTTGGAAGCCATAGCTGGCCGCAACCTTCAGCATCCAGAACTTTTGCATTTCTTTGAACTTTTTAGCAAGTTGAAAGCGGACGGTTACAACATTACTCTTGCTTGGGTTCCTGGTCATGTTGGCATTGGTGGGAACGAAATGGTTGATCGTTTAGCCAAGAACGCCACAAGAGAGAGAAACCGTCCAACATTTATATCCCCTGTTCAATGTGAAACCCAAAATTAACGATTATGCGAGAGACCTGGCAGGAGGATTGGAACACACAGACGAGTAACAAACTCTTTCAGATCCGTCCAAACCTTAAGGACTTCCTCCCATCCACGTCGGGAGGTCGTAAAGAGGAAACGGTTCTGTGCCGGCTGCACACCGGCCATTCGTATTTTACCCATGCTTACCTTTAAAGAGTGAAGAAGCTCCGGGTGCATTCCATGTCATGCGCCACTCACCATGAAACATGTTCTTTTAGAGTGTTGGGACTTGCACGATGTGAGACACAAACATTTTACAGCGGAGTCCATGAAGATCCTGTTCAGGGATGTCCCGCCTGATGTGATCCTTGAGTTTTTGAGAGAGATTAACATTTTTCATCTGATTTAAGATTTTACGGAAGAAAGATTTTTAACAGAGTTTCTGGTGCGTTTGTAGACGATGTCATTTAATGAGATGTATGAAAGTGGTTTTTTTTTTTTTTTTTTATTTTTTTTTTTTTTTGACTGGTGAGTTGATTTTAACGTGGTGACAGCCCTGATATGGCCCTTTGCGGTCGCTGGGCTATAAGCAACATTATCTTATCTTATCTCTGTCCGTTGTGTACCGAGGCCCGGTCTGTGCAGGTGATCTCCCCTGTCCAGCTGGCTGCGTTGTCAGCCGTTGGTTTTTTCTTTGTTTGACCTTCAGTCTCCCTCCCTCAACAGTTCCCTGGAGGACTGGGTTTAGCAAGGCCATGGATCTTTTGAAGAAGCCACACCATTGCAGTTTTCTTTTCTTTTTTTTTCCAGGTATTGCCAGCAGATCTTCGTATGGTCCAGTGTGCTGCGTGATGGATTGGTGCACCTGTTCATTGGTGGAACTGTGACTGTATCTGATGTTGGGTATCTTGTGATGAAATTTCATGCCCATGGTTTGGGTTTTTCTTTCCAGAACCTCGAATGACTTTTGGTTGATCCCAGAAAACTGCTGGGCAGAGAATTCCTGGATTGTTCTGTTCTTTGACGTAATATCAGTTGTGATAGTGTTTGTTGTGGCTGGTTATGAGCTTGGCCTTACTTGATGCTGATTTCCGCGCTCTGCCTTGCTGATGTTTCATCCAGTCTTTCAAAAGCTTCAGAAGTTCTTGTTCACTTCATGTCAGGCCGTCATTGTCATCTGCAGAGCCAAGGTTTGTGATGGTTCTTCCTTTATGTCATTGTCATCTGCAGAGCGAAGGTTTGTGATGGTTCTTCTTTATGTCAGGCCGTCATTGTCATCTGCAGAGCGAAGGTTTGTGATGGTTCTTCTTTATGTCAGGCCGTCATTGTCATCTGCAGAGCAAAGGTTTGTGATGGTTCTTCATGTCAGGCCGTCATTGTCATCTGCAGAACAAAGGTTTGTGATGGTTCTTCCTTCATGTCAGGCCGTCATTGTCATCTGCAGAACAAAGGTTTGTGATGGTTCTTCCTTCATGTCAGGCCGTCATTGTCATCTGCAGAACAAAGGTTTGTGATGGTTCTTCCTTTGTCAGGCCATCATTGTCATCTGCAGAACAAAGGTTTGTGATGGTTCTTCCTTCATGTCAGGTCGTCATTGTCATCTGCAGAACAAAGGTTTGTGATGGTTCTTCCTTTATGTCAGGCCATCATTGTCATCTGCAGAACAAAGGTTTGTGATGGTTCTTCCTTTATGTCAGGCCATCATTGTCATCTGCA
>CM031616.1:6841864-6846864 GCA_018398815.1 Conus ventricosus
TAGTTTCTTTGTTTGTTCTCTGTAAAGACTTTGCTTTTAGTTTCTTTCTTTGTTCTCTGTAAAGACTTTGCTTTTAGTTTCTTTGTTTGTTCTCTGTAAAGACTTTGCTTTTAGTTTGTTTGTTTGTTTGCCTGGGCCATTTTTTTCTCTCTTTTTTTAAAATTCAGGATTTATCTCCAGGTAACCCCCGTGGGGATACTGGGGTGTCTTTTGTACAAATAGTTCCCCCTCCTTCTGGACATTCTGTGCTAGTAACATCCCCTTTTCCTTTCACTCTCCGTAACTCTGTCTCCTCCTTTGCTGTACTGTCATCTACTGTCCTTTCTGTCTACCATATCTTTTATCTATCTTTTTCCACAACCTCTTCCCACAAATTTCTGCACTCAACGAAGTCAGAGTGAACTGACTATACTCTTGAGTATAGTGTGAGAATCCCAACAGGGTAAAACCAGTTCACACACAACCAGATACTGGAATGCTGAAGAAGAAGAATCTCCAGATAAAGTCTCCATATGGGAATTTAATCTAAAGAATTGTTTCCTTTAAAAAAATTTTCTTTGTCCTTTTACTAGATTTACCACCGAGTGAAGAGTCTCCCTTTACTGCTTTCAACTCCCAATGGCAGATATATCCCTGGTCCAAGGGTGATAGATAAAGACAGGCGACTGGGAAAACACACATGCAAGGGAATAGTTTTAGTCAATGAATTTGCAGAGCATTGAATGGAATATTTGATGTTCCTAAATGAAAACTCAAAGCAGTACAGATGAGGATGAGACAGTGTGAAAACAGAAAGACTGGCAACATCACACATTAGTTGAAGGAGTCGAAAGGTTGAAGACTTTTTGTTTGTTTCTTTGTTTTTGCTTTGAAACTATACTACTCACAGAAAGAAAATTAAAATTAATGAAAGAATGAATCAAGAATTTTAAAAAAATGCATACATACAATACATACATACATCCATACTACACACAGATACATATACATGCATACATACCTAAATAAATAAGAAAGAAAACAAACAAGGCCTATAAATCAAATAATAAATAAGGCATATTGGTAATAGATAATTATGTTTTTTTTAAAGGCATACAAATGATAAATGACTGATTCAAATCAACAAAATTTAATGAACTTGATCTCTGTGGTGGTTCTGCATGGTGTGATCGGAGGCCCACAAAGAAAAAAAAAAAAACAAGAGAGAAAAAAAAAACTTAACCGAGACTCCCTCCCTTTCATAAAAGACCACCCACCTCCGTTTTTTTTTTTTTTTTTTTTTTTAAATTCTGAAGGTTATTTGGAGATCTATTGCACTACACAAAAAGCCCCTCCTCCCCTCTCTTCCCAAATAGAAAGAAAAACAAAATGAAAGTTCATGTGAAAACTTCTACCTGTTTTAAACTCTTCCAGCCTCCAGCATGGACGCTGCTGATGGCTGCCTTAGGGTTGTTTCCTGTATCAGTCACTGGACGCCATCGATGGAAAACAGGCACGGAGGACGCAGACCAGTTCCCCCCTGGGCGAGCTGTTTGACCATGGCTGTGACTCTGTGTCCATGGGTAAGGCAGTGCTTCTTGGTTTGTGTCTTTGCCAGATTCCTGTTTGTCCATTCTACTTGCTGGCCTGTAGTGTCTGTTCAGTGTACTGCTTGCTCTTTCTGTGCCACACACATTATATTTTGGCTGTTCCAGTTCCCATATATTTCCCGGTTTGTCTTTTCCGTCTATTTCCCTGTTTGGGCACTCCAGATTCTTCCTATTTCATCATTTTCCAGTTTTTAAATGTTCCCCATTTTGTGTGAATCTACATCCCTTTCTTCTTATTCAGTTCCAATTTTTACATTTTAACCTTTTTGTCCATTCCACATGCATATGCTCGCCATTTTGTTTATTCCTTCCTGTTTTGTCTGTTCAGTCTGCTTCCTGGTTAGTTCATGTCACATACTTCCAATTTTGTCTGTTCAACATCTGAGGCAAATGTTGGCAGTTGACCAGCTCGTAGCATTTGAAAAGAATCCTTTAACTTTAAATGTTTTTGTCAGTCCCATCAAAGAGACCTCAAATAGCACTAAATATTGAAGCGTCAAACAAATGAAATGTGCATGCCATGCACAAATGTCAGGTACTCATTTGAAAATGGACAGATGTGAAAAATCACAGAAACTGCCATTGCTAAGGGACACAGGGACATTTTCCTTTCAGAGGGGGCTTTACAGATGGAATCAAGCATATGTGAAATCACCACAAGCAGTACTGAACACCTGCAAAATGAATGGGCAGTAGTGCATTGTCTCCAGGCAGGTGGCCTAATGGCGGCCTGGTATTGATGACTTCTTGGGAACAGTGGGACTGTGACTGGCGGAGTCCTCGTGCTTAAACTGTGGCATAGAGGTATGACTCGATAGTGTTAGACAGGAGACCTCCTGATGGGGGGAGGAGGGGGGATGTACCAAATAATGCAGAAGAAAGTGCTTTAAAATGAGTGAGTCTAAAGTCTGCGAGAAGGAAAACTTGGATTTCCAATCTGTACGACTTAATGTCTGTTCACCTGATGCTTTTGAGGTCATATAGGAGATCAGAAAATTGATTTGAAACCTGGGCGAATGGAGCTGGTTGAGCAGATCATCTTGGAGAAGGAAAACAATCACTGGAAACCCAGATGGACAAAGTTCATCAGCCTCAGACATCAGTCTGCCAATGGGAAGGAATAGCCTGTACCGCAACCACCTAGATGCTGTCTTCCAGTGACCTCTGTTGGAAAATGGGGAAGGTTGGGAAAAGATAACCCCTCCAGAAAAGTTCCCTTTTGTGGGTAAAGAAGATGGGGGAGTGGACAAAACAGCTGTGGACAGCAGCCTTTCTGAAGGACAGTCCAGACTCTTCACAACCAACCCATGACAGGTGATTGGTCTAGAGGAGGAACCCCTGACAAACATCAGATGCTGAAGATGGAGATGTAGGCCCTTTGTGGCGCCCAAACCTTTGCATCAAGCGATTTCCCTTCATGATGAATCCGGGGAAGCGACAGAGAAGGCACAGAAGATGCCGCAACTAAAGCCAAAAGAAAAGGAAAAGAGTGCAATAACTTGTGTTACAAGGCCCCCCCCCCAATTAAATGGAATGAACAAATACCGCTCCCGAAACGATGAGTTTCAACCCTGAAGGTCAACTGTGATTCTCTTGTTTCAGCTCTGACCTGAGTTGTCTAACTTTCAACCAAAATGAAAAAGCAGAATTCAGATATTGTGGTGGAACAATTTCATTTCTTTATAGTTATGAGAGGGGTCCTTAGTCCGATGGTCTGCAGAAATGAGGGTCATGAGTTTGAACCTCAGGTGGGGCCATGAGTTTGAACCTCAGCTGGGGCCATGAGTTTGAACCTCAGCTGGGACCATGAGTTTGTAGCACTTGTGTGCATGTGTCTGTGTATATATGTATGTAGGTGAAGGGGCTTGTGTGGAAGTCCTGTGTTTGAGTGTCTGGTTTCGTATGTGTATGCGTGTGTGTGTGTGCACACGCACGCAAGTGCTATGATGTTTGTAAGCACTTAGGACTATTTATAGATTAAGCACCATAAATATTCACTGTTGTTATTATTATTATTGTTAAGGCATAAAATTCTCTGTCTGTCCAGTAATAAATGGACACCTCATTCAGGTTAGAGAAGGTTAAAGCTGTCACAGCAGAGAAATGGGCTCCGCATTTCATAATGCCATGCCCAAGACACAGTGATCCTCCAACAGTTCTCTGCCCCTTACAGCCATTAGGTTGTGCTGCTTTAACCTTCAGAGCTTCACATGTTGGGTGTAAGCTGTACACGTTAAACCTGATGTGTGTCAGCATGGTGTGGTGTTCTGTCCGCAGTGTTTGTGACGCTAGGCGCCACCATAGCTCTCGGCCTGGGAGACTTGCCCTTCTGGCTGATGTTTGAGAACTTTGCTGGCCTCTTTGTCTTCTACTGTGCCCACTGGCAGACCTACCTCTCCGGGATGCTCAAGTTTGGCATGTGAGTGAGTTGTATTAGTAGTATATGATGGAATTTAGACATGTATAATAGGGAGAAGCCAGGGAGGCAGGGGAGATGGGGGTGATCGTCATCTCTTTGCAATGTGTTTTAATCCTTGCATGTCTGCAATCCATTGTTGCCAGCACTCGATATTTTTTTGTTCTCAAGAATTTCCCCATTTTACGATTTCTTTCCCAAGTCCTGGAATTTGATGAACAAATTCAGAATTTGAAACCTCTGTGTGTTTGTGTGTAAGTGTGTGTGTGTGTGTGTGTGGGGGGGGGGGGGGGGGGGGGGGGGGGAGGTAGTCCATGGTTGGTAAAGGCAGCTAAAACATTACAGAATATAGCCAAAATATTGCCGAGTGAGTGTCGGAAACTGTATGTAGTGGAAGCCGCACATTCTCTTTTTAACAGTTCATTAATGAGGAAAAGCAGTAGGATGTCGAAAGGATTCTGTTACCTTTAATCTGACTCCCAGATTTGACACTTGACAGTTATGATATACTTATTCTTTATTATTCTCCCCCCCCCCTTTTTTTTTTCTTTCTTTTTGCTATCAGAAATCTGCCACCCGTAATTAAAGCATTTTGGATGTATCTTACTTACGCGTATCTAAATATGATACCATGCACCAGTTCATTTCATTTATGCCCGTCGCTCCGGTGGAGCATAGGCCATCAACGACCCTTCGCCATCGCACTCTGTTCTGGGCTGTTCTGGTCATTCCAGTCCAGTTTGTCCCTTGTTGTTTCAACTCCGCCTCAGTGTCTTGTCTCCAGCTGTTGCGAGGCCGGCCTCTCTTTCTCTTTCCCTGCGGGTTCCAGGTCAGGGCTTGGCGTGTGGTGCTGGATGCGGGCTTCCTGAGGGTGTGTCCGATCCAGCCCACTTCCTTCGCAGTATCTGCTTGGCCACTGGTTCCTGTCCCGCACGCTCCCACAGATCTTCGTTTCGGACCTTGTCCTGCCATCGGATTTTGTAGATGCGCCTCAG
>CM031616.1:6851864-6854364 GCA_018398815.1 Conus ventricosus
GGGATTTATCTGGTGTCTCGGAGGCAGAAATTAAATCGGAGCTGGCGTTCCCAGGGTGTGATGGAGGTGCGCAGGGTGACAGTAAGAAGGGTGCAGAAAGAGTGGCCCCCAAACCCCCCTTTCTGACATTCTGCAACCCTGTGCTGCCCCCGGTCATCAAGTCGGTACTGAATGTCCGGGTTGAGTTAATGTTCCGTCCCGTTGAGGGCTTCAGTTCCCAGAATTTTGGGGCCATGTCAGGGACCGCTGTTCTGGGCAGGAGGTGTTTTGGTATTTGCTGCAAGGCCAACCCATGATGGGCCGTGCGTCCTGATCGGCACAATTGTGAAAACTGCGGTGGGGGCCATCCCCCTCTTCCCGAAATTGTCCTTCTTGGATTCAGGAATCTGCTATACAACGAGTCAAAACGGAAAAGAAGATCTCTTTTTTGAAGCCCGGAAACAGGTTGTGGGCAGTCAGACGCCGACAGCTTCTTCCTACGCTTCGGCGTTAAGAAGGTTCCCACAGTTTCTACTCGGTCAGTCTGCGGGCCAGACTGATGAATTCATGTTTTCGAAAACATTGCAAGTAAGATCTGTCAGTTCTGGTGGTAGCGGGTCACCACCTTCCAAACCAAGTGCCTGCCCCTGGTGGAGGCAAAAAATCCCCCACCCCTCAGATGCCAGCAGTCTACAACATCTGCTGCTGGGCAGTTTAAAAAAAACCAGCACCTCGAACCCCTTTTGTCCAGTGCCCGTGCGGGCAAGGGAGTTCCACCCAGTGTGGAGATGGTGGAGATAGGAACAAAACCTCCACCTTTTCTCCCAAATCCAGACCTCCACCATCTCCAAAATCCAGGCCTTTGTCACCTGCGGGCAAGTCTCCCAGCGGGCCCAAAGACCAACACAGTCCAGTGGAAACAAAAAAATAAGTTTCACTCATTGGCCGCAGTTTGCTGATGAGGAGATGACCTGTTTCTCTCTCCTTTTCCCCCTCTGCACCATGGATAGTACAATATTCCATTGGAATATCCGTGGACAAAAATTCAACTTTGAGGAGCTGCAGCTTCTGGTCGATCTATAAAACCTTCCGTCGTGGCTCTTCAGGAAACCAAATTCAAAGCCAGAAGACCTTTACTCTTTCGGGCTTTAATATACTTTCAACCTGCAAAAACCATCCACGTTGGGATTTGTCGGGCGGTGTTGCCTTCTCCTACACAAAAACTTTGTTGTATAGTCCTGTCACTTTGTCTCCCTCCCTTCAGGCTGTAGCTGCGAGAGTCACTCTCCACAAGACTGTGACACTCTGTTCCCTTTATCTTCACCTTTTTGTCCCGGTTTGTCGTCAGGACCTTGTCAGTCTGATAGGAGAACTTCCTCGACCTTTTTTGCGTTTGGTGATTTTAAACGGTCACAACCCTTTTTGGGGGTTTAGTGCCGGTACGCACCCAGAGGTCTGCTGATTAAAGGGATGTCCTTTCAGACTTGGATTTGTGTTGTCGGGAATGACGGATCTGCAACTTACCCACTCTTCCACTGGTTCACTTTCGTGTTTAGATTTGTTGGTTTGTGACCCTCGCTGGTCCTGGACTATGAGTGGTCTGTCCATGACGATCTGCACGGAAGTGACCTTTTCCCCTGTCCTTCTACCCCTGTAATAACTGAACACGTCTCTGTTTCTCACATCTAAATTAAAAGAAAAGCAACTGGGATCTATTCGCAACCACTATTTCAAAAGAATTCCAGGACACTGACTTTCTTAGAGTCCGGCCCCAGCTGAATCACTGACTAACACTGTGATCAAGTGTGCTAAGCTTGTATTCCAGTGTCTTCCGATAAACTACAAATGCCAAAAACACCCTGGTTTGATTCAGACTGCCAAAAAAATTCCCCAAAGTTCGAAACGGGCTCAGCGTCAGGTATACCAACGCCTTCGGGTCCCAACGCTCGAGCCATCAAAAACCCCGTGCTAAATCTAGACACACTTTTAAAATCAGTAAACGTCGGTCCTGGAGAAGCTTCTGCTCCGGTGACATCAAAAACTTCTAAGAAAAAAGTGTGGAACATCTTTAAGAAAATCAAAGGGAAGAACGCTGTCCACTGGGGAAAACCCTCTCAAGTTTCAGATTCTTTAATAACAGAGAAGAAAGCAGTTGCTAATCTGCTTGCTTCAACCATTGAAAAGAATTTCCTCCCCTTCTAATAAATCAGTCACTTTTGTCAAACACAAAGCCTAAAAGAAATTCTCCCTGCAACTTTTCATCCGACAACATGGAAGACTACAATCTTCCTTTTACATTAAACGAGCTGAAATCTGCCTTACTCTCTTGCAGCGATTCTCTCCAGGTATTAGATGACATACATTATCAACTATTGAAACATCTTCCGCAAGAAGGGTCTGAACATCCTGTTACAGGTATACAACCAAAGTGTGGGCTACAGGTTTTCTTTCCACCCTCTTGGCGGACAGCCCCCTTTTCCCATCCCAAACCTGGAAAAGATCTTTCTAATCCAAACTAACT
>CM031616.1:6859364-6961864 GCA_018398815.1 Conus ventricosus
ATGTCTATATAGGACCAGATCTTCATCCTCTGTCACAGGGTTGTTTGTAGGGTCATGTCTATATAGGACCAGATCTTCATCCTCTGTCACAGGGTTGCTTGTAGGGTCATGTCTATATAGGACCAGATCTTCATACCATTTCACAGGGTTGTTTGTAGGGTCATGTCTATATAGGACCAGATCTTCATCCCATTTCACAGGGTTGTTTGTAGGGTCGTGTCTATATAGGACCAGATCTTCATCCTGTCACACGGTTGTTTGTAGGGTCGTGTCTATATAGGACCAGATCTTCATCCCATTTCACAGGGTTGTTTGTAGGGTTGTGTCTATATAGGACCAGATCTTCATCCTCTGTCACAGGGTTGTTTGCAGGGTCGTGTCTATATAGGACCAGATCTTCATCCTCTGTCACAGGGTTGTTTGTAGGGTCATGTCTATATAGGACCAGATCTTCATCCCATTTCACAGGGTTGTTTGTAGGGTCATGTCTATATAGGACCAGATCTTCATCCTCTGTCACAGGGTTGTTTGTAGGGTCATGTCTATATAGGACCAGATCTTCATCTGTCACAGGGTTGTTTGTAGGGTCAGTCTATATAGGACCAGATCTTCATCCCATTTCACAGGGTTGTTTGTAGGGTCATGTCTATATAGGACCAGATCTTCATCCCATTTCACAGGGTTGTTTGTAGGGTTGTGTCTATATAGGACCAGATCTTCATCCTCTGTCACACGGTTGTTTGTAGGGTCGTGTCTATATAGGACCAGATCTTCATCCTCTGTCACAGGGTTGTTTGTAGGGTCATGTCTATATAGGACCAGATCTTCGTCCCATTTCACAGGGTTGTTTGTAGGGTCATGTCTATATAGGACCAGATCTTCATCCCATTTCACAGGGTTGTTTGTAGGGTCATGTCTATATAGGACCAGATCTTCATCCTCTGTCACAGGGTTGTTTGTAGGGTCATGTCTATATAGGACCAATCTTCATCTGTCACAGGGTTGTTTGTAGGGTCGTGTCTATATAGGACCAGATCTTCATCAGGTTGTTTGTAGGGTCGTGTCTATATAGGACCAGATCTTCATCCTCTTCACAGGTTGTTTGTAGGGTCATGTCTATATAGGACCAGATCTTCATCAGGGTTGTTTGTAGGGTCGTGTCTATATAGGACCAGATCTTCATCAGGGTTGTTTGTAGGGTCGTGTCTATATAGGACCAGATCTTCATCCTCTGTTACAGGGTTGTTTGTAGGGTCGTGTCTATATAGGACCAGATCTTCATCCTCTGTCACACGGTTGTTTGTAGGGTCGTGTCTATATAGGACCAGATCTTCATCCTCTGTCACAGGGTTGTTTGTAGGGTCGTGTCTATATAGGACCAGATCTTCATCCTCTGTCACAGGTTGTTTGTAGGGGTCGTGTCTATATAGGACCAGATCTTCATCCTCTGTCACAGGGTTGTTGTAGGGTCATGTCTATATAGGACCAGATCTTCATCCTCTGTCACAGGGTTGTTTGTAGGGTCATGTCTATATAGGACCAGATCTTCATCCCATTTCACAGGGTTGTTTGTAGGGTCATGTCTATATAGGACCAGATCTTCATCCTCTGTCCACACGGTTGTTTGTAGGGTCATGTCTATATAGGACCAGATCTTCATCCCATTTCACAGGGTTGTTTGTAGGGTCATGTCTATATAGGACCAGATCTTCATCCTCTGTCACAGGGTTGTTTGTAGGGTCATGTCTATATAGGACCAGATCTTCATCCCATTTCACAGGGTTGTTCTTAGGGTCATTGTCCACAAAGGACTAGGCCTTCATCCTATTTCACAGGGCTGTTTGTAGGGTCTGTATTTACAGGTTATTGAATTTTGAGTTTTCTAAGTTCAAAAGTGATGAAATGGCGCGCAACAGTGCTTCATGTAAAGCCAGCCACCCCAGTGCAGTGGTTAGTGGTGCAGGCTACAAGGTCATAGGGTTTTTAGTCCCTCTGGAGGAGTTTATTTTGGGGATTTTTCGGCTTTGGCCACCTCTTCTCCAGAGTTTAGTATACTATGACCTTTAGTGGGAGGACTGGGAGCATGCTTTCAGGTTTCGTCTGCTCAAATAGATGCATCTCTGAGAGCATTGCTCAAATTTCCCAACCAAAATTGCTGTTGCCTGTGTGTCTCAAGCCTGGTTGACAGTGGGATACATTATGAAAGGAAGGGAGGGCCCTGTCACCTAGTCTCAGACCATAATGGATTTCAGATTTATTATGATTATCCTCAATGATGATTTTTTTTTTTTTTGGATTAAAGTTTCATTTGTGACAGAAATGATATTAGCGTACACAAGGTTTAAGTGTTGTTTTTTCCTTATCGTTTTGAACAGTGGCTTTTTTTTTCCAGTCATCTCATAGTAACTTGGATTTCTCCTTTTCGAGAATTCTCAGAAGCACCACAGCTTTCTGAATAATCTCTTTCCAAGTTGTATTGTGATTACAGTTTCGCCAGTCTGCTGCCATAGTGACATTCGCTTGAAGAGTTGACCATTTTTACTGTGACTTCTGCTAACAAACTGCAGACTTTTAGGACTTGTGCCAAGTGACTTCACCTTGACCTCGGTTCAGGGTCACAGAATCAAAAACACAGATTGGAGTTTGATTTTATTGATCTGAAAACAGGATCTGGTGTACAGCTTCTTTACCAAGATTATGAGCAGACAGAATGAAAATCTCTTATTGTCATTGCACGCATTAGGTCAAGGTCACTGTTTGGGATAGTCTGTGAGAACAATGATATCTTTTAAGTTTTGTGATCCTGTTTGGAGTGTGGTGGATTTAATAGAAATACATGAAGAATGTGTGTGTGTGTGTGTGTGTGTGTGTGTGTGTGTGTGTGTGTGTGTGTGTGTGTGTGTGTGTGATTTAAACTGGGTTTTTGTGTGTGTTTGTTGTTTAATTTCTCCAGTTCAATGCCACCAGAAACACACATCCAGCACATGCATTGTAAGGTGGGAGTCAGTGGGTCCCACCAGCAAGGTCCCATATATGCCTCTATGGTGACCTTTCAAGATTTCTTTGCTTTTAGAAGCTTGTCCCTGGATCAGTTTGTCTGAACACTGCAGTAGTGTCAGTACCATCACTTTTTGTAAACATGTTAGCCGATTACTGTGTCTTAACATTATAATACACATCAATACTATCATTCGTTTAAAACCTGTCAATAAATCACCATGTCTTGATACTGTCATACTGTTCAGTAGCGCCAGTTCAAGAGAACAAAAAAAAAACTGCAGTCAATAGATTATCATCACAGCCATATAAAGAGATACAAGCATAGCAGCCACTACATATTTCTTCATTCTTCCGTCATCACATCAGTGTGTATCGGTGTATTTTAAACGTTTGATGAATGTGACCTTTTGAAGGAAGTTTTGTTTTACGTTTTTTTTTTATTTCTATGTCAGGTGCCGGTCTTGGGGCTTGAGTTGCGAATGCTGCCTATTTTCTTCAGCATCATAGGCTTCCTGACGCAGCTCAAGTTCAACTTTTCCATCATCTTTCTGGAAGGGGGCATCGGCAAGAATAAATCAACTGTCGCAGTATGTACCCTGTTTGTTGTTGTAGTTGTTGTGGCTTTTCTCATCTTTAAAACTATCCAGCCGCAGGTGGCACGCACAGCACGATTCCCTGCTCCCGCATGCTCATGCACGGCACTCAGTCCCTGCCGACGCGCATATTTCGCCATTTAAAAAAAAAAAAATTTTACGGTAGCTAGACAACAACTGACAGTGTTCTGTTAGGTGTCATAGGGAAGGACAAACTCTCAACTAATCGAACTTAGTAATTTTGAATCACTTACTTCCAGTGTGTAGATGCGGCTGTCCATTGAAAAACATGGCTGACAAGTAAAAAAAAAATTCTTTGTTTACATTCTGTTCCGTTCTTTTACAACACGCTGTCAGAATCAGAAGCAAAGAGGTAAGCGACATCACGACTGTTTGCATTGGCCGTGTTTTTATCAAATGATTTTGTGTTTGAATCTTCTGAATCAGCCTCGTCGGCGACCACGTGTGATGCGGCGGCGTCTGCTGCAGTTGATGTTGATGATTCGTCAGCAGAATCATTATTTTTGGCCGCATCTTCAATTAATTCACTTTCCTCTTCTCTGTGGTAATTATCAATGTCTCTGTCGCTGCCATCATCATCAGATCCACTTTGTTTAATAATTTCAAGTGCTTCATTGAGCGAGAAATTGGTACCACCCCTTCGCCTGACCAACATAATTATTTCTGGCGCAGGAAATTCCAGGCGCGCTCAGCGGGAAAGCTGAGTGCCAGTTACTTTGTTTCAAAGCTGCTGGGGTCAGCCCAGCTCATGATCGAGCACTAAAAGTAGGGTCTACAACTCGCTAGGACATTCCCAAGACTAATTATAGAGCTCATTTCCCTTTGACCATTTCAAGGAAAGTGTAGGAATTTTTTACGTTCCTGTCCACCGACAGTGGCGGACACAGTAGAATGTACTGTCTGCCTGTCCGCCGACTTTGGCTGACGCGGCTGCAAGGGAAAGAAATTCCATCCGCCACGCTGGGAGGACATGGTTGGTAATGGTTAAGACTTGGTTCTGACCACACTGAAGTTTATCAGTGCTCATAGTCAGCAGGTTGCCGAGTAATGTGTTAGGATCTGAGGGGAGAGTAGATCAGTGTTTCGTCACACTGCTAGATGTAAGCAGGAGGAGAGGAGTGACTTCAGGCAGGGTCAGGGGCTGTAACTGTAACCAGCCACCCATCCTCTGCTGCAGGGTGGAAAAGCTAAGAATGTAATATTTTGATATTACAACTACCGAGGGGACGGGGGCTTCTCGGAACCAGCGGAGAGAGAGAGAGCACGCAATCAGATAAGGAAAGAGAAGACCGGCGCCGGGCTTGACGCTATGCTGTTCTTGTCATGGCAAAGTTCTGTGTCACATTGCCGCGGTAACGCCGTGCGCTGATCCTGGGGTTGGCATGTATCAAACAAAATAAAGCTGATAGATGGCGGGATGAGGGGGTGGGGAGGGGGGGGGTTGAGGGTAGAAAGTGAAAATTGATGTAGATTAGAGGATAGTGTGGCTGGCAGTTGTCACGTCACAATGAATCCGAAGATGGAAATTTAGGTCAACCAGTTGCAGACTGATTTCCATGACCAGTGTGATGTTGCAGATTTTCATCGTGAGGGAGCTTTTACATGGTTAGTTCCCTTTCCACCAACCCCCAAACAATGCCCAGAACATGTCGTATGAGTTTTACTTGTCCGCGAACCCAGGATTGGTGAAGTTTGCGGATCTCGCTGAGATTGGATCAGAGAATGAAGAACCAGGACAAGATGGCCGTGATTGCGAGCTATATGATCTAATTTCGCAGTCTAGAGTTTCTTTCAGTGGAGGACATGTCAAGAAGGAGAATGTTTGTGAAATAAAGTCCCCTGTTCATATAACTTATTTTGGTTTTTGTTTATTTTTGCCAGGACTCTAGCACAAAATGTTTGTGAAATAAAGTTCCCTGTTCATATAACTTATTTTGGTTTTTGTTTTATTTTTGCCAGGACTCTAGCACCATCTTCCGTTGTTTCCGGTTGCCATGGTGATAGGGGTGGGGGTGATGGCAGCCTGCAAGTCTCCTTCCCACCTGTTTGAGAACCACCCCTGTCTCTTCCTGCTGGCCTTTGGCATGCTGCTGGCCAAGATCATCAACAGACTGGTGGTGAGGCGCTGCTGAGAGAGAGGAAGGCTGTGTAGTGTGTGTGTCGTGTGTGTGTGTGTGTGTGTATGTATGTATATGTGTGTGTAGTGTGTGTGTTTGTCTGTCTGCGTGTGTACATGCTTCTTCAGTTGAATTTGTTTGCACTTGAAGTGATATTACACAAGAGGATGAAATTGTGTGTGTGTGGATGGAGAGAACATTGTAAGGTGGGCATTTGAGTGTGTGTTTGGGGGGGGGGGGGGGGGGGGGGGGGTAATGGGGAAGACGGTGCGGAGGAAAGGGAAAGGGACATTAAAGATGTATGTGTGGTTTGAAACATTTATAAGAAAAAAGAAAATGAGCTTACTGGGGTAATCGGTAGTATATGAACAAAATATAGAATGGCTGAAAGTGTATGCATATGTGCTCATGGTTTTGTCTTTGTATAGTAAAAACCTCCAACACTCGGTATCACTTTAGAGACCTTTTAAACAGCTTAGCTTTTGCAGTTTCAGCGATTGTGGCTGTAGTAGTAGTCATGCTTGGATCATGCAAGATATGGCGTATATTTTGACAGTTATCTAAAAAAAAATCACTTTTTGAGACCTGTGTAATAGCCTAGCGACGGCAGTTTGGGCAGTTGTAATATTAGTCAAACATGGATTGTATGCAGTATAATAGCCTAGCGACGGCAGTTTGAGCAGTTGTACTTGTAATATTAGTCAAACATGGATTGTGTGCAGTATGGATGCAATCTGATTGTTATCAACATCAAGATCTGATAAGGATGTGAGTTTATTTGTGAAAGAGAGAGAAAATGAGAGACAGATGGATAGAGTGTGTGTGTGTGCGTGTGCGTGTGCGTGTGTGTGTAGTAATGGAGAATATCTGAACTGTTATTTTGGTCTGGTGCAGTGTATATTTCTAGCTGCTTGATGAAAAAATCCACATCTCATATTTCATTTGATTTGGGAATGTTGTCTGATTGTAGCACATTGCTTACATTCTAGTGTGTGACTTGCACCTCAGTTAAAATCAGACTTTGTTTCTCTCTTTCTTTTTTTCCTTTCATTGCCTTTGCAGGTGGCTCATATGACCAAGAGTGAAATGGATTTTTGGGATTCGTGTATGATAGGCCCCGCCCTGCTGGTCATCAATCAGTATTTTGACTGCCTGGTCAGCGAGTACCTTGTTCTCTGGCTGGCCATGGTAAGCAGCAGCCCTTTCCCACTCTCTTGTGTGGTGACAGTGGAGGTGGTATGGGGAGGGGAGGGGCAGGCGAGGGGTGTGTGTGTTTGATATGTCATGCAGCTCAGGAAAGACGAATGTGTATGATGTACAGTCCAGTGCTGTACAATACAGTAATATGCGGACGCAGTTAGTGGGTTTCCAAGGGGTGGAGGAAAGCTGGAAAAGTCGGGGGATTTCCAAAAGCATTTTCCAATCACCGGAAGACTATGGAAAAGGGAAATTTTATTTGAAGTCCAGGAAAGTCATGTAATGTACTCACTGTTGCAGACTTTTGTTTCTCAGTGAACTGACCCAGAATAAGAAAGCATCTTCAACATCTCTCACGGACATGTAGCACCTGAAGGAACACAAAGATTTCACGCAACTTCACCAGGTTCATTAGTTTCCATAGGATATAGACACAACTCCTTACAGCTTACACAAAATCCCATATTCAAGGAAATTAACTCCTGTTCCAGATTTGGTGTGGTGTTGCCATGTGCAGACTGGTATGAAGGCAAACTAAGTTTGTTAGCCCGTGACTCAGGAGGGAAATGTGCTTTGGATATGGCTGGAGCAGTATATATTTCTAGATGGAGCAGTGGCTAGTACTTCAAAACCTAGAAATTATCAAACATGGGAATAGTGGTAGTTCCATGCCATTCTAAGAATGCCAGACATTGTCGGATAACGGCAGCAAGGGAAAAGAACAAATTGAATTCTTGAGATTAAAGTGAAAGAAAAGTAGAGCAGTTCTTTGCACATTGAGTGGAACGTCCACAGTCATTGGCGGGGATGCTGGTACCTTTTTAAAGAAATGTTTGCAGAAAATGGAGACTGGAAAATAAACAAAAATATGGCAGGAAAAGACAGGGAATTCACAAAACAGAAATCAATATGAACCCCTGATCAAGACCAATTCAATATTATTCTAAGAATTGTGTTATTTTAGCGGGAAGGATGAAATTAAAGTGATGTCTTCCTTGCTTCAGGTGTTGATGACGGTGGACATGTGGCGTTACTCCTACCTGGTGTGTCGGGAAATCTGCAATTACCTGGGCATCTACTGCTTTGTAATCACCTCCAGGCCCTCCAAGCCCCAGACCCAGCCATCGGAAGGAGTTCCAATGTCTGTACTCAAAGGCAGCAAATAACAGGACTTTGTTTGGAATCCTAACTAGCAGCAGATTGTCTGTAGTATACATGCTGTTGTGCATGTGGCTTGTGTGAGTGTGTGCGTAAGTGTGTATATGAAAGTGTGTGTGTGTGTGTGCGTGCGCACATTGTGTGTCTCCATGAGGGAAAGAATGTAATTTATTTCAAGTTTTGCAGTCTTCTGGTAAACATATTTTTGTATTATCATTGGATTCAAAAGTTACCATTTTCTGAGATGTGTATGTACTTTATGCTCAAGAGAAAGCAGATTGGATGTATGTTTTCTTTTTTGCTTAATTCAGATATTTCCGTTAATTGGGATGTATGTGTGTGCATGTTTTCTACTGAAAAAGTGGAAATTATTTGATGTTTTAAATAGTTTTGCAACCTTTTCTCTAAAAAACAATTTTTTTCAGACATTGCCATATAGTAGAATGTATGCTTTTCTGTTTGTTTCTTTGTTGTTGTTTTTTGCTCTGTGGTTTTGTGTGATTGAACCAACTTCCAAAGTGTATATGAAACTGGATGTACTGCGTATCATTTGCAATAAGATGTGTAATGTTCATTTGCTGATTTACATTGTTATTTGTAAATTTTTTTGCGTTTTGCAACATCCAGCCTCAGTTTGTCGGAATCCATCAAAAAAGCAGATCAAACTTGAAGTGGGACCACCATTGTGATAATGTTTTGTTCAACAGTGATCAATCTGTGTGGATGTAAAATGAAATTATAGTCCATTGGGACAGAGTGCTTTTCAGTTATTTATCACCCTGTACATATGATTTTCAGAAATGTGTGCCAACACCTCCCCTTCCTTTACCTCATTTGCATGTTTAGATTTCTGTTGATTTCAGTACAAAACAGGAACAGAGCAGACTTTGTTTGTTTGTGTTATTTTCCATTCCACTCTAGTGGCGTTACTCTCTTGCTGCTCCTTCCAGCTCCCCTCTCACACCGCAGCGTGTCTTGTTCTCGTCCAGACACTGGTCATCCACATAGAGCAGTCAATATGAAGTTGTAAGGTCACTCACAGGAGGAGACACTGCGCTGCTGCCAAGACCTGGTCATTTTGGTGGTGTTCAGGGGTGCGGGTTCTGGTATCGGCATACACAGGACACAGTTCCTGCTAAGCCCCACACTGATGATGGTGATTGCTTAGTGTGGAGGCAGCGGGAGTAAGCATTCTCTGGAGAGTGCCACCATGGTTGGAAGCGAGTAATTTGGATTATGAAACATTACTTTTCATCTTTATCCCACGAGAAAACAAAAGTTGGATGGCTAATGCGTGGGTAGGTTTTTGATAAATAGCTGAATTTTCACTGGAAGATAATTATAGAATATGATTTTTTATCTTTTTCTCACAGGAAGACAAAAATGGGATGGCCAATGTATTGCCAGTGTTTTGACAAATAGCTGAATTTTCACTGGAAGATATGAACAGTTCAAGAGGCGTCACCGTTCTGGTCTGTCCCCGGGTCATGCAGGGCCCAGGAAGCACAGAGAAAGATGTTGACAATTCTCCCCAGAATGACAAGTCTTGTTTTTTTAAAACCAGTAATCCTGTTTTCCTTTATTTTTTATGATCTCGGTGAATGTTATATCCAGGTGACAAAGCCACTTATTAGCATTCCTCGGTGTTTCTACGCAGAACTCAGAATGACAAACTGGGCTTGAAAATTGTTACTAACAATAGTTCTGCATTTGTGGGTGTATTGTAACGCCTTCTCTTTCTTTTTTTTCTTTATGTATTGTGTACCAAACTACCCAAAGTTGATGTTCTAAAGTTTTCTAGACTCCTGAAACTAAGATGGTGCGTGTGAATGTGCGTGTGTGTGTGTGTAAAAGAGAGAGAGAACTACTCCCCATCTAAAATGCAAAGTGTGGAAGACCATGTTGCACCAAATTTGTATAAAAAAAATCTGCATGTGATGTAGATTGATTTGCATGTGTCTTTTGTGTTGTTGATGTTTGTGGTGGCTTTTCTGCACTGGAAAGATCCAAACACGGATGCCAACTCGCCAGTCTTGGTTACCTAGGCCATTGCTACTTCAATCTGAACCAATTTTAAACACGTCTGCACGATCTGCACTGATACGTGAGTCGTCAAAAGTTGAGCCACGCCTTGCCTGCTTAAAGGTCTACTTTAGAGGTTTTCGATAATTGGTCAGCTTATGCAGAAACATGAAATGTTTGATAAATTGGTAAAATAAACATCCGATTCGCTCCCGATCACACGAAATCGATCCGCGAAAGTGGGCATTTTCACCTGTAATCAAGAAAACGGGAGGTAATCAACTAAATCTTGGCATGGCTTAATACTATCCAGCCGAGAGCGGCACGACGGCATGTTTCCCTGCTGCCGCACGCTCGCGCACAGCGCTCATTCCCTGCCGACGCACAATTTGGCCACTTTTTAATTTATTTTTACGGTAGCTCTACAACAACTGACGGTCTTGTGTTAGGTGTCACAGGAAAGAAACACTCAACTCCCCTCATCACCAGATCCACTTTGTAATACGATTTCAAGCGCTTCATTGAGCGAGAAATTGCTACCACCCCTTTGCCTGACCGACATTTTTTCTGGCACAGGAAATACGTGCCGTGTGGCGGTGCCGCCAGTTTCTTTGTTTCAAAGCTCCTGGGGTCAGCCAAGTTCACAAAAGGCCACTGAAAGTATGGTCGACAACTCGTTCCAACATCCCCAAGACTAGTTACAGAGCTTATTTCCCTTGGACCATTTCATGGAAAGTGTAGGAATTTTTTATGTTCCCGTCGTCTGATTGTGGACGACATGGCAGACTGTACTGCTGTCTGTCCGTCATCCGGACTTGGACGACTCGCCTCAAGGGAGAGAAATCCTGTCGTCAACTTTTGGACGACTCGGCTGGTAAAGGTTAACTACTCTTGGATGTGACGTCGCATGATGGACTGGCCGTCAGCTGCGACCTACACAATAAGCCAATGGCGACAGAAAGCGATTTCTGATGGTTCTTGCACATCTCGATCGGTATTTAATTTATCATGTAAAAGCAGTGACTATGATTGCGACAGCCAATGTAACTCTGGGGATGTTTCTGCAAGGCCTTTACCTTATCAGTTTGAACGCTAAGTTCTTTTTACTACGTCGGTTCCAGCTGGACCACGGAAACGAGCTATTCAGTTCCAGCTGGACGCCCGAACACATCATTCCGAAGGCGTACGGACTTTACCGAAGTCTCGAGGGAGGCTACCGACTGACTTCTTGATGCGATCACGCGTGGGACGGCGAGCGGAGATTCTCCTTCCTCAAGCCTTAACGTGTTCATTCAATTTAACAAGTGTGATCTGTCCATAGATAAGAACAGAATAAACGTGCGACTATCGTACTCATCTGTACGAGCTTACCACTCCGCCTTCAAAGTATACGCGCACAATGCAGACGAAGTTTTTGATCCACTCGAACGGGCTCGGCAATTGTCGGAACAGCTCGTTTCCGTGGTCCAGCTGGAACTGACGTGGTAAAAATAACTTAGTGGCCCGGCATGGTTGCACCAACCGAATCCACTTCTTTCGAGTATCTGGATCAGATGGAAATGTGTGCAAAGAATATCCGTCTCCTGCTGAGCTGCTGCACATGCCTACAGCACAATATCTGCCACCCCCTCGTGACTTTTTAGGCTGTGGGGGATCGCAACTCGTGTTGATTTCACTTGGCGTTGGCTTGTTGTGTAGGTCGCGGCTGACGGCCAGTCCATCAAGTGACGTCACGGTTTTCGGTCTACCGCGCGGGGTTTGAACAGGTGTGCAAAACTCGTTTTTTTATCTGTTAAATTCTTCCGGCGACTTTTTTTGAAAAATGAATACCGTACTGTAGTTATATGACATGTAGACCTGTTTTTAACAAATTATCGAAAATCTCTAAAGTAGACCTTTAATCGTCCACTGTCATGTCAAATTGTCTGCCCTTTATCACTGTGCAACCCACTCAAACCACTGCATCGTAATGCTTGACTCTTCCCAAACAACCTGTATGGAAACTGAAATGAAGTTGCTCTTGATAGTCGGATACGAGTGAACAGTGATGATGATGATGATGATGTGTCCGGTCAAGGTTTTCCATGGATGATACATCCTAACTGTCGTCCTTGCGACCAGCTCGGCTAAAGCTGCATGGCTTGTGACTGCAGGCCAACATGGGAGTGGCCGTCTATGTCGCATCTGAGTGTGGAGTCTGGTCTGTCGAATTCCTGTACTCTTTACTGCATGCGCGCTTGTCTTCTGCTGCTGTCAGCATCTTCTCTTCTCCAGACCTGAGCTGTTGGTTCAGGACAAGTCTTCTGCTGCTGTCAGCATCTTCTCTTCTCTAGAACTGAGCTGTTGGTTCAGGACAAGTCTTCTGCTGCTGTCAGCATCGTCTCTTCTCCAGACCTGAGCTGTTGGTTCAGGACAAGTCTTCTGCTGCTGTCAGCATCTTCTCTTCTCCAGACCTGAGCTGTTGGTTCAGGACAAGTCTTCTGCTGCTGTCAGCATCTTTTTTTTCTCCAGACCTGAGCTGTTGGTTCAGGACAAGTCTTCTGCTGCTGTCAGCATCTTCTCTTCTCCAGACCTGAGCTGTTGGTTCGGGACAAGTCTTCTGCTGCTGTCAGCATCTTCTCTTCTCCAGACCTGAGCTGTTGGTTCAGGGCGACTCCCCACCTCAAGCAGTCAGCTGCATGCCCTTCCCAAGACTGGGCATCAGTGCCAAAAGCTTTCATAACTTGCAGACATTGTTATAATACAGCTGAGGTAGAACCAGGAGTTCAGGGGGAATAATCAATAGGCGTGTTGGTTGTGAAAAGATAAACTTCTCAACAGACATCGCAGCAGTGCTTCCAGCTGGCTCCTCACTGCTGCTCCACATGTTGTAAGCATCAACACAACAGACAAGTCGGTGTGGACAGGTTGCAGTTCAAATTTGTTGGCTATCTTTGAGCTTGAAGAATGTGTATCTTAACTCTTTCATCCCTACAACCCGGTTTTCCGGTTTGCAGAAATCCTACTCTTCCTTCCTGCAGCCCGGAAAATTGGTTCTGGCGGTAAGCACTTTGAACTTCATGCAAGTCGCGTCATTGGTACACGTCATGACCAGGTCGCTCACACGGCAATGTTTATGAATGGAATGGATGCCAGGCGGCCCCTACAGTGTGAGAAAGTGGGAGTATTTGGAGTACTGAGGCAGTTTTTTTGTTGTCTTATCTGTCCTCGAGATAATAAAAACGAACCAAAAAGACCATCAGGATGGATTGTAGTGAAGTTGTAAAGGGTTGTTTGTGGGGGGTCAGTGTCTGCAATTGGTTCAGTTCATAGCCATGTAATGCAACATGGGAAAATGCCATGGACCTATTCCCCTCATCTTGTATGTCAAAAGGGAGAGGGGAAGTGTCTGGCCGTACTTTCACACTGTCCACTTCTGTTCAATTCCCTTGCATTGCAACTGGTCAGTGACTGCTTCCAGACTCCACAGCCAACGTGCGCTGCAAGAGAATTGTGTGGTTGGCTGGGCTGCCGTTGCTAGTAATGACAGCTTGTGGCTGTCCGCTGTTCAGCGAGCTGTACTGTTGGCTGGACAGCCGTCGCTAGTAATGACAGTTTGTGGCTGTCCGCTGTTCAGCGAGCTGTACTGTTGGCTGGACAGCCGTCGCTAGTAATGACAGCTTGTGGCTGTCCGCTGTTCAGCGAGCTGTACTGTTGGCTGGACAGCCGTCGCTAGCAATGACAGCTTGTGGCTGTCCGCTGTTCAGCGAGCTGTACGGTTGGCTGGACAGCTGTCGCTAGCAATGACAGCTTGTGGCTGCCCGCTGTTCAGCGAGCTGTACGGTTGGCTGGACAGCCGTCGCTAGTAATGACAGCTTGTGGCTGTCCGCTGTTCAGCGAGCTGTACGGTTGGCTGGACAGCCGTCGCTAGTAATGACAGCTTGTGGCTGTCCGTTGTTCAGCGAGCTGTACTGTTGGCTGGACAGCCGTCGCTAGTAATGACAGCTTGTGGCTGTCTGCTGTTCAGCGAGCTGTACTGTTGGCTGGACAGCCGTCGCTAGTAATGACAGCTTGTGGCTGTCTGCTGTTCAGCGAGCTGTACGGTTGGCTGGACAGCCGTCGCTAGTAATGACAGCTTGTGGCTTTCTGCTGTTCAGCGAGCTGTACGGTTGGCTGGACAGCCGTCGCTAGTAATGACAGCTTGTGGCTGTCCGCTGTTCAGCGAGCTCAGCCCACTGCCCTCATGTAGCCTTTGCCTACATGCAGACCACTGTGTGTGTGTGTGTATGTGTGTGTGTGTGTGATCATGCATGCGTGCCTGTATGTGTGTGTGTGTGCTTAAAGTTTGACAGTCTTGACACTGTCATTTAGTCATTAAGACGGCCAACCTGTGAACAGAAGGCAGACGGACAGCTTGTCGGATCAACAGGAAGTGGTGAATGTTTTCAGCATGTGTAGGGGAACTCTCAACGAGCAAAAGGCGAAAGCACTTATTCTCTCCCTCGTGATGTTTGGCACAAATAGAAACACTTCCCAAGAAGGGACACAACTCTTTTGTTTAGTAATGGCTTGAGCACTCCAGGTTTACTTTTTCACTGGTTGTTTACCTTTTCTTTCCCTGTTAGAATTTATGTGAGCAATATGACATCTGCTGACCTGGGCTCAAATACCAGAACATGAAGTGTTCTATTGCTGAGAAACTGCTCAAAATCACTTGATCTTCAGTGTTTGTGGAGCTCTGGAGTTGTCCCCAAGGGATGCCTGGAACCTTTCTGAGCAAATAATTCTCCTGGCTTCTGAAGTTCTGTGCTGATACTTTACTTTTTTCTGTCTCTGTCTTCGTCTCTGCTCCTTTTGTTTTTTGTCTTTATTTACTGTCATCTAATGTTTTTCTGCATTTCTGGAATGTTCTCTTGCCTTTGTTTTGGCGCCGTTCAAAACTTATAGATAGATAAGTGAAAAATGTCCAGAATGGAAAGATGTCCATTATGAAGTGTCTGTCCGTACAGGCTTTTTAAATGCATTTTTTGTTCAATTTAACTGTTTGTCATTATTTTTTTTTTAAAAACTTTTTGCTTAAAATCAAAGAATGATAAATGAAGAGGAATGGCTGACAATGTCAGCATGGTCTAGTCTTGTCCACCTTGAGGATATCTGTCGTGTGGCTACCATGTCATGAATTATGTATTGTCTTTAATGTTTGTCGCTTTTCCAGGATGTGACCTTTTCAGGACGTGACCTTTTCAGGACGTGACCTTTTTTTTCCAATATGTGTTTGACAGCCCTGAAATGGGCCTGTGTGGTTAGCTGAACTCTAAGAATAGAAATTATGAATGATAAGCTCTGGTGTCTGCTGTTAGTTGTGATGTTGATAATCATTCACTGACTGTTAACAGCTTGTAACCATGTGCCGAGTAGGAGCAGGGGGATATCGAAGACAATCGAATCATACCTGGAAAAAGGTAACATTTTGCTTTCAGTGGTACTGCCAGCTTTTGATGAAAGTTAATGTGTCATAATTCATGCAGCAGTCATTCAGGACAGCATGTTTGAATCATGAAAATTAGTCAGCACGTGTACTGGCCCGATTTTTTTTTTTCTTCTCAAATATGATTCCAGTCTCCATGAAAACGAAGGGAGAATCCCATTGGTTGACTGTTGTTTAATACCCAGGGATGATGCAGTACATGAGAGATACAGAGCTATTGGGAGCTGTTTTATAGAGTACATGGGTAGCTCTGTTACAGTGCACCAAATTTGCAGTCTGATGCGCCCAGTTCAAGCCTTGTGGGCTCTCGGTGTGACGATGGGGCTTTTTGTTTTTTGCTTCTCATCTCAACTGCAGGGATATTCTGATGGTGTCAGTGTTTTGTTAGATAGCCCATCATCCCCTCCACTCCTCTCCCCCTCCTCCCCCTCCCCCACCACTCCTTCCCACAACTCTATTTTGCATGGAGATCCCTGTCTGTCAAATGATCGAATATGGATGCCAGGGTTCATACAAGCGTTAAAGGTGGATAAATGTTTTAAGTTCTTGAAATTATATGAAACTAACTTGGGTGTGTAAAGATTTGTAAATTTGATGTTGTCCCTCCGAGAAAGATTTTGTGGCTGTTGCAAATAAAGCCACTTTGCAGCATGAATCCAAAGACTAACTTCTGTTGTTGTTGTTGTTGTTGTTACCTAGAGTTATTGAGAAAATTGGACCCTACCAGTAGTAACATGATGATTTTTTAATTTGCTTTATTGGGTTGAAGCAGATAGCCGTACCTCTGAGAGAAAGGTAATACTCAACTGTTTGTTTCTAGCTTGACTTACAAGCAGTCTTTGTTTTTGTTGTGACTTAAAAGCAGTTGTCAGTGTATGCTGCCTGGATATACAACTGCCATAACTGGAATTTTTTGCATTTTTGAAATTTTTGGTATACTATAAGAGCAGGCCAAGGGGCATAACGTAGCCAAGTCTCAATGACATTATCCTAAAAATAAACATGCTGTAATCAGAATACTTGTACTGTAACTCAGCTTGCAGTATATCTCGTGGGGATAAGAATCAGTTTTTTTTTTCTCTCCTGTGAGATTTGATTTTCAGACTTACAGCAGTTGTTATTTCCAGGCAGCGATATAATAGAGTGTGAAAATTCATTCCAGTTTGTTAAAAGTTTGAGAAAATCTTTTCTGTTTTGGGCCTTTTTTGACAAGAAACACAGAATGGTGATGTTAAACTCGACTTATTCCTTATGTGACAAAATGCCCTCCCCTCCCCCCCCCCCCTCCCCATACATCTTGATCTTAAACTTGACTTATTCCTTATGTGATAAAATTCCCCCCCTCCCCCCCCCCCCCACACATCTTTGAAAAGCAAGATATACAATGAAAATTTCTTTTACAACTTCCTGAATTAACACACCTTCCCTTTCAATAGCAGCATACTTCCCTTCTGGAACAATTATCTATTTGTCCCTACTGTCTTCTTCTGATGACCCATTTTCCTTAGAATTCATCTGGTGCTGTTAAGAGATTTCACCTTATTATTGTAACCCTTTGAGGCCTGTGGTTCTGGAATCCCAGCATGCCTGTTTCTGTTGATTCGACAGTCGCTCTTATCAAATGCTTGTCACCCCATCATTCTTGACTGCATTCTCTTGCTTTTTCCTTATTTAAAAAGACGCAGAGCATATGTATTTTAAGACCTGTGATGTATTTTATCTTCTTTGCACAACAAAGAGCTTCCAATCTTACAACAGCATTACTGGAGCTGGTGCAGAAACTCGGCATCAGTGCGGAGCTTTGCTGTCCAGTGACTGGCACCTTGGCACTAAAAGGGTTAACTCTGCTATTTCTCTCTCCATTCCTCAGCAACATCTTTGTGATTCACTACGGTTCATTATTGGTGAGATGTTAGTGTGTGTGACTGTTTTTTAATCTTTCCATTAAGTTGGCCGTGCTGTAGCTTTGGAAACAATGACTAAAAAAAAAAAGCGAGTGTGCATGTATTTCATTTATGTGTCATCCATCGCACTTGCATGCTATGGCCGACGCTTTTCAAAAGGTAGAATTGGATTAAAGGTGCATACGAGATTTCTTTTGTATGGTTTACGCACACACCACTGTTTTAGAGTCTCATCCGAAGGACTAGAAGGGGACTTAAGTCTGCCCAGATGTCTACACTGAAAAGAATATTTTGTTCATCCTGGTTGTCTTGGATGGGAGTCGAACCATGGGCCTTGGTATGAATGTCTGACATCTTACCCACGAACCAACTTCTGTGTTATTTGTCACTTCTTGTTCTGCATCTTTTCAACTCGGCTGTTTCCAGAAATTAATTTCCCTCTCTAATTACACTTCTGGACACAAGTTCAGAAATGTGCGATAACTTGAGTGAATGATTAAGCCAAAATCAGTCGTCAACAAATCAAAAAAACCAAAAAGAATAAAATCAAATACATGGCAGAAGAAACGGGGTGGAAGATATGTGTCTGCACCCTCTTATGCTTGGATGAATTTTTTTGTGAATTATGGACGGATTGTCTTGGGTTAAATTGCTCATACTCCTAGCATGCTCACATATAAAAAAAGAAAATGAAAGGAAAGAGGGTGAGTTTATTTACTTTTTTTTTTTTTCAATTAAAGATTATTTTGAAAACCAATCTCATCTGCAATTCCTGAAAATTTCTGTGTGTATAGAGTGCATGTGTTGGTTGTGTGTGTGTGTGCGCGCAAAGGGAAGGTTGTGCAGTGGTTGTAGGAAAAGCCTTTGCTGCAATTCAAAGATTACATTCCTTGACTGTTGAGCATCAATGAACGCAGACTGTGTACATATTTACGGAAGGCTTGACTTGGTGTAAACTTGAAATGTGTCTTTTCTGTAGCGGTGGTTCATTGATCCATTACTACATGAATTCACATGATCTCCAAACCATTGTTGTTCTTCCTTGCACGGCACCACGTTCGCATCACGTGCGTTTCGTAATGGATCACATAATTCTCACCCAACTCCCTCCCCACCCCACCTCAATGCACACTCCTATTGCTAAAATGAACTACCATTTCGGGCATGCGTTTGCACCGTGAGGACCACCTTGCATAACTCTACGGTCAAGTGATTAGCTGCCATGATGCAGTGTCAGTGGGCGACATTGCCGGTTACAGACTGATAAGCCTTCAGTTTGAGTTCAATCGAAAGCAATCATCTGCATTAGGGTGGTTCAGAGGAAGAAACAACAGTCCAGGCCAGTACGATCGCCGCAGCGGTGAGCAGTTCTGCAGCCCTCCACTAAACCCATGCTGTACCTTAGGTTAGGTAGGTGCGGAAAGGCTGGGGGTGGGGTCCCTTTTTGTACTCCCAGTTATTAAAGAACAGGGAGTACTTTAGAATGGGAACGAAGAAATGCTGTGTGTGTGTGTCCGTGGTCAAAATGTGTTCCACTCGCTCCAGACAAAACTACTGGGTCGATCTTTCTGAAAATTTGTAGGCATGTTCATTATGGGTCAAGGATGATGCCCGACGTTTTAGTTTACCATTACAGCCGTTACTAACAGCTGTAACCAGCCTGTAACGCTTTTCTTTATAGAATATCTCAAAGTACTTGGCCCATCTTTTGAAAATTTGTAGGTATGTTCATTATGGGTCACGAATAATGCCCGATGTTTTAGTTTACCATTATAACCGTTGCTAACGGCTGTAACGACCCGTAACGGTTTTTCTTCTTTATGGAATATCTCAGAAAGTACTTGACCGACCTTTATGAAATTAGCAGGTATGTTCATTATGGGTCACGGATGATGCCTGATGTCTTAGTTTACCCGTTATAGCCGTTACTAACCGTTTGTAACGGCCTGTAATGGTTTTTCTTCTTTATGGAATATCTCAGAAAGTACTTGGCCAATTTATAAGCGGTTTGGATGATCTTGTGACAAATCGGATCTTCTGTCCATATGTAAGTGATGTAATGCTGAAAATGGATTAAACAACCGTTAAAAAACCATTATTCTGCCGTTATTTCTTATATATAGGTGGATTTAATTAAATTTGGTATATAGAAAAGTTATCACACACAAATGGCACTTCTATATAGTGTTCCAAAATTTGACCGTTTAAAAAACCGTTATTCTTGACATACTGTCCAATTTGGATGGAATTTGATATGTACACAGGCTTTAGCCCAGTGAGGACTAAAATAACCGGTTTCAAAAGTGCATATCGGTTTATATTACCGTTAAGCCGTTTTTTTAATATTGGTGGGTTTTAATGCAATTTTGTATATAGAAAGGTTATCACACACAAATGGCACTTCCATGCATTTTTTCATTTCATTTATGCCGTCGCTCCCGGTGGAGCATAGGCCATCAACGACTCTTCGCCATCGCACTCTTTCTGGGCTGTTCTGGTCATTCCAGTCCAGTTTGTCCCTTGTTGTTTCAACTCCGGCCTCAGTGTCTCGTCTCCAGCTGTTGCGAGGCCGGCCTCTCTTTCTTTCCCTGCGGGTTCCAGGTCAGGGCTTGGCGTGTGGTGCTGGATGCTGGCTTCCTGAGGGTGTGTCCGATCCAGCCCCACTTCCTTCGCAGTATCTGTTTGGCCACTGGTTCCTGTCCCGCACGCTCCCACAGTCTTCGTTTCGGACCTTGTCCTGCCATCGGATTTGTAGATGCGCCTCAGACAGGTGTTGAAGAATGTCTGAATCTTTGTTGCATCGTCTGTGTTGTTCGCCACGTCTCGCATCCGTAGAGCAGAACTGATTTCACATTGGAGTTGAAGATGCGAGTTTGGTTCTTATGCTGATTCCTCCAGATGCCCAGATGTTCTTGAGCATGACGAAAGCTGCTCTTGCCTTGCCGATTCTGGCTGTGACGTCTCGGTCCGTGCCTCCCTGTTGGTCAACCACGCTTCCCAGGTAGACGAAAGACTCCACCTCCCTGATGGGCTCTCCATCGACTGTGACTGGTGTGTTGGCAGTGGTGTTGATTTTCATCAGCTCGGTCTTCTTCCTGTTAATCTTGAGCCCTGTCCTGGCTGATGTGGTCTCCAAGCGAGTGGTCTTGTCCTGCATCTGGCTGTGGCTGTGTGACAGGAGCGCCAGGTCGTCAGCGAAGTCAAGGTCGTCGAGCTGCGTCCAGAGTGTCCACTGTATACCGTTGTTTCTGCCTGTTGTAGTGGTCTTCATGATCCAGTCAATGACCAGGAGGAAGAGGAACGGCGACAGCAGGCATCCCTGCCGAACTCCGGTCTTTCACCTCGAAACTTTCGGACAGGTGGCCGGCGTGGGCAATCCTGCAGTTCATGTCCTGGTAGGTGCACCGGATGAGGGAGATGATCTTCTCGGGGACTCCGTAATGCCTCAGCAGCTTCCACAGCATCTCTCTGTCCACACTGTCGAAAGCCTTCTCATAATCTATGAAGTTGATGTAAAGGGGGGAGTTCCCTCCAGCGACTGCTCCACAATGATGCGCAGGCTGGCGATCTGGTCGGCACATGATTTGTTCTGCCGGAAGCCTGCCTGCTGGTCTCGGAGCTTGGGGTCGACGGCCTCTTTCATTCTCTCCAGTAGAACCCTGTTGAGAACCTTGCCTGGCGTTGACAGGAGCATGATCCCTCGGTAGTTGCTGCAGTCCTGAGGTCTCCTTTCTTCGGCAGCTTGATGACGATTCCTTCTTTCCACTGAGCCGGTACCACCTCCTTCTCCCAGATCTTGCTGAAGAGGCTTGTATAGCATGTTGACAGCTGTCTCTATGTCTGCTTTGATGGCTTCTGCTGGTATCTCGTCCGGCCCTGCAGCCTTCCCATTTTTCAGAGTCATGATGGCCTTCTGATCTCTGCCTTTGAGGGTTTGTCACAGCTGATGGGCAGGTCAGTCTCTGCAGGTGGGATGTCTGGTGGTGGCGTCAGGGGCGGGGCGGTTCAGCAGCTCCCTGAAGTGTTCTGCCCATCGTTTCAGCTGTTCCTCGGTTGTTGTCAGTGGGTTTCCGTTCTTGTCCTTCACTGGCTTGTCTGTCTGCTGGAACTTACCCGTCAGCTTCTTGGTCACAGGTACAGGTCCTTCAGATTCCCCTGTCCGGCTGCTGCCTCTGCTTGGCTGGCCAGGTCGTCAAAGTAGTCCCTCTTGTCCTTCTTGATGCTCTTCTTTACTTCTCCGTTCGCTGCTGTGTGCTCTTCCTGTGCCTTGCCCTAGCTGCTCTTGTTCGGCTCGTGTTCAGTGTAGCTTTCTTCTCTCTCCTTGTTTCCAACTTGTGGATGGTGTCGGCAGATATCCATCTTTGTGCTGGGCCTTCTTCTTGCCAAGGATCTCTTCACATGTGTCATGCCAGAGCTGTGTTTCAAATCTGACCGTTAAAAACCGTTATTCTTGACATATTGTCCGATTTGGATGAAATTTGGTATGTACACAGGCTTTAGCCCAGTGAGGACTAAAATACCGGTTTCAAAAGTGTATATCGGTTATATAACCGATAAACCGTTATTTTGCCGTCATTTTTTATATATTGGTGGATTTTAATGCAATTTTGTATATAGAAAGGTCACACACAAATGGCACTTCCATGCAGTGTTTCAAAATCTGACCGTTAAAAACCGTTATTCTTGACATATTGTCCGATTTGGATGAAATTTGGTATGTACACAGGCTTTAGCCCAGTGAGGACTAAAGTACCAGTTTCAAAAGTGTACATCGGTTTAAATAACCGTTAAAACCGTTATTCTGCCTTTATTTCTTATCTCATAAAGCACTTGGCTGATTTATAAGCGGTTTGGAAAACTGGGAGTACGTTTATATGCTTCGCATCGTGTTTTTTCTTTTTTGTACTCCCAGTTCTTAAAGAACAGGGAGTGCTTTAGAATGGAACGAAGAAATGCTGTCTGTGTGTCCGTGTGTGTGTGTCTGTTGTCAAAATGTGTTCCACTCCGCTCCAGACCAAACTACTGGGCCGATCTTTCTGAAAAATTGTAGGTATGTTCACTATGGGTCAAGGATGATGCCCGATGTTCTAGTTTACCGTTACAGCCGTTACTAACGGCTGTAACGGCCTGTAACACTTTTTCTTCTCCATGGAATATCGCAGAAAGTACTTGGCTGGTCTTTGTGAAAATTAGCAGGTATGTTCATTATGGGTCACGGATGATGCCCGATGTTTTAGTTTACACCGTTACAGCCGTTACTAACGGCTGTAACAGCCTGTAACAGCTTTTCCTGTTTATGGAATATCTCAAAAAGTACTTGGCCGATCTTTAGTTTACCGTTATAGCCGTTACTAACGGCTGTAATGGCGTGTAACGGTTGTTTTTATTTATGGAATATCTCAGAAAGTACTTGGCTGATCTTTGTGAACATTAGCAAGTATTTCACTATGGGTTACGGATGATGCCCGATGTTTTAGTTTACCGTTATACCGTTACTAACGGCTGTAACGGCCTGTAACAATTTTCTTCTTTATAGAATATCTCAGAATGTACCTGGCCGATCTTTGTGAAAATTAACATGTATGTTCATTATGGGTCACGGATGATGCCCAGTGTTTTAGTTTACCGTTTATACCCGTTTACTAACGGCTGTAGTAACGGCTGTAACGGTTTTTTCTTCTTTATGGAATATCTCAGAAAGTACGTGCCGATATTTCTGAAAATTTGTAGGTATGTTCATTATAGGTCACAGACGATGGCGGATGTTTACCAGAATAGCCATTACTAGCGGTTACACCAGTCCAAGACGGTTTTTTTTCCCCTTTATGGAATATCTCGCGCGTATTCAGGATAAACTGGGAGTACGTTTATATGCTTTGCATCTTGTTTTGTTTTTTGGCTCGGCGCTACCTTTTGTAGGGTCAGGGCCGGTAAATGTACAGGCTTTGCTTGTATGTGCAAAGTGAAAAGCAGTAGCGATCCGGCAGCTCCACACCAAGCTAGTCCCTAAGAAAAAGGAAAGAAAGAGAAAAGAATTACAGAAAAGAGATAAAGAATGTTGTTGTTTTTCTTTTGCGCTCTCCCTTTTTTTCCCTCGCAATATAATCAAGAGCTTCAGCGATGTACGCAGCCAGATCCAGATCCAGATCCAGAGGGAGGGGAGGGTACTCTTTTCATAGCCAGTGCTTTTAAAGTCACATTTCCTGACCGATAGTGGAGGACAGTGTCTGAATGTTCTAAGCATAGTTTATTCAAAAAAGCATTGAATGCAGCCCTGTCATGTATTCTCTGAACAAACTGGATCTCTCTCTCTCTCTCTCTCTCCTCTCTCTCTCTCTCTCTCTCTCTCTCTCTCCTCTCTCACACACACATACACACACACACACACACACACACACACACACTCGCACACACATACACACACACACACACACACACACACACACACACACACACACCTCTCTCTCTCTCTCTCTCTCTCACACACACACACATACACACACACACTCACACGCGCGCGCACACACACGCACGCACGCACCACACACACACACACACACACACACACACACACACGCGAACGCACACACACACACACGAACGCACACACACACACGATCTTCATCCTTCATTACCACCAACACGAGCAAACGGTCTTGAATTCCGTGGCCCTTCACATCTTGCCTGGTGATTTTTTTTTGGTTTTTTTTAAATTTCATTTCCGCACGACATCCATGCTTATAATGAATTCTTGTCGAAGCCTTTGAGCTTCCAGCTTCAAGAGATTGTCGTCGGATGGGCGTGTGGCACCCCCCGGAGGGTCCACTCGCTCGCTATGGTTCTGCATCTATTGTCAATAGTAGTGAGCTTTAATAGACGGTGTCCTGTTCGCTTTAGATCCAGTCAGGCACCAGTGGACATTACGGACGTGACTCGTGAATGGTGTAGCTTCTCCCTTGGTGGGTTGCCTCTGATGCTGAAAACTCCCCATGGAATGCCAGTGGTAAGGCGGCAACAGGACAAGCATGGGAACAGCTGTGTATAGGGTAGCTAGAATAGGCATTGGGAAAGGCATCGCTTTTCACAGGGGGCAGAGTATGCGGGGGAGGGAGGGGGGCAGCTGTTTGAACCATATACATAAACGAGTTTTATATAATAACAGTACATATATAGTTTTGATGTGCCTCCCACCTTCAGTTTCTGATCAAAAGATCAGTAGTTTTTGGTAAAAAGTTGTAGATAGCTTTACTGGTCAAAAGACCAGCAGAAGATTATAAGAAGGAAAGAACTAAGACCTGAAAAGAATCGGCGACAGGCCTACGGCCTACCTGCATTTGGAGCCGACTATACTATACTATACTATACTATACTATACTATACTATACATATACTCTGCTATGCTATACTATATCATCAATAATTATCAATCGTCTCTCGCCCTCTCTCAAAGACGACATCTTCACCTACCCGCTTTTCCTCCCTATCCTCCCCATTCCTTCCCCTCCCGCCCCCTCCACTCGAGAAAAGGAAAATATTGTGTACATACTTGCCCTTGAAAAAATACAGAAAAAAGAAAATCTTTTTTTTTTAAATTAAAAGGAGCGAGCGACATAGAAACAGAACTGGAAGCCATACGGCGAGACAGGCAAAAAGGCCGAGACGAAGTAAGACAGGGCAGAGAAAGAGATCAACTACACTCACGTGTGATACGTCGAGCCTCGCGCACAACATACACATCGCGAACTTCAATGGAACTAAACCACAGCAACAATGGACCTGTCTCATAAAGATGTGTGTAGAAAAATCTACTTGAAAAGGCCAAAGAAAGACACAGAAAATAACACACAAAAGTGGGTGGTGTACTGCTATAGCAATACATTGCTAGGTTACCTCAAACAGACCTAGAGCATCCATATACTCAAATCCTCGCAAAGAATACTATTGGAGAGTGGTTCCATACGATATTCTGGCAAAGCTGAAATGGCCAACACTTCAGAAAGAAGACAGACTACATGCACGAAACCATGCTACGTAATCCCCGACCAAGAGACAACATAAGTTGTCAGAATGAAATTTCTCTAAATGAGATCCAGGAGAAGCCACGATCAGCAGTTTGATAGAATCCCTTGCCTCTCAAACTAAAGCAGCATCAGTGTCTCCCCCACCCTCCCCCCACCCCTCCCTTTCCCCCAGAACAGCGTGGCACTGGAACAGAGGTAGTACAGTCCCTTCAACCGAATGTCTTCATCACGAAGGCATCTAATCACCTGTAACCAAAAGCACAGCACTCTCTGTCTGTCTGTCTGTCTCTGAAATGTCTGTCTGTCTCTCCCTCCTCCCCTCTCTCTCTCTCTCTCTCTCTCTCTCTCTCTCTCTCTCTCCTCTCTCTCTCTCTCTCTACGTCCTCCTTCTCCTCCTCTTCTTGCTCTTGTTGTTTTTCTTCTTCCTCCTCCTCCTCCGCCTCCTTCTCCTTCTCCTCCTCCTCTTTTCTTCTTCTTCTTCTTCTTCTTCTTCTTCTTCTTCTTCTTCTTCTTCGTTCATCAACTTCGAATCGTAATTACAGTGGCCAGCAATGACCACCGAAAGAGGAAATGTTCGTCAGGGCCGCCTTCTGTTCATCACGCTTTTCAACCTTGGCCTGTTCCTGGGGCATGCTATGACTGATGCCTTTGAATATCAATCAGCAGACGACATCAATGGCCTAGCAGGCAGTGAACAGGAATTCGCCAAGCTCGTTAAAAGACGTGATACAAACATCAACGGTGTAGCTGGAATGCGGCGCCAAGACGGCCTGGCTGATGGCCAGCTGCTGCACCTCCATCACTACTGATGTCACTGTCTATAGACGTCAATTAGGAACTGTTTAAAGCGTTGATTTTCCTGCGAGTCATCATTAGTGAAGAAAAATTAGGAGCTGTTAAAGTTTGACTTTCCTGGGATTCAGCATTTAGGAAGAAAAATTAGGAGGTGTTAAAGCGTGGACCATTGACTTTCCTGGGATTTATCATTATCAACGAGAAATTAGGAGCTGTTGAAGATGACTTTCCTGGGATTCATCAAAAGCGAAGAGAAATTAGGAGTTGTTAAAGCGTTGATTTCGTTGGGGTTAATCATTAACAATGAGAGATCCAAACCAGAAATTCTCTCACGGACAGGGAGCGACAACACCAGCAATGTCCAGACTGAAATCTCTATGAACGGACAGTAAGATATCTGTTGAAGTGATAAGATCAGCCTTCTGTGCATACTGGTATCTATCCGTAAACATGCCAGACCTGAACCCTCAGTCACAGCAGACCTGGACAGAAGAATCACAGCTGTGGAAGTGAGGTTCTAACCGCAAGATGCTAAACACTAGATGAACTGATCGTATCACAAAGAAACAAGTGCGCCACCATCAAGCAGCACATCGAATTACTAAACTAAGTGAAGAAAAAAGTACGTTGACTGGTACGGTCACATAACAAGAGCCAATGGTCTTGCTACAATGGTCCTCCAGGCAACTGTCGAGGGAGGGAGACGGAGGGGGAGAGGGAGGACACGATGGACTGACAACATTGCAGAGCAGACAGGGAACCAGTTAGCAGAGATCCATGCAACGGGAAATGGAGGAACCTAGTGTTCTTCAGCACAGCGTCCCAGTAATTCTTCACGGAGCCGCGAGAAGAAGAAAAAAGATGCAATGTTTGTTCCTTGAAGATAACTTAATTAAACACAGGAACAAAATCGAAGAAAAAACCCTGGTTAGAAATCGCCAGCAATTTCCCAGAGATGGCCTTCTTCTTTTTATGTTTTCTTTCTTTCTTCTTTTTTTTTTTCTATTTTTCTAGGCTTCTTTTCCGGACCCTAATGATGACAACCATTATTACCAATGTGCGCATCGACAGTATGTTCACAGGTATGGGTATACAAGCGTGAAACAAATTAATGATAACAAAAACGTATTTCGATTATTTGGGCATAGTAATAATTCACTGTTTGTATGATGATGTTTGTTATTCCATTTTACAAACGTTTGAACTGAGAGGCAGGTATGCATAATTTTTGTGGTTTTCATGAGCCGTGTAGGTTTGTATGAATGCGTTACTGATTTTTTTCCTTTTTTTTTTTTTTTTGAGTGTGTGTACTTTCATTGTTGTTGTTTCTTCTTTCTGTCTTTCCTTTTCTCTTGAAAACATTTGCATGAATCTTCTGATATTCCAAGTTTGTCTTAATATGCTCTGCAACCACTGTAAATTGATTTCAAACTATAACAGTATGCTTCAAACTATATAAATGATCAAACACACACACACACACACACACACACACACACACACACACACACACACCACACACACATAAAATGGCCGAAATTTATCTGAAACCTTCCGCATGAAATGGGAATAAATCGTATCTGGAACTAACACCGACAGAATGAAATATTCCATGACACTGCAATGAGAGTCAAAATAGATTCCTGAAAACAAAACAGCAAAAGCACATCACAACAACATCATACCATGAAATGATTGTAAACTACTGTCTGAAGGCAGAACGTCATAAATTTGAAAAACACATGAACTCAAACACACTTTGCATCAGAACTGACATCTTAAATTTAGAAGAAGAAGAAGAAAAGGAATGAATACATAAACATTCCAAGTGAAAACAGAAAATGCACAGCACTGGTTTGGCCGAAGATGAGATTCATTTTCTGGATGTCTGCTCAAAGTGCAAACCATTCAAACTAAAATAAACAGGAATGTGTTAGGTTATACCAAACCCAAACTTACATGAGTAATGCACAAGCTAAATACTCTGCAAAGACGACTTCAACTGAAAAGTACGACCAGGCCTACACGAACATACCAAATGGAAACGGCACCATCAAGAGTAGCCTACATGTACCTATGCATGGTTCAATCCTAAATCAGTCACTTGTTTCACTGTGCCATATCTGTGTGTCCCTCACTGTGCCATATCTGTGTGTCCCTTTAGGATTCCCATGAGAAATGAACCCCACCCCCACCCCCACCCCCAAGGACGGCATCCCAAAATCAACCCAGACTGGGAAAAAAAATCTGCTGTTGACCACAAATTGAACACTACGATGTAGGCCCACAGGACAATACCATCCACACGAACCTTGACCCCACATGTCATCAAATGCATGAAACATGCACAATGTTCGCCATTTTCGTTATGTATAAATCTCATCGATTGTTCGCGTTAAGTTTGCATCCAGCTTTCAGATCAGTGCAAGGAATGGGGAAATTGTCTAGATGTAGCGTTCTGGATATGACGATCATCTGTTCGTTGTCTTGTATGCTTACTATGTCTTCGGTGCCAGTGACCCACGCGAGAACCAGTGTTCGGGTGGTGAATAGGAGCAGGCTTTGGACAATGAGCCGAAGAACGAAATTATAATGTAGATTTGTTTACCGTGAAGCAACTATAGGACAACAGGCATGCAGGTGTGTCAGGTGTGTGACGTTAAGGGAGCAGGTAGAATGTAGTGTGCTTGGCATCTGACTCTGGGTGATGTGGTGGCGATCTTGCGGAAGTTATTTTGCTTGATTTGCACGTGATAAAACTGGAATACGTCTTTGGTATTTGAGGTGGGGCAGGGGCCTATGGTGGCAAGTTGTATATATATACTTGGTGTCTGGTGGTTGCTTGGGCACTTCATGATCTAGACCTCTGAATGAATTAAAGATAATCCAAAAGACCACATACAGGTTACTAGAAAGACCAGCAACATGAACAGTGTTCCCAGTCATTCTCTGAGTTTATTTGTACGTCTCTTTCTGCGTATATTAACCTGTTTTCTTGTCCATCTGTCTCTCTCTCTCCCCATACGTGCGTTTTTGGCGTACGAGTGCACGAGGGCGTCTCTACATCGCGTACTTGTGTTTGCGTATAAAAAAAAGTCTGTGCGGACGCACTGTGTGTACGCCGTGGGCGCATGTCTGCGATCGTGTATGTGTCTCTGTGAAAGTGCATGCACGTGCGGTGTGGGTGTGGTGTGATGCGGTGTGGTGTGATGTGATGTGGTGTGGTGTGGTATACTCGAACAAATTAAAAGTACTACAGTTAGCGTTTTGCTTGTAAGTATAAACTTTAACGGAAAAGCGCTGCAAAATATGTTGGCATACGAGTCTTTTATGTCGGCTCGTATGGGATAACTGTTCATACATCAAGTCTAATTCTTTAAAAGACCTGCAACTAAAAGCCATAAGAACTATTGTTTGGGCTGTTCGTGGAACTTGTCACCAAAAATCGAGACAACATACAGGCCTATTTCTTCAAAATATTTAATGGTATCTGCCCTGAATATTTGACCGATCTCGTTCCTGAACTAGGCCTAGCTTCAGAAACGTAAAATCTCATCACCAACTTTCGGAAGAGAAAGCTAGTTTGGCCGTTGGTATGGATGACACGCTACACATAGCATGCACCTTCCCCGAAGATGGAGTATGGCTGCCTTAATGGCGGGATAAAAAAAAAGACGGTCATACACACAAAACTCCATAGCCTGTCTATACAGGCGGTGTCCGCGGGAGAATATTAGCCTGCATAAGCAGAAAGAAAGAAAGAAAGAAACGAATCCCTATCATAGACGCAGGCCTTTATAGCGGGTAGATCCAAGATGCAAAACAGAAATATAGGGCCTTCAGAAAATCAATTATTCCTATTCCTACTACAACGGAACTATGGTACTCCCTACTAAATCAGAATAAGACCTACAGTTCTCTAGGTGGGTTCCACGGGTACATGCCGATGTGACCACATGTCGTTGTGACCACATGTCGTTGTGACCACGGTCGTGACAGCGACATGACCCATTGTGCTGAACCTGTCTACTTTTACTTCGGTCAGTGGAAAGAACAGATGAGCCACTGTTGCCTTGGCATTGGGGTTGGCGTTCTAAATAACGATATGTTCGATCGACATTTAATTTGTGCTGTAGTCATGAAAGTATAACACTATCTATCATCATGCCCCCTCTTCAACATAGTCCGTGATAACACGGTTTAAATATAGCTCCAAATTATGTTCAGGTTCAAATATTCTTGAACGGCAGGCCTAATCCAGATCTTCATGCTAATGCGAAGATGTTAATATTTGAGGCTGTACTCAAATTCATTTCTGATTTAAATCGATTATAGATAATAGGGGCCTACATTTGTGTGTTGGAGTGTGCCGGTGTGACTTCACGGCTATTAGGCATGCTTGCTTAGAAAACTTTGCTTTCAAATGAACGATTTAATTGCAATGGGGAGATCCCCCCCCCCCCCTTGCCTTTTTCTTTCTTGGTGTTGTTATCTATTCATTTATTCATTCATCTGCTTTTTGATTAGATCAGTAGAACATTGTATCCATGTATTCATCAGCTCATGGATAAAAAGTCATGTCGTTTTTATAATAGATTTTGCATTTGTCTACTAGCTGCCAAGTAAAACCCCAGTTTAATACATACTTGAGAGCGCAATATAAGCTATAAACCTGTTGCTGTTTCGATTGATATGATTTTTATGCCATTACTTTCAATACATCTCTGTATAAACCAACAGATAGATAGATAGATAGATAGATAGATAGATAGAGAGAGAGAGAGAGAGAGAGAGAGAGAGAGAGAGAGAGGAGAATAATGCGCGCGCGCGCGCGCGCGCGCGCGCGTGTGTGTGTGTGTGTGTGTGTGTGTGTGTGTGTGTGTGTGTGTGTGTTGGTTGGTTGGTTGGTTGTGTGTGTGTGTGTGTGTGTGTGTGTGTGTGTGTGTGTGTGTGTGTGTGTGTGTGTGTGTGTGCGTGCGTGCGTGCGCGCGTGTGTGTGTTCTCTTTTGCTAACATGAACCATCCACTACACACACACACACACACACACAAAATGGTAGGTAGGTATTCAAGGTCTGACCAGCGCGCTGGGCTAATGCGTAGGTCAGACATCCGCTGAGTCGTAGCCACGAGACCCTCTTCTTCAATTCTCTCATCTTAGTTGTTAATTCATTTATCCATCAGCTTCAAATCATGCGTAGCGTGGTCTCAAAACTTAGCGGATTGGTGTAGCGTATATGGACTAGTCCGCACGCAGTGACGCCTCCTTGATGGAACTGAAACTGAAACTGAGCCATATCTATTCTCGTAATAATCTGTTTATGTATTGTATGATCACAGTATCCAGTGTTTGTGTATTAATTTCCTTAGTCCTTAAGGTGGGGAAAAAGCTTTTTCTTGTTATCTGTTACCCTTGTAGTCGTGAAACCATTCAGCAGAAGCTGGGCTTTCAAACAACGAATTTATGTGAAACGTAGTAAAAAGACGTATGGCTTAACATCCGGGCACTACTGGATATGGCCGATTCAGCATCATGGCGTTTGTAAAGACGAATATTTGAAACAAATGTTTAGTTGAAAAGTTGTGACATTGCACAATCTCCTGTTGTCTCCGACGCATCAGGAAGTGGTTTAAGGTATATTTTATTACCAATATACGGTTGATGGCATATTGAAACTGAGAATTACGACGTGTAAACCAGTTTAGTTCATGCAGGTTTTATTCGCTTTTCGCACAGCGGCAATGGCCGGAACACGCACCTGCACAATTCGCAGTATCTTATTCAAGTTACTGGATGGATACCCCGAGATAGCAAGTTGTGAGAATATAGGAAACAAGTGGATGATGTGGTTGATTTTCCCTTTGATGCAATCGCAAAGTGAAATAGGGTTTATGATTTAATAATCGTTGTGGAAGTGGTTTGTATTGTCAGTGACGGACATAATGATTATCTTCGACTTCGAGCAGAATAAGGAAAATCGTGTCCCGGGAGCTGAACGTCCATATCTTGACCCATTCTTGATCCATAATTTTCTGCCTGTTACGCCTTTCCTCTCCTCCTTCGCCACACATATTTTGAAAAAAGATTGGTCTGAAGTCCCCACTGCCGCCATGTTGATTATAATTTGTATCGTCTGCATTCCTGGCCATACCATTTGAAGCAAAAGTTCTCCCTATATTTATTTAGGACATGATTGTGTGTGTGTGTGCGTGTGTGTGTGTGTGTGTGTGTGTGTGTGTGTGAACGTGAGTAATAGGTTCACTGAGATGTTCTAAAGAAGATGTCAGAATGACCCCCTGTACATTCTGCTGGACTGATTTTGGGGTCAGTCTCTGCTAGGAGGGTGTAGAATTTGTGCCAAACTCCCAAAGTGCTGTTTTATGTTTATCTCTCCAGAAAGCGTTAGTGTTCCAGTGCACATCAGTTTGTTTTGTGTCTGCATCCACCGCCAGTCCTGCCAGTAAACTTTGTCAGCACAGACAAGGTCTCATGGTCATGATGATTATCATGGTGAGCCCAGTGTGTTGATACCTTCCACACTGAACCAAACCAGCTGCGCTCTGCATGCATGCAACCTCCCTACTCCATGCCCCCTTGTCATTTCGCCATTGTCCCAATCTATATATAATAGCTGTGTTTATATTTTGATGCTGTTTGGCAGGGTATGGGAAGTAGCAGGAGATAAAAGGGCGAGAGAAGGGAACAGGTAGGTGAAGGGGTAAGCATTGCCACTGGCAGAAGGGGAGAAGGTTGCAGCTAGAGGGGATGGGTGGATGGTGTACTTCTATGCTGGTGTTGACATCCTTCCATGATCTGTCCTTTCCACCTCACCTCTCGCCTCACTTTTCACGTCAGCTACTGCTTTTCCTGTTTTGACCATCATACTAAAGCCCAGGTTGATGCTTCAAACAGTACTTTTCATTATGTAATTGGGTGTGCTGATCAAAGACATGTTTTGCAATTCACACTTACGTGTGCACTCTTTGTGTGTGTGGTGTGTGTGTGTGTGTGTGTGGTGTGTGTGTGTGTGCGTGCGTAAAGTGTGTGTGTGTGTGTGTGTGTGCGTAAAGTGCGTCCACCACTCGCCCATGTGTGTATGTGTGTACATGCGAGTGTTGTGTGCACGCGTGTGTGTGCGTGTGTGTGTGTGTGTGTGCGCACAAAGTGCGTCCGCACTCGCCCATGTGTGTATGTGTATGTGAGTTTTGTGTGCAGGCGCGCACGTGCGTGCGTGCGTTCGTGCATGTGTAGGTACGTGCATGCATGTGTGCGCATGTGGCTGTATGTAGATTGTGTGTTTCAGTGTTTATGTGTGCAAGGAAAACATGTAATTATTTACAAAGACTAGTTCATGGTTTATAAGAGCCAGATCATTAGATATTTACGCCTAGAGATCCAAAACATATAAAAGAGAAGGGAGGGAAATGAGAGGTAGAGTAAAAGAGAGACAAAGTTACAAGCCCATGGACAAGGTTGATGTTTACTGATGCTTTACCAGTTCAGATGACAAAATACAGAAGTATCAGCCACTGGTATTGTACACCAATTGTGGTTGGCTAGATGTTGACAGTCGGAAAATGGACCAGTGTCTTTGTAGCACTTTACATTACAGATCGCTGTGAGAAGGTTTCAACCTCTGACCCATTTGCCTTTGCTGAGCTGACATTTTGAAAATGTCTTGTGTGTGTATGAAGATGCAGACAGAAGACAGACAAATTCACGCTATATACACACACATACGCACACAAACACACACATGCACAGACTCGGAGGCATATTAACCCCCCCCCCCCCCCCCCCCCCCAGGGGGAGGGGGGGGGGGCAAATAGAAATAGGGGAGGGTGGAGGGACAGGTAAAATGTCTTAACCACTTGTCCCAAGACAAATGATAAGATTACAGGGAACTTTCTAGCCATCTCAAATATCAGATGTTAGACAAAAGAGTAGTGTTACACAGAAACATTTCCTTTGTTTACCATTTTATCAATTCTCCTACCTTTTATGTACCAATCTTTCTTTGTTCTCCTCTGGATCCCTCTCCTCCATTCGCGCTATAATATATCCCTAAGAGAAGTTTTCATGCATGGTGATGATGAAGAAAAATGCAATGTAACTAAATTATTGACAAACAACTCTTCTTTCATTATTTCACACAAATGTATGCATACACATTCATGAAAGTGCACATGTCCATGGGTATAAACACATACTTTAAAAGATAAAGAAAACAAGTGTCCACGCGCATGTATACACATGCACACACATGCTCACACACACACACACACACACACACACAATACACATACACACACACACACACACACACACACACACATACATACCTGCACACATAGACACATACACACAGAGATTTGTTTTGCTTTTTCATCGTCTCTGGTTGTGTAGGTTTGTCAGAAATGCGCCCGAAGACGGCTATGTGGTTCACAGGATTCAGGCGCATGATCTTTTTGATAGCACGACTGTATGCTTAGCTGCAAACTTTGTTTGCAAAGTGAGACGACTGCACGGGGAAATCTAAACAAATCTTACATTTAAATGTTAGCTTTGGCTGTGTGTGTGTGTGTGTGTGTGTGTGTGTGTGTGTGTGTGTGTGTGTGTGTGTTTAGACTTGACAAGTACCATTACCATTATTACAATAGCTCTACGAAAATGAGGTTGCTAGGCTCGGATAGTCCCGACATCTTGAACTATGTTAACATTCAATTTTGATGCATGTCTTTTTTTTCCTTTTTTTGTGGGGGTGGAGATTATACATGGGAGATCTTTGAACTGTAAAGTTAATGGAAAATTTGGAGGACTAGTGGGATTTTGGATGCACTAGTGAAAAATTTCAAACTTCTCCAGATCTCTGTGTATGTGCGTGCGTGTTTGCATGCATGTAGGCGCACATGTGAGGCAGGGTGGGTGTGGGAGAGGGATAGGGGTGGGAGGATAAAACTTTGTTAATGTGGAAATGGAAATTGTATAAAAGTGAAGGACAAGTGTTACTTTTTTTCCTTTAAAAAAAAAAAATTATTAGCCACTACTGGCTAAAAAAAAACCATTGCTAGGAAGATAGAGAAATGAAGTGTATTATTTGAAGAAATGTGTGTGTGTGTGTGTGAGTCACTTTGTGCAACTTACAAACTTGCACCTGCACTCATGCACGCATGCACATATAAGCAGATCATGGGTGCATGACACAAACATACCCTAGGCTTGTATATCATTGGGCAACAGTAGGAGTACTTAATACTATGCCACCGTGTACTCAGTTATGCTAAGAGAGAGAGTGTGTGTGTGTGTTATGTGTGTGTGTGTTTGTGTTTGTGTGTGTGTGTGTGTGTGTGTGTGTCAGTTGAAAGTGGGGGAAAAAGACAAGATAATAAATTCCAGTGACTCGGAAATGAAGGTGATTGGAACTGAGAGATTAAAAGAAGACATAGTAAGTACAGACGGTCGTGGGAGGGGCTAGTGGGTCATAGTACCGATCTAAAAAGAAAAAGGTCTCTATGTTTAAAGCATGCAAACAAGAATGCACGCACACACACACAGTCACACACACACACACACACACACATACACACACACACACACACACACACACACACACACACACACACACACCACACACACACACACAATGTAATGTGCGTGTGCGCACACACACACACACACACACACACACACACACACACACACACACACACACACACACACACATGTACTTGTAAACACACTCACACATATTACATGCATATAAATATGAAAATTACTTTGGTGTGCCTGAAGTTTGAAGTCTCATGAAAATTCTGGCAGAAAGGCTGCCTTAGGAAAATCATGTGCTGCCTGAAGAAATAACTCTGTTGATACACATGTATCAGAAAAAAAATTCATCGGTCAAGCGCTTAAATCCTCACATTACACATTTGTGCTTATAAAATCGATTAAATGAGGTAGGCCTTGTGATAGACTTGACACATTTTTTGCAAACTGCAGCATGTCAGTAAGAGAAAAGGAAAATGAGATGGAATGCATGATGTACTACTGATTCTCATTCAGCATTTTGTAAAGTAACAAAGAAAGGTTGTAAACTGTATTGTCTTGATGGACATTTGCAGAGTCAGGCAGGTCTGATACCTTATCTAGTACTTGTCATCATTTGTCACCATTTGCTGTTGAAGTCTATGTTTAATTTTTCATTAAAGAAAACAACAACGAAACTGCTAGTGTTTTAAAACAGTTGTTGAAAACTGTTATAGTTTTCTTCTGTAGATATATATGATGATGATTTTCTTTTCATTATGGTTATTTTTGTATAATAAAGGGTGAATTGAGTCACTAGTAATTTTGTTGGAAAAGTTGATTGAGCACTAACCAGTTCTGAAATTGGACAAATAGTGTAACTCACATACACAGTCTTTTGATAAAAGTAATATTACATTTAAAGGGTTAATGGTTCAATAGTTAAAGTTCCCATAGCATATTGGCTGTAAGAGCAGTGAACTGTCAGAGTTTACTGTATCTAGGACATGCATGATGGAAGGCAGAGCTCATACTTCTCGTTCTGCTGCCTTTTACCTTCTATGAACTGAATCAGGTACCCATTTGAGCAAAACAATGATTCAGTGGTTGACCGTCAGCCCCATAGGCAAACACTTGAATTAGGCATTTGACTATGGGCCTTTCTTAACAAGTTGTAGTTTTATGCTGTTTATTATTATCTAGCTGGAAAGTGGTTCTGGTCATGTGGGTTGTAAAAATACAGGTTGGATTCATGTCTGCGTTTTATGTATGTGTTTGTGTGTGTGTGTGTGTGTGTGTGTGTGTGTGTGTGTGTGTGTGTGTGTGTGTGTGCACTGTACATGTTTGTGTGTCTGTATACGCCTTGAGTGTCATGGTATTGCATTTTGTGATGGGTGCTTGTTAGATTGAAAAGTCATTGTAAATTGTTTTAATTAAATCAGAATTGTTTTGAACACTTTCTGCAAAAAGTAGATAGGTTTGGTTAATTACGTGTTTTAGGTTACATGACTTGGCATGGAAAAAGAGGACATTTTGAAAATATCTCATTAAAATAGTTCAGCTGACTTAAATTTTGTTTTTGTTTTTTTGTTTTCGGTTAATGCAGGTTTACAAAATGTTGAAATGAATCATCAAGAGCTAACGACAATTAGTTTTCCGAAGGAAAAAGAAAGATGATTTCCTGTCAAATTCTCCAACTGAAATGATCAGTCACCATATTTGAAGAAACGGGTGGAAGACTCAGTCGAAGCACATGTATTGCACACACTCAGAATTCATATTAGAAGTGACTTTCTCCAGAGGACCAAACAGATTTTTGGAGGAACTATGGTATTTCCTGAACAGCATGATTTACTAAAACTCTTAGCCTCTTCAAGGCTATTTTTCTTTAAATTCCTAGGTGTAAATAATAATAGAAGCAAATGAGAAGGGGATGGTGCAATAAACGAAAATGCTAAGTTCTGACTGACCAAGAAAACCCTATGAACAAAAAACAAACAAAAAAGTGAAACAAACATCTCCACCATTGCCAGTAACTAGATTTATGATGGCAACATAAATTATTTTACAGCCCCGATGTGGCCTTTGTGGTCAGCAGGGGTCAAATTTCAATTCGATTTAAATTCATTCCAGTGATATAGATAAGAACTACATAACTCGTTAAGAATTCGGTGTATGGTATCTATTAGGTGAAGTCTGTTCTGTGCTGTTGAACGTTTATTCTCCTCCATTACAGATCATGAAATTAATTCATGAAGTCACTTCTTATGAAAGTATTTTTTCTTGATTCGATTTGTTTTACTGATATTTTTTTTCTCTTAAAGTATTTCTCCATAGGGCATATCCTGGGCTGTTTCAGTATGGTTTGTCCACCTTCAGAAAGTTTTATTCTGGCAAGTTCGTCTTTTTTTTTTCTTTTTTTTTGTCACTCTGATTTCAGCCTGTTTTTTTCCCCCTCATAGAGATGTAATATGAAAAGGATTCATGTAGCACGAATGTTTTATTTCAGAGCTTTTTAGGAAAGAGAAAATCAAATTTTCCCTCTGTAATTAAAAAAAAGATAATGAATTAACTCTCTTAATATTAGTGAGGTGGGAAGGTGTACAGAGCCAGTCTGCTACAAACATCAAATCTAGCTCTGACGATATCCTTCCTGACTGCCATGACTTAGGTTTTCGTCTCCATCTTTCTGATTTTTAAAGGCTTTCTAGTCAGTACAACTATCCTAGTGCGTGTTTCTTGTTAAAAAGGCTTTCTAGTTAGTACAACTATCCTCGTATGTGTTTCACAGTCTCTAAGCTGGGTGTTTCCAAAGAAGTGTTGTATTGAAAGTAGATGAAGAAAAACCAAATTAGCCATGAAACTGGGAAAGTAAAGTATTTTGTCTCATTACAACACTTGTATCAACTGTCATGTGAACTGCCTTCATATAGTGTCTACTAGTGATGTACCCAACTGTATTGTGGAACATTTTTTTGTTTGTTTTAGATTGCAGATTGTTAAAACAAGCTGTCATAATTTCCACAAAATTTGATACAACGTCAAATTAAATATGTAGGACACCGTGTGATCAGGTGCTTTAAATGAGGAGTACTGTTTTTATGAATTGCATCAGTAAAATCAGTGAAGGAAATTAAGATTTGATTTTCTGAAATGAGATATTTACTTAATTTGAAATTCATGGCATTTGAGTAAAACCGAATACTTTTACAATAAAATATATTTGATTTTGGAGCTCTCAGTGTAAATAATTGACAAGGTGAAGGGATGCAGTTTAGGCAAGCCACATGGTTAAGGGACATTTACCCTTTAAAAAAAAAAAGACAAAAAGCAGCAGCAAAGAGAAAACAAACATGTATTTATTATCATATCTATCTGTATGAAATAACTTTCTCATTCTGAGCAGTGTTGTAATTGTAGAACACAATATTAAGCCAGATATCTTTTAGATATATTCCGAGCGTCTCTTCCATATGTTCCTCTTGCATATATTAAATATGCCTATCATAGACCACAGAGAAACTCACAAACTTGTGGCTGTCCTGCTTACTAGATTGCAAACTGGATGTTATTTTGAATACATGTTATGCTGTCGCTAAAGATTTTTGCGTTTGCTTCTCATATACATAAACTGACTTCCATAGGTGTCCGATGTTCAAACGAGGTATAGGAATGATTGTTGGATTGTTGGACAGTCCCTGCCTTGGGGCCAGAGCTGCCCCGAGGGAGCATTGCTTTCCTTTGCAGACTCGTTTGGACATTGGGGCCTACATAGCCATTTCAGCCGCCTGCCATTGTCAGTCATACGGTTTGCGGAGTTTCGATGCAGCCAGCCCAAGAAGTTGAAAATGCCCGATTTTGGCAACAGAAAGCAGGGCGGTTCAGGAGAGAAAAGTCTAGAGCAAACTAGTAAGTAATAGCCACTTTGTTTTTTTTCCTTTTGTTCTCCAGTTGTACTTCTTTTCTTTAATTGTGCTTTCCATGCTGAAATTTCCTATTCTTTATTCAGATCGCATGCACCTAGCTGTTAAAAGTTTACACACTTTCACTCTTTTTGTTTGTTTGTTAATTTATTGTAAATTGTCCAGTTGTTGGCTTTGGAATTTGTGCATTCTGCATTCTGACATTCAGTGCTGTTTGTTATTTGTAAACATATGAGGTTAGAATAACATATATTTGGTGCTATCATGTTTATTTTGCCAGTTTTGGTTACATTTGTTGACAATGTGAAGAAAATTTCAGAGCCTATCATAGCATTCGCCACATTTCAAATTTCATTAGGAACTGTCTGAATTTTCACTCAGAAATTAAAATTTTTTTTAGTGAGTGCAGCCAAATGGCCAGCATGTTTGGTTTTAGACTGAATGTTTGTGAATTCAGGCCATTAGTGGAGTCAGATTGTTCAGGTTTGAAAGCCCTGTCTGTCCATCCAGAAGTAAATGGAAATCTGATTCATTTCAGGGAAGGTTGTAGTAGTGAAAGGAGATAGTTGGGCTTTACCTTCCATAATGCAGTACCCTGGATGCCATGAGCCTCTCTAAGATTGCACTGTCCCATTGGCCATTAGGTCTTGGGACTTTATCCAGTTAACTTTTTTGCTATTGAAGTTGAAAGCAGCCTGTTTCTGTTTCTTTTGTTATTTATACTTAATTCAGGCTCCCTACACAGTCACTGTCGCATACTTCAGGGTAAATGATTAAGAATGAAAACTTGAATTCTTTCATTTACATATTTTTTGGCAGTTATTGATGTACGGGAATTCTTGTAAATTTGTAGTCAAGATAATTTGGAGGGACCATGTGTATAGTATTTATTAAATTTTTCTTTGGTTCTCTTCTGAATCATTCAGGTTAATTGATTATTGGGAATGATCACTGAATGGTTTCTGATTTTTATGTTGTGATTTGAAGAAAAAATCCTCATCATAATCTGAAATTCATGTGAAACTGAGTGACAGGGATCCTTTAGTCAGAACTGCAGGCACTTAGTGCAGAAAGTTAGTCTGAAGTAAGGTTGAGTCACTTTGTGATAGACCAGTGTTGTTACTGTCATAAAGGTTAATATGCATTATATACTTAACGATTGCTGTTTTGGTATGGTTCATGGAGGTTAGGAACTGATATTGTGGAAACAGACCATGGCTTCATTCTTGTTTCAGAGAGAAGAGAATAGTGAGAGTGAGAGAGAGTATGAATGAGTAACTGTGAATGTGTACTTAGAACTATACCAGTCTTTCCAAATTTTTTCAGGCATGTCTGTATTTTAAGTTTACTCCTTAAATCCTGAATCTGGTGGGAAAAAAATCAGTAGAAAACATCAGTTATTCCCACCTTTTTCTAACTTAAATGTTATTGAAACTCGTATTAGTTAAATATAACTATCAGTTGTTGTTTTTTTTTCCCAGGGAGTGTTAAATATTAAAGGAATTTCATAACTTTTCATTAAGCTTTTCAGAGATGGGATCAAGGTAAAAGGTCCATTAACGCACACCTATTTTTATCCATCATGTGCACTGGTTTTTTCAGCCAGGTTCAAATTAGGCATAGACGATTAGTTTAACTTAAGGGATGAAGATATTGATATAATCTTTATTTGAAGTCAGATAATCATAATGATATTAGATTATTGATTCATGAAGGAGGAGTTGATCAGTTTGATCAGTAGGCAGATAATGATCTGAACAGATGTAAATATCCTCATAATTTGTGGTCTACAGTCACAACATTTTGAACAGGATGGGTATGTCATTACCAGCCTTTATTATCACATTTAAGATTTTTATTAGAATGACATGTTTATGGAATGCAGTTAGTAAGACACAATACAGTGATGCATAAGCTTTCAGAAGGATCTTAATCTGATCCTAGAATCATGTAGAACTCCTCAGATCAGTAGAGGATTACAGACACACTGGCCTGGTGATAAGTGTAATTCTGGGCAGTACGTAGCTTATTTTTGTCCCAGAACTGCATGGTAGTTATTTAATTTACGTACAAATCCTGTAATTTAATCGGGTATAAACTATCAAGGTACTATCAGTATCATGTTGAAAAATTGCTCTCCCCCCCCCCCCCCCCCCCCCCCCCCCCCCCCCCAAAAAAAAAAAAAAAAATTATGGTTAAAATTGCATCATGTCTTCAAGTTTATGAGAATCTAGGTATTTTGTTATATTTAGATTATAAACTCTAAAACAAAATAAAAATATGATATTCAGTGAGCACTGTATCAGTTGCCAAATTAATTCACTTAATGTGAAAATTCAGCGAACGGTAGGTTTTTATTTGTTAAAGTTCAAATTGTATTAAACCTTATTTTCAATAGAAAGTGATAACTTTGATAGAAAGCATGTCTACAGTGTGTGAAGTTCTTTAAGTCATAGACTCTTATTTTAGAATGATCAAGAATAGCCAATTTCCATTGACAAATCAGCTAAAGATTTCTAGGATATAGGTGATGTTTGATAGTGATTGTCCATATTATTACTTGTATTCATTGCCTAACTGGATGCATAATATGGTAACCATACTTGACATGTGACATAGTAGTGTTCCCATGATTCTGGGATCCTGGTTTCAATTCTTATTTAAGATAGTCAAGTTAACAGAGACTTTGTAGTCAACATCTGGACAGATGCTGGCTTTGTTTCAAACTCTCAGCTGAGGTGCTACCTTTGAACTGCCTCAGTTGAGAGTTTGAAACAAGACCCAGTGTGCGAAGACATGAATTAGAAAAGATGTCTTGCAATTTGCATGCATGTGAAGTCACAATGTAATCCTTTATTGAAAACTATGCTGGTATGATGGGTGACATGCACAAACACAACACCCCCATGCTTGAAATTTGCTGGCTGGATGGGGGGGGGGGGGGGGGGGGGGGGGGGGGGGGGGGGATGAGGTGGATGAGAAAATTGGGGAGTGTGGCTGGTGGAAATGTATGAATATGACTGAAGTTTAGTTTGAATGTTGCTGATCCTTCCCTTTTGAATTGTCAGAGTGCTTTGGAATGAATTGTAAGATTGGGGTGTGGGCCTTCCTATCACATCGTTCTCTTAGTTTTACAAAAGATATTCATGAATTAGGTCCAGTTTTTTTTAAAGAAGAAAACGTGTGTTATCTCAGTTTTTGGATTTTTTTTCCCCGCCAGTTTGTATCACTCTCTCAAAGTTCGAAAGAACTGCTGGAGATGACCAGGTTTTCGCTCATAGTTCCATCTTTATGGTCTGTTTGTGTGTGTTTTCACCCACCAAAGCAAAATATGGGTACCACCTATTTTTTGTTTGGGTTCTTCCTTCTTGTGCCCTCCCGAATTTGAGTAAGTTTGGATTTAATTAAAAGAAATGTCATGTGGGGAAAGGAGGGAGGCAGGGAGGGAGAGAGAGGGAGAGAGAGAGAGAGAGAGAGAGAGAGAGAGAGAGAGAGAGAGAGAGAGAGAAGAGAGAGAGAGAGAGAGATCACACACAAAGGGAATGCAGCTTATACTTAAGTGTGTTGCCAGTTTACCTTCATAAATTCATTTCCTGTTTCTTTGATTTTTGTTTTCCCCAAGGGAAAGCTGCACTCATTGTAAGCTTTCATGTACTTAGTACTATAGCTGATCCATCTTTCATCTCTACCCCATGTCTTCTCTCATTTTTTTGCACTCCTGTTGTTTCAGGATACGGGAGTATATTTTTAAAAAGAAAGCATTTAAATAATTGACGTTTTTGGAGATACTAGGATGTCACTATTAGCGTGTATAAGACTGAAGAAAGCATTTGAATATTTGACATTTCTGGAGATTATGTTGACGAACGAGACAACAATTAGGACATGCCTTAACTCAATCAATACTGAAGGAATACAGTGCTGTATACAAATTGTAGTTTCAGCAAAGTTTAGACCAGAAAACCAAATGTTTCATCACTTTTAAAGACATATACCATTAACCTGATAATTTATTTTAAAAACTCGTTTGCAGACCCTAAGATTCTTACCAGCTTTGGAAACATTTTTACATTAGACTCTGCAAAACATTTTCCTAGGGAGGGTTAAAGGTGTATGGTTTTGCAGCTCAGTAAACATACTGTGGAGATAGAAGAGAGCTATTTGGTTCAGTCATGGATTAATATGCTGTGTTGCAAATTCGGAAGGTACCAACCAGTGGAAACCATTATGATTCGTATTGGATGCATGTGAAAATGAATATGGAGAAAGTTGAAGACGCTCAAATGGAAGGTCCAGTTTAGGAGTGAACCACGTAAAATACATGCTTTTGTATCTTAATAAAGCAGTAGATATAAATGCTGTGAAAGTCAACAAATTTACAAAAATTGAAAATGAGTTTTAACATCATGTGTAATACCCCCCCCCCCCCCCCCCCCCCCCCCCCCCCCCCCCCCCTCGCGTCCCTAACTTTAGTTATGACCTGTTATCTTCTGTGTGAAGAGGAGGGTGTCGGACTATAGATTAGAGAATATGTTCCCTATGACTTCCAGAAGGCATTTACTTTCTTTGCATTTATAATCCTTGCAATATAAAAGGCTTTTAATTTTACTCAATAGAACTGTTAAATGCTTGGACGTATCCTCTTAAATTAAAACCTAGGGGTGAGTTCATTCTCTGAAGTTTCGTCGTTGTGTCTGCTCAAGCCATTCACTGCTGGTTATGACTGAGTGCCTGTTAAAAGCCTCTCTTCATCTCTCAAGTGAACTTGCGGGTTGATCACATTGACTAAGTTTTCATTGAATCATCAGCCTCACTTCACCACTTAAGTTTTAGAATACTCCAGCGATTGGTAAGAATCTGCAGCGCCATCTGCTTCATTCAAAGAGGGGATTGCTGTCTTTCTCCCAAGAGGCGAAAATGGTATCTTTGCTCTCGTGGCTGAAGCTAGCAAACTAAGAAAGTTAAAAATCTAGAAAATGATCAGTACTCAGAGAACATCACATCAGTGAAGCACCATGCAACATTAACATTAACATGGGTAAAAACAGAAAAGTTACCTTTTTTTCCCATTTACTTTATATTAAAAAAATTGATTCAGTTTTAGTGTAGTTTTGCTACAAACTGATTGATTAGGCCCATACTGATTCATTGAAATAACTGGGACTAATCACATACTGTAAAATATTTTTAGTGTTCAGTAGATTGTTAGAAAATCACTAGATCTAAAAGATCACAAGATCTAAAAGTGATGGTTAAAGTACCCTCTTCACTCTTTCAACAGGTGGTGACTATGGTCTTAGCAGGTGCCTCACTGCTTTGCAATACTTTGTGAATATTAGCACATGCCTAGTTGGCCTGGACATGTCTGAATATAAATTTGTCAACTTGGGGCTGGAAGAATTACTCAGTATAAAATGTGGAAACTTAGCTTCTGTGTTTTAGAGCTAGCCAAAGGTACCACTTTTGAAAAGACCACAGATCTTGTGTTGTGAGATAACAGTGCTGTAATTGCAGCATTCTCAGTGGAGAGAGAGAGAGAGAGAGAGAGAGAGAGAGAGAGAGAGAGAGAGAGAGAGAGAGAGAGAGAGAGAGAGAGAGAGAGGAAGAGAGAGAGAGAGAGAGAGAGTGAGTGAGTGAGTGAGTGAGTGAGTGAGTAGCCGCTTGTGCTAATACTGTTAAGTTGAAATAGGGGGATGAAGTTACTCTCTTCTGTAGTAAAGGAGGGAGAGCCCTGATGTGATTGTAGGTTGGGCATTTGGTTTTGGAATGAGGGAAATTCTGGCAATGATACTGTACTACAATACAGGATGGAAGCATTGTATGTCTGTGTGTGAACTGTGTGTGTGTGTGTGTGTGTGTGTGTGTGTGTGTGTGTGTGTGAACAGTGTGTGTGTGTGTGTGTGTGTGTGTGTGTGTGTGTGTGTGTGTGTGTGTGTGTGTGTTGAACAGTGTGTGTGTATATGTGTGTGTGTGTGTGTGTGAGAGAGAGAGAGAGAGAGAGAGAGAGAGAGAGAGAGAGAGAGAGAGAGAGAGGGTGGGGGAGAGAATGAATGTGTGTGTGTGTGTGTGTGTGTGTGTGTGTGTGTGTGTGTGTGTGTGTGTTGGTGAGAACAAGGGTGTCTGTGTGTGCTTGTGCATGCATACATATTGTTCTTAGGAAGAAATGTAAGGGTCTGTGAAGGAAAGGGTGTGGAGATTTTTGTTTGTCCATGCATGCATGCTAGGACATGGACATTGACAGGCACGCATGCACATACAGTGATACACACACACACACACGCACACACACGCACACACACACACACACACACACACACACACACACACACACACAACACACACTCTCTCTCTCTCTCTCTCTCTTCTCTCTCTGTCTCTCTCTCTCTCTCTCTCCCTCTCTCCCTCTCTCCCTCCCTCCACCTGTCTCTCTTCATTCCAATTATTCATGGTCTCATCTGCTTAGCCACCCACATTCTAAGATTTCCAGCAAACACTTGAAAACAAATAGAAAATAAACGTTTATTTCAATTAGACATAAAGGCATGTATGCAAGTAATTTGTGTGTACATATGACTTTTAAGCTCCGCTTTTTGTTCAAGTTTTGAACAGTGCAAAGTTTTCTATTAATATGCTCATATGTAAACATTAGGTAACATTAATTTCAGCTATGTATTTTTCAGTTAGTGTGGTAATCGGTGTTGATTCCCAAACTCAGATATGAGTCTTTAAGGACCCTAAAGTACCATATGATGGTTGGTGATGATGTCTTTAATGCTTTAGTGGTCCTTTGAGACTGGTAACACTTAATTGTTTACTTACTATCATTATACAGTGAAACCTGTCATCGATGGCCTTTCAACACGGGAATACCAGCAAGTGTCAGAACATTTCTGCCCTGCCCAGATTGATAATTCAACTTCTGTACTCAACGTCTCAAGAGCCAACAAAAGGATGGATTGTTCAAGATGATTGTCCCATCATTATACAGTGAAACCTGTCATCGATGGCCTTTCAACACGGGAATACCAGCAAGTGTCAGAACATTTCTGCCCTGCCCAGATTGGTAATTCAACTTCTGTACTCAACGTCTCAAGAGCCAGGAAAAGGATGGATTGTTCAAGATGATTGTCCTCTTTTCTCCAGCTGCCTCTGAAATTCTCCTTCATAGGGTGTGTTGTTCTCGTCCTCACATTGCATCAAGGGGAATAAGCAGAACTGAGACCAGAGAATCGAACCGAGACCAGAGAATGAGCAGAAGTTGACCATTCCAAAATGTGGAGTATCTTCTTGACTCAAGCAGGTTCACCTGACGACTTCATGCGTGCTTGATAGCGCAATCATCTGTTGTATTACAGGAAGCTAAAAACAGATTACAGTTCAGGGGAAACATGGATCATACAGTGTTCCTTCAAGGAATCATGGTGGAACTGGTTGTCAAGTCTTCAGGGAGGAGAAGGCGATATTGAAATAAGATCAGTCCTAATGAAACCTGGACTTGGCTTGATGTTGTTCAACTGCAACAACCGATCCTGTACTTTCAACACCAGATAACCCTGGGAATTGCAACAGTCTTCTGATTGGCCTGCCTGATTCTTGTTCAATTTGGGTTTTTTTTTGTGATTACCTTAGAATTCTACCCCTTTTTATACTATTTTTCTTTTTTCTTTCTTTCCTTCTTTTTTTTGTGGTCCATTAGTTATCAAGAATGTTCTTGTCTTGGTTGAAGCTTTACAGCCAAGTGAGAATTCGAACTCAACATGTTTGTCTTTATTTCACTCCAGTCTTGATTAGGTCTCATTATGATACTGATTATTTACATATTTGTTTTAAAAACTTTGCAAAGTTTCCATAGCCTTGGTTCATTTGTACACATTTGTGCAGCAACTTTTGAGTGTATTTTGACAAAGTAATTATGAATTCTGGGTCTGTAGGTGGACTTCTGGTGTGCAAATCGATGTATAGACAATAATTTCAGTTGAAGCGAAAAGAAGCACCTTGTTTATACTTAAACTGAAAGTTAGAACAAAAGATTAGGTGAGGATGGAGGGATGGGTGTGGGTGTGCTGTTAACCCCATTTGCTTTGTAGGATAAAGATAATGGTACACAGAGTTCATTTAGTCCTTGAAAGCCCTTAATTTTGGGGGCCCCCTTTTCAAGGCCTTGAAAGTCCGTAATAATCAGGCTTTTGCTCATAAGTCCTTAAGAAGTGCTTGAATTTTGTCGCTACCAATGATTTTGAATAAAGTCTGTGAAATCTTGAAAAGAAAATCTTGAATTGAATTTTAAAAAAATGTAAGTAAAAGAAGTCTTGAGTCAGTGTTGACTCGCGATCTCACCAATAAGTCATCTGCTATAGGTAAAATCTCCAGAGTTGAAACATCGTTTGGCTGGAAACAGAACAGTACAAAGAATGGTTATAGACAGACCCAGGTGAGACAAAACAAGGCCTGTTGCGCTTATGCAGAAAGGCCTTAGTACAGTAAATAATTTAATTTGTGTCAGTATTTCAGGATTATTTATCTTAAAGTTATCCTTGCAGTAAGGCCTTGAATTCTTAAAAAAAAAAAAAGTGCTTGAAAAGTCCTTAGAAAGTTCTTGAATTTTTGGTCAGAAAATCTGTATGAACCCTAGGTACAGTTTTGTTTATTTGTAGTTGATTTTTAGGGCACATGGTCAGATGGTTAGAGTGCCTGCGGAGTTGACAGTCATAAATCAAAACCATTCATGGGGTGAAGTTCTTTTGGCCTGAAGGTCATCTCTGTTCACCCAGCAGTGAATGGGTACCTGATTCAGTTCAGAGAAGGTTAAAGGTGGCAGAAGGAGAGGCATGGCCTCTGTCCTCCATCATGCCGTGCGCTAGATATTGAGAACCATTCACGGTTTGCTGCCTCTAGAACCACAAGGCTGTGGGAACTTTAACCCTTTTTTTCAAACTATGTTTTTCTTTTGCATATGGTTTGGAATAATCCTATGTTAAAATGGATTCCACTGCAAAATGAATGCATGCATGAATCCCGTTGGACTTGGTTTGAATATCATCTATGGGAGACATATTAGTATTCAGTCCAACCACCAGCCTCTTGTGAAGGGGGGGTAGAATGCCCCTTTGGGGTTTGTGAGGGAACCTAGTTTCCAAGACGAGTTATTAGCAACAAATGTCTGATATGTTAGGTTTCTCGTCATCACAGAGGTGTGAGGAAAGAGCTTGGCTGGTTACTATATGCTTCATATTTTTTATATTAGTGATCTATGGTTTTGCTGAGAGCGTCTAACTGATGATGAGAGTGAATTTTTGTTAGCCCAGCTTGAGGAGGAAGACGCTTACTATCAACAAGTCTGAGAGAAAAGGACAAGAAGACTGAATAATATGGTTTCCTTTCACCTAGCCATGCTAACCGTTTACATGACACTGACAGTCAAATGTTTATTGTTGGATTATTGGTAAAGCAAACATTGGGCTTCTAGAATCACAAGTGGCACAACCAGGCTTCTTTCTCTATTGGTTATAACCTTTTTATGTAAAGTGTTTGGTTGGCTCTTTGAAGTTTTGTTTTCCTTCACCTTTGTAACAGGAGAGTATTTTCTTTTTCATGTGCCATTGATCATTAGCACTGTTAATTTTCGTTTTTATTTTATTTTATCGAGTTTATATTCTATAGTTCACAAAGGTCAAAATTTTTTCCATAGCTGAAGTATGAAGAAATGTTGTTACCAGAAGTTTATTCATGCTCATAAGAGTGAAAGAACTGAACATTTGAGACGGGGGGGGGGGGGGGGGAAGAACTAGACTTTGTACTTTCTTGGAGTTAAAGGTATTTTTTTGGATCGGTTGGAAGACTGGGAGCACAAGGCCATCTTTGAAATTGTTGTTTATAGTGCCTCAACAGTACTTTCCATTTGATTTCCTTTTCTTTCTTTTTAAAAAAATTTTGACTGCATGATGTCCATGTTCTTCTAACAGAAAGTGTAAGGCATATTACAAGAAATAATTTTAACTTTTATGAGAAAGAACTATGCAAATATATGCACATTTCAGTTGCAAGACTTTGTACAATTGCTTGGAGTGGGAAGATCAGCTAGGCCCTTGATGAACCCGCTTAACTGGGCACATGATTATTTTTGGAGAGATCTGAACATGTATATCTGTGACTTTGCAGGTGGAGATTGAAGAGAGGATTGGTCGTTGCATCTTGATGCTGGTTAATATTTCTGGGAAGCCAGTGAAAATCATTTTTATAGGCTGGCCTACTTTGCCTTTCAGGACCCGCTTGTAGAACTTCATTGCACCAGATCATGGCACAGTTTTGGTTTGTAGTTTGATTTTTTAAAAACTCAATTTCAGCAGGTTAAAATGTGCTGGTGATTTTGGGGTTTCTTGAGATGACAAGAAGGAAGCAGTATGGGAGAGGCTCACTCGTGCTGGTTCTCCAGCTAAGTGTAGAGGGACTATGGGTGCCTCACTGCTTAGCCACATGCTGAGAGCAGTATATATAGTAGCTCCTCAACCTGGACAAGTCATGATTTAGATTTGATTTGTCAACTCTGAGCTGGAAGAAACGGAATCTGACGAATTACTCTTTACAACATACGAAAATCTAGCCAGTTTGTCTGAAATGGGGGAAAAAAGACCAAAATCAGGTGTCCTGAGAGAATCTGCTGTGTTCTAGTGCTCCCAGTGCAGAAAGGGGCATAGAAGGTTGTGCTGATCATATTAACCTGTTTGTTTATTTTCTTTTTTTCTTCTTTATTAATTCTTTTTATTTATTTGTTTGTAATATAATATACTGATTTTCATAGCTAAAAACGACACCCGGAATACGTATTTTTGTGCGGTGTTGGCATTAAAACTCCAAACTTTTGGGGTAGGGGGTAGGAGGCATGCCCTTCCAAGATCCCTGTAGACTAGTACGTCTGCAGTGCAGACTTATATTTCTTTTAAAAAGTAAGTTTCCTTTTATATGCCAGACTTACTTGATTTTAAGCCATGCTGGTATTGATGGCTGTCTGTGGATTTTCGGTGTTGTTACTGAGAAAGGAGCTGCCTTGATTGGTTGTGTATGAGGTGGCCTGGATGAGTGGCATGGGAATAACGCTCTGAGGGATGATAATGCAAAATGAGAGCAACAGGAAAAATGAAAAAAGAAAAGAAAAAACTAACAAACCACAGAACATAAAAAGCGAGGGAAAGCAAGCAACAAATAAGACCAAAATGAACTTTTGGGGTGAATTTCCATCGCTGAATGCTGATTATGAAAACAAGCCAGAAAAGAAACCAGATTATTTCTTTTTCAACATTATTTCTATTATGGATTGTCAAGTTATTCACAGATTATAAGATTTTTCACTTTTGTTCTTGTTTTTTGTTTTGGCTTTGTTTTATTTGGTTATTTCACCGTACTTATAGTCACAATTGCTTAGTATGAAAATCTGTATCATTGGTAAATGATACGAGTCAAAATCCACCATTGCTTTCAAATGACAATGATCGCAAGCAAGGTGAACCAGCAGCATTGCTCTATCTCATCTGATGAGTGGCAGCATGGCAGTTTGACACTTGATTTCTGTTTGATAGACTGGAGATACCGGGACTTTGACAATATGTGCCTTGATGTGGTTGTGTGTAAGCGGAACTGGAGGTGTGTGTTTTGTTCTCTCTCTCTTTTTTTTTCTTTTTTTTTTTGTCAGGGTAATGGGAACTGGAGTGTGAAGTTCAGTCTCTATGCCCACACCCACCAAAAGTGATGTGACAGATAGGTTAGCCATTCCAGGAGAGTTGTGGAGGGGTGGGGGGGGGGGGGGGGGGGGGATGTTGGAAACTAAGTTGAAGGTATCCAACATAATGTTGAAGCCACCAGCCAGAATGGTGTCACATGAAGATGGGCAGAAAAAAAAGGCAGTTTGGTGCCAGCGTGATTTGAATTTGTCAAGGCTGACCCAAACTTGATGCTCTGTGACATTGTGCCTGAGCATATATGTAAGGAACAGGAGTGAGCATCATTGGTCCGTTAAAGTCTCAAGGAGCGGGCAGGAGAAGAAACAAAAAAGTTAACTTGACATTATTATATCGTTTATGATTTGTGAAAGAAATATCTTATTTCTTTCTTGTTCCATGGTTTAACATTGCTGATTGTGCTAAGATCTGCAGCCCTTTTGTCCTGACGAAAGCCACAGTCATCTCCAGTCAGTATTGCTGCCTCCACAGCTTCTCCCAGAGCTGCTAGCCAGGTTCACCATCCTAGCTGGTCGAAGGCTGGACAGTACTAAAGATGCGTTCAGGGACTGTATTTCGGATCTGCATATGACCTTCTGCCCTCAAATGCAAACCTGGTGAAGTGGGGGAAAACAGACGATCCTGCATGCCCCTCTGCCATGAAAAACAAACAGTGGAGCATGTTCTAAGCTCATGTAAAGTAGCCCTGTCTTAAGGAAGGTACACATGGAGGCACAACCAAGTGCTCAAAGAAATTGTACAAGTAGTCTGGGCTAGTACCAACACCACAAAAGGGAGAATCAGGACTCCAAAAGCACCCGCAACATTCTTCACGGCAGGAGGCAGCAAATCATGGCCAAGAACAACAGTGCCACTCGAAACATGCAGGCAGAGTCTGCTGGATGGGGCAGATGACTGGGAGTGCACTGCAGACCTCCCAGAATGGAAGAGTCACCAGAGATCATCAGCATGAGTGGCATGAGACCAGACATAGTAGTCCACTCTAAGTCAACCAAGCAGCTGATCATGATCGAGCTCACAGTGCCATATGAGAACAGAATGGAGGCAGCTCAAATCTACAAGACTGAAAAGTATGCTGATCTGGCAAACAGCCTGAGGAGAGAAGGCTATCAGGTCAAAGTCCTCACTGCAGAAATTGGAGCTAGGGGATTTGTAGGAACGTCTGCATACAGCCTCATGAAACAGCTCTCAGTTGCAGGGAAGGAAAAAACCAGAGCCCTGAAAGCAATGGCAGAAGCGGCAGAGAGGTGTTCAAGCTGGATCTGGTCAAGGAGGAACAAAAGTGAACTTCATAAGGCTTAATTTCCCTACAAATATCAGGTGTCCCTGTGGCTCAGTGGTTAAAGCGCGAGTCATTAAGTAGAAAATGAGCATGTCCAGAGGGTCATGGGTTCGAATCCCAGCCATGGCTCGTCCCAAGATGGGGAAAAAAAAAAAAAGGGGCAGCAGAGGGACATCTGGAGTCATGAACCGGGTGTGGCCCAACCCCCCTAGAGTGTCAGGAGATAAGGGCCGAAACACTTGCTTGAAGGGGGCTTCTCTTCTGAGGACTCTTTGCTGCCACGCTCTCCACGAGTTTCTTTCTACTGCAGCCCTTTTGTCCTGACGAAAGCCACAGTCATCTCCAGTCAGTATTGCTGCCTCCACAGCTTCTCCCAGAGCTGCTAGCCAGGTTCACCATCCTAGCTGGTCGAAGGCTGGACAGTACTAAAGATGCGTTCAGGGACTGTATTTCGGTTTCTCGTAGACAGTTGTTGGTGTGGGATATGTGGAGCTCATGAAGGTGGCTCAGCAATAGGAATCCTCGATCGAAAGAGGGTGATCTGCTCATATCTCTGTCTGGTGGATTGGGTCGAGACCAGTGCTGAGAGCAAATCATCTTTTCTATGGGGTTTTGGATGATGGGTTTTGATTCCCCCTTGGATATTGGGTGGCTGGCTGATCTGCTCCGGTCTGCTACCTGCCGTGGAAAGGGCATTTGCATTCTTGTTCTTGTTTATTTAACAGTGAGATAGCAAAACTTGAGGACAACACTGGAGACTGCAGACAGGTCACAGAGTCTTAACATTATGCTGCTGCTGCTCTTTGTAAGTGAAGCCCAGTCCTTCAAGTGGAGGCCTGCGGTTACGAAAGGAGGCAGTCTTGTCTGGAGGTGAATGGTCACTCAGGGTGAGGGTTTTCACACTTGAAACTGTGTTGATGACTCTTGTTTTGAAAGTGGAGGAGATTCTTTCAGGTAGAAATGCTATTGAGGTAAGCCTCCCATCTGTGTGTGTGGTGAACAATTTTCTCCCCGTCCTTTTGTCACTGCTCCTTTTGATGAGCCATTTGTGAAAACATTGGTCCATTCCCTGATTATGTGTCATCAGTCATCTCCAAGACTAGGGTTTTCTGCTGATGGGGAGCCAGACAGTCTTTGTTGTCAATGCCCAGCTCCTCAAAGAAGACTGTGATGTATTCGGGGTTATCTTCTCACTCCCCAGAGTCTGCCAGTATTTCTGTCTCCGCAGAGTATGTGAGTAGTGGGTCCTGTTGGTATTGATAAGGCATCTAGAGGTTCAATAGAAGCTAGTCTTCTTATGCGCTGAAGATCATTATTCTGTACAACCCCCCCCCCCCCCCCCCCAAAAAATTCTTGTGTTGGGGAGGTGAATGTGGCTGTATTTCTCCATGGCCTGGGGTGGAGGGGTTTTCATTCCTCCCATAATCAGAAGTTCTGTATTGTGTACCTCTGTCAGATGACTAGTGCTTGTTTCTGATGCTGTACCCATGCTGTTGTGCCAATACTGTATGGCAGGTCTGAACACGCCAATGTAGAACCTCTTTAGAAGGATTCTGTTTTCTCCCTTTCCTTGTCGCTTTTTTTATTTTTTATTTTTTAAGCTTCCTTTTGGTGGAGATTACATGTGAGACCTTACTTCAGTGTGACTCTTGAACATGAGGGCATTTGAAATCCTGTCCATTTATCTTCAACCAGACGTCTTCATTCCAGGTTGACAGGGAGAAATGTGTGGTGACTTTCTTGGGAGTGATATTTTCACATCTCGGTCTATAACCCATGTTCCAGTTGTATTTTCGTGTCTCTTGCATGTGGATGCTTGCAGCAGAGACACGTGCTGTAGCATTGTATGCTGCTAAATCATGAATACAGAGAGCCCATGTGTGGAGGATTTCTTTATGATGTACATGAAGATGGTGAAGAGTGGTGGGAGAGAACTCGGCCTTAAAAGGGACATCTTGCTGGAAAATGACCCGTGACTCATCTTGCCATCCCTCTTCACTCTTGGTGGAGGTTGCTGGAAGAAGCTGTGAATCCAGAGGAACATGTTCCCTTCAGTCTTGCTCATCAGCGCTTAGGCAGTGGCACTTCCTACCAGACTGTCAAAGCTTTATTAGATCCATAAAGATAGTCCTCTTCTCTTGGAAATTTTCAGAATCTTGAGGCAGGCACACCAATTGATCTTCATTACTCCTGTTGAACTTATTTGGATTTGTTGTGTTTATGATGATGGGATTATAGAAAAAGAAAAAAAAAAGTAACTGAATGGAGATTCTAATATCTGGAAATCAGTAGATTTCTACTAAACAGAATTTGTTGACTCTTGTTCTTGTTGTTAATCAATCTTTCAAAAGCAATTCCATCACAACCCTTTCTCCAACTCTCTGTGCCCCACACTCTCCCTCCCCTTCCCCAATCTTTTTCTGTCAGCCCTTTGCCTCTCTCTTTTTTGTGTGAGTTTAAGGCTTCAGAAAACACTCTCCCTCCCCTTCCCCTATATTTTTCTGTCAGCCCCTTTGCCTCTCTCTTTTTTTGTGTGAGTTAAAGGCTTCAAATCATGTCCAAGTTAGTAATTGTTTGCATGTCCTCTGTGTCTTCAAGCTTTGTTTGTGATGTCCAACCGCAGGCTGAAACTGTCTTTAAATTATTATATCCGACTGTTCTCAGAACTGCAGAATCCTGCCTATGACTGTGTCTTTGACCCTCCATTCCAAAGTAAGTTTGAAAACAACCCTAAATGTATTCCGCCGTTTGGTCTTCGTATGCAGCCTCACGTGCGGAATGCAGGTCTAAACCTGGGAGTAGTTTCCGATTTTTCCAAGTTTCCGGATCAACCTCCATGGACCTTTTTCACACCAGAGATTCGTTTCGATCTTGCAGCTTTTCGCAAAGAGTCTACCAGCTCTCTGGCGTACAAGGCATTGTATGCTGACCTCTGTTCGAAATTCCCATCCTATCAAAAAGTTTTCACTGACGGTTCCAAGTCTGAGGATGGAGTGGCCTGTGCAGCCTACTGCCCTGGGGCTCCTTCTCAGATACTGTTGGAACATATCCATTCCGATGCTTCTGTCTATTCTGCTGAACTTACTGCTCTGGTACTGGCTTTGAAGATAATCTCACATTCTTCAAAGAGGGACTTTCTGGTTCTGTCGGATTCGCTGTCAGCTTTGGAAGCCATAGCTGGCCGCAACCTTCAGCATCCAGAACTTTTGCATTTCTTTGAACTTTTTAGCAAGTTGAAAGCGGACGGTTACAACATTACTCTTGCTTGGGTTCCTGGTCATGTTGGCATCGGCGGGAACGAAATGGTTGATCGTTTAGCCAAGAACGCCACAAGAGAGAAACTGTCCAACATTTATATCCCCTGTTCAGATGTGAAATCCAAAGTTAACGATTATGTGAGAGACCTCTGGCAGGAGGATTGGAACACACAGACGAGTAACAAACTCTTTCAGATCCGTCCAAACCTTAAGGACTTCCTCCCATCCACGTCGGGAGGTCGTAAAGAGGAAACGGTTCTGTGCCGGCTGCACACCGGCCATTCGTATTTTACCCATGCTTACCTTTTAAAGAGTGAAGAAGCTCCGTGGTGCATTCCATGTCATGCGCCACTCACAATGAAACATGTTCTTTTAGAGTGTTGGGACTTGCACGATGTGAGACACAAACATTTTACAGCGGAGTCCATGAAGATCCTGTTCAGGGATGTCCCGCCTGATGTGATCCTTGAGTTTTTGAGAGAGATTAATATTTTTCATCTGGTTTAAGATTTTACGGAAGAAAGATTTTTAACAAAGTTTCTGGTGCGTTTGTAGACGATGTCATTTAATGGGATGTATGAAAGTGTTTTTTTTATTTTTTTTTTTATGACTGGTGAGTTGATTTTAACGTGGTGACAGCCCTGATATGGCCCTTTGCGGTCGGCTGGGCTATAAGCAACATTATCTTATCTTATCTTATCTTGCTGCAGTCAGACTGGTCTTAGATGCAGCAGCTGTGTGCTTGCTGGCCATATTTTGCATGGGATGCATGGCACAGGGACAGAGCACACCATGCACAGACCCTGGAGTGTGAATTTATGCAATACAGCCATGTGTGAAGACATGATGGTTTCCTGTTCTGTCATGGCAGTAAACCCAAGATAAGCCCAAGGGCTGTTTGGAAATGCAAACTCAAGACCATCTAGCCTGAAGTTGAAAATGACACAGAGAAACAGCACTTCTGATGCCAGAGGTCATTATACAAGCATTTGATGTTCTGTCTGAAGCTTCAGTCCTGGAGAAAAGATGTAATGGGTAATACAGTTTGGCCATGAACTGTCCAGTGTATCATACATTTTAGGGCTGCCATAACAGATGCTTGAGGGATTCTTTGCCTGTCCTTGGTCATGCACATCAGGTTAAGGACAGCATGACCAATGCACATCTTCACAATGCCCCTCAGGACTACTTCGATTTGCCTCCAAGACTTCATCTTGCACTTGGGCAAGGAGTCATCATTATGCATCGGACAACCTGATAGTATATGAAGACTGCAAGAAGTTCTTGTCTGCCAACACAACTTTCAGCCTGATGCATTTGTCACAGCAGAACTACATGAATGAAATTGTTGAAGTCTGTGCATATCTTGTGCACAGGCTGACCATCCAACATACGTTGCACATCCACAGCCAGAGGACATCCTGCTACAGAAAGAGTGCTTGTTTGTGTACGAGGTCTGTCCCAGAAAATCCTCAGGTATGTTCATGGGGTTCAAGATCGACATGCTAGTTAGGCTGGTGGAAGCCAACAGCCAAACAGCTACAGTATTTTCAGAGTCCCAACAGTCACTAATGTTTGAATTTTCTCTTGTTTCTTCATTGATTGCCTGTGTTTATGATTAGACTGTGACAGAAGTATGGTTAGACTGTGACAGAATTATGTGTTAGCAAATGATAGCATTATGATAGCATTTTATCTGTTCGTCTTTTTTTTTCTTTACAGACTTTTTTTAAAAAAACATTGATATGAAATTATTTATCTCATTTGCTTTCAGTAGAGTAGACCTTTGTACAGAATCAACATTGAAAAGAAAAAGAAAAAAAAAGCAGAGGTGAATTTGTGATATGGTTGGTTGATTATTCAGATATGGTTGGTTGATTATTCATGGGGGAGTAGTTAAGATTTAGGGACTGTACAGTGTACTGATATAGTCATGGTTATGACCTTCCACAGAAGAGCCAGGAATGGAGCACAGTTTCTTCATTCCATGGCCACTCACTTTCCAGTTCCACTTTATTTGTCAATTTTGTGGTAATCATTGAAAAAAAAAATTAGTATTACAAGTCATGATTTATTATTTTGAAACTATTTGGGAACATTTTTGTCATCACTTTTTATAATTAATTGAAAAGGCTTTGAGGGATGAGCTGTCAGCTGTGGGGTCATCATTAAAGTGTTGTTGAACTGGCATCAGCATGAAAACATCGAGGGAAGAAATTCTGGGAAAGACGCACAGACAAGTACTTGGAGAGGAAGACTCCTCATACAAACATTTCGGCCCTCAACTCCTCCGCATGTCCTACTGGGGCCATGGTCGCAGGGTGGTGGCTGAGCCATGTCTGGTCATGACTCCCTGAAGCCCTCTCTTGTCACTTTTTTAGTTTCCATGGGGTGCTGCCATCAGCATGTTCTGGATGGTTGGAGGCATTGAGGGCTAGTTGTCTGAGACAGACGTGATACTTGCTATTAGACACCTGTGGTTAAGAGGGTAATTTAGCCAATGAAGAACACTGTTCTTGCCCCACAACTAGATCAATAATAATAATAATAATAATAAGGAACATTTAGTGCGCTTAATCTTAAACAAAGCCTAAGCGCTGTACAGCAATAAGCCCTAACACTCACACACACACACACACACACACACACACACACACACACACACACACACACACACACGCACACACCCACACACCAGCGAAGGAGCAGAAAAATTATGTTTTGAAGAGAGTTGTTTTGAGGGAGGACTTGAAAGAAGAAAGAATGTTTGAGTTTCGGAGTGCAGAAGGGAGATTGTTCCAGCAGGAAGGAGCCTGAAAAGTAAAAGAACGTTCACCAAGTGTTCTGGCCGAAGATCAAGTGTGGAACGCTTTTCATGTGTTCTTGCCATTGCCTTCAGGGCTCTAGTCTAGTTGTCTTATTAGAAAGTCAAGAGTGTTTCATCAGATTGTTGGCAGATGGACTGACAACTTCCTTCGCTTCCATTCTCGGTGACTCAGCTTGAAAGCCAGATTCCCTCAAGCTGCTGGCTAGACTGCATACTTGTCAGTCTTATAAATGTGAGGTTGCACCATTCTGCGTAGGTAACCAGCGTGAATCAGACTCCTGAATTGGCGATAGGACGGAAACAAAGTAGTGATGTCTCTGCTTTCTTGGATGACTGGCCCTTTGTGGTGGCATGGGCATAAGCAACATGAAATGAAATCGGTGGTGCAGTCTAGACCTGTTTGCAAAGGAGAGATAAGAAAATAATTTGTAATTGAATTTCTGAGTATCATTTATGATACATCGTTCTGGGTGTTGCTCTGGGTTTTGGTATGAGCCTTCATGGAGAGGTTACATAATCAGTTTGTGCATATATGTTGATGAAAATTTATGCATATTGGATATTATAAACCAACTTGTTATTTATAGAAATGTAAAGTTTTGCCCATTGTGTCACTGGTAAAATGGGGATTCACTTTTAAAGCTTTGACAATGGTTGACTTTCATTTGTGATAATTAGGTGAGGAATTTAAAGAACATATTACATGATGAAGAAGAATACAGTGAATGAATGAATTTATGATTGAATTGGCAGTGGGTTTTTTTGTCTCTTCTCTTTCCTTCTTTCTTTTTGTTTTCTGCTTCCTGTGTTTATATGTTGCTTATAGCCCTGCCGACCGCAAAGGGCCATATCAGGGCTGTCACCACGTTAAATCAACTCACAAGTCATATTCCCATCAGAAAACAAGGATTAAATTTGAGAAATATGTTACAAGGTCAAGTTGAAGGAGATCACATGTTGTTGGATTTATATTTTTCAGTTAGTTTGGTACAGATTAAGCAGGTTTCAATGCCATAATTTTGACCCCATCCTACTGAATCATATTTATTTTGTATTATGAGCCACAGATTTGTAGGTGGCATATGGCCTATTTCAGTTTTGACCCATTGTAGACTAGTAATATCCAGTCAGTTTAGTGTGTGGCTGCCAGAGAAATCATTTGACACAGATAAATTGAAGGCTCCAGTTTCTGTATTTTTTCTTAAATGTTTTATCTTTTTTATCTTTGCATCTGTTTTTGTTGTTGTTATAAACATATTTGACTTTGTGTGTACTGGTATGCACAGTTTTGGGGCATAAGCTTTTACCCCAGCATTTTCTCAGGAACTCTCAACACCAAGAAGCAGTTGATTAGCTTTGGAGATGTAGAAGGTGTCCTGTTGTATCATTTGACTGAACTCTGGCAAAGAAGAGGTCCACTGGATGACAATAACCTCTTCTGCATGGTTGTCTGCTACGTTGCAATGTAACAAGCATTTTTAGTTTTTGGAGACAGACAGGATTTGGGTGAGGAATCGGAGAGCATTTGAACTCCTGCAAGTGAAAGATGCAGTGAACTGTGTCCTTGGGAATCCTTGCAGTCTGTAATTCAAAGGGAAGCATTCAATTGGGATTAATGGTCCTGGTAATGATAGAGTGAGCTTGAGAGTAGCTGTGTATTTATGGAGTAGGGATGGAAGGAAAAGAAATCATGGCACTGTGGAAGATTGAACACCAGTCAAGTGAGTCCAGAAACTGAAATGTGGGAAGGAAAGTGTCATAAGCCTCCAGATACTTGCACAGTGCATTTGTGTTGTCAGCTCTTGTTGAAGTAAGGGAAGGAATTCGGCCTTAGATCACATTTGATCAGTCCAGAAGTTTAGTGTGTAATTTATTGTAAGTAAGGGAGCATGCAGAACTGTGAATGTTAGAGCTCTTTGTTTCTGAAAACCCTTGAAGCATTCCAGTGAATTGACATCAAAGAATCCTGAAGCATTTTCAGCTACTGCTTTGCCTCTGTGAAACTGCTGAGTCATAGTTGAGACAAGCAGCTATCACTGAGACAGCTGGCAGAATGTGACTTGACTGCAATAAGTAGTGGTACATGTATAGGGGAAATGTGGTATAGGGGAAATGTGGTATAGGGGAAATGGTGTGACTTGACTGCAATAAGTAGTGGTACATGTATAGGGGAAATGTGGTATAGGGGAAATGTGGTATAGGGGAAATGTGGTATAGGGGAAATGGTGTGACTTGACTGCAATAAGTAGTGGTACATGTATAGGGGAAATGTGGTAATGGGGAAATGTGGTATAGGGGAAATGGTGTGACTTGACTGCAATAAGTAGTGGTACATGTATAGGGGAAATGGTGTGACTTGACTGCAATAAGTAGTGGTACATGTAATGGGGAAATGGTGTGACTTGACTGCAATAAGTAGTGGTACATGTATAGGGGAAATGGTGTGACTTGACTGCAATAAGTATGGTACATGTATAGGGGAAATGGTGTGACTTGACTGCAATAAGTAGTGGTACATGTATAGGGGAAATGGTGTGACTTGACTGCAATAAGTAGTGGTACATGTATAGGGGAAATGGTGTGACTTGACTGCAATAAGTAGTGGTACATGTATAGGGGAAATGGTGTGACTTGACTGCAATAAGTAGTGGTACATGTATAGGGGAAATGGTGTGACTTGACTGCAATAAGTAGTGGTATAGGGGAAATGTGGTATAGGGGAAATGGTGTGACTTGACTGCAATAAGTAGTGGTATAGGGGAAATGTGGTATAGGGGAAATGGTGTGACTTGACTGCAATAAGTAGTGGTACATGTATAGGGGAAATGGTGTGACTTGACTGCAATAAGTAGTGGTACAGGGGAAATGTGGTATAGGGGAAATGGTGTGACTTGACTGCAATAAGTAGTGGTATAGGGGAAATGTGGTATAGGGGAAAATCCGAAATGGTGTGACTTGACTGCAATAAGTAGTGGTATAGGGGAAATGGTGTGACTTGACTGCAATAAGTAGTGGTATAGGGGAAATGGTGTGACTTGACTGCAATAAGTAGTGGTATAGGGGAAATGGTGTGACTTGACTGCAATAAGTAGTGGTATAGGGGAAATGGTGTGACTTGACTGCAATAAGTAGTGGTGTGGGGGAAATGGTGTGACTTGACTGCAATAAGTAGTGGTGTAGGGGAAATGGTGTGACTTGACTGCAATAAGTAGTGGTATACGGGGAATGGATGTGTGACTTGACTGCAATAAGTAGTGGTATAGGGGAAATGGTGTGACTTGACTGCAATAAGTAGTATGTGTAGGGGAAATGGTGTGACTTGACTGCAATAAGTAGTGGTATACGGGGAAATGGTGTGACTTGACTGCAATAAGTAGTGGTATAGGGGAAATGGTGTGACTTGACTGCAATGAGTAGTGTGGTATAGGGGAAATGGTGTGACTTGACTGCAATAAGTAGTGGTATAGGGGAAATGGTGTGACTTGACTGCAATAAGTAGTGGTATAGGGGAAATGGTGTGACTTGACTGCAATAAGTAGTGGTGTAGGGGAAATGGTGTGACTTGGCTGCAATAAGTAGTGGTGTAGGGGAAATGGTGTGACTTGACTGCAATAAGTAGTGGTGTAGGGGAAATGGTGTGACTTGACTGCAATAAGTAGTGGTGTAGGGGAAATGGTGTGACTTGACTGCAATAAGTAGTGGTGTAGGGGAAATGGTGTGACTTGACTGCAATAAGTAGTAGTGTAGGGGAAATGGTGTGACTTGACTGCAATAAGTAGTGGTATAGGGGAAATGGTGTGACTTGACTGCAATAAGTAGTGGTATAGGGGAAATGGGCGAAAGAATCTTTGGGTTAGTGGTGTGTTATTTGTGAACATTGAAGGGCCTTAGACTTTGAAGGCTGGAATCAGAGTGTAAAACATGTGTAACATTCTGAAGTTTGTTCTTTTCAGTGTGTACAAAAATAATCCTTGTGGCAGTTCTTTTTAAGTATGTGCATATGAATATTTTGTATTTGTGAAGTTGGCGAAGAAGAATTCATGTATCCCAAAGGGACCAGAGATAGATCATCATCCGGTCAGATGCTTGAATTTGAATGGGCCCAGTTCAGTTTGATGATTCAGTTGACAGAATATGTATGAAGTCTTCAAAGACTGAAAATAATTGATTTAAACCAATCAGAGTGATTTTTATTGACAGATAAAACAAGGACTTGTGTAGATTCCATCAGATTTGTTCTGCTTGAGTGGTGTACAGTTAAATATCTTAATAACAGCAATCATAGGTTATTGGGCAATGTTGTTATCATGATCCTGCCTTGCACTTCCAGCCCTGGTATGGCCTTTCGCAGTCGGCTGGGCTATAAACAACATTACCTTACCTTATCTTCCACTTCTTATGAACACTTCTGTTCATTGGAAAATTCTTGACGTTTCTTCTTTTTCTCTTGTTAAGGAGAATGAGTTTGTGTAATCATCTTGATTTAGCTGTCCGTCTTTGTGCCCAGGGTAAATGTAAAATACTGTTAGAATTTTATTAGTTGCCACATGTAGTAGAAAAACCAAATTTGGCAGAATGGCAGATAATATTGATAACAGTTCTGTTATGATGCAAAATCATTCATTACCCAAACAGTCTGAAAGTGTGTGTGAAACTGATTGTTCTTGCTCCACCTGAAAGGCATACAGTGGCTCTTGGTTGTACTTCTGATGGAATTTATCTTTAAATTGGTCTATTGAACTGACGTTAAGGGGGAATAGGTCTCAAGTATGGCATCCTGCATGGGAATTTTTCCGAGCAGTCATACCGATTGCTGTCATTAGACCAAAAGCCAGCGTAATGGACTCGCGTGTGTACCATGCAGACCTTTCAGCCATGCTTATGAACGTTATGTGTTTTATTAATGAACAGTGGAGCTCAAAATTACCTCCATTCTCTTTCAGATTTGCTGAAGTAACTGATCCGTGGGAGAGCATGAATTCTTTGGGAATTTAAGCTGTCAGGATTAAGGTCAGAACATGGCTTAATTGAGGGTAAAAAAAAAAAAGGGGGGGGGGAGAAAGGCAGAACAAAAACCAATAAATGTTTGTAAACATGACAAACCTTTGTAGAATCTAGTTTTCATAACGATAGGGGTAAATGGATCACTAACAGTGGGACACATGGGTTTGAGACTTAGTTGTAAGGTTCAAGGTCAGAGACTACACACAAATAAAAAGTTGGCTTATCAGCTGGAAATTGGGCTCTGGCTAGCTGTTGTTGTCAAGTTTTGGTACACTGATGGTCTGGCTAGAACAAAAATAGTATTGAAAGTCAAGTTCACAAACTTCTTCCTCAAAATATGTGACGGTTGTAAATTGACATCTTGCTGTGCAGTGCCCCCAGTGTTAGTGATAAATCAGTCTCAGAGGCCATGCTTCTCAAAGGTCATGCTTGACATGCTGTCCCAGTTATGACTCACTCTTTTGAAAACGTTTTAATTAAAGTATTTTTCACTTTGTTCAAACCGTATACTGTTAAGAAGAATTGAAAAAGCCTGTTAGAAACTTGCAGTTTCATGACGCAAACAGGCAATAACAATGGATTCACAAGATTTTCAGGTTTGATGGGCATACCCCCTTTTCAGATATTAGGAAAGCCATAAAGCAGACATGAAAAGAAACCTGTCCTGTTGTCTGGAAGTTTCATGCTGGCATTCTGGTGGTCTTTGCTCTGCAATGCTGAATGCCTTGTTGCAACAATCTCAGAAAGTGTGAATGACTTAATGGGCCACTGCTAGTTAGCAACCAGTGTTACACACCCCAGGTGTCCTCCTACAGCTGCAAAATGGCCAGGCCTTGGTCAGCATAACGGGGTTGTTGTCCTGGTGGCATTGTTGAGATTATATTTTGAACATGACTTGGGGCAAAAAAATCGATTGGTGCCTGAGGACTGCTGATTGCAAATAGATATGGGTTGACATGCATTGCAAAATTTGTATTTAGTTAAGCTGTGTCATATGGACACATTTGATTCGCACTGATTTTTATTGAATTTGGTTTGGTTCAGGGCTGACTGTTGAGATATGCATACAAGAGACAGACTGATGGATGATCAAATTCACTTTAAATGTTGGAGTATATATACAACAAGGTATAATAAAGAGATTTTGCAAAAAACTAAAATTGTTCAAAAAATGAATATCAAATGAACTGCTGAAGAGATCTGAGTAATGGCTAAGTGTTGCTGTGACAGCAGTGCACAAGATTTTGTTTAATTACACATATACCATGGCTCACTAATGCAATAAGCGACAGCTGTTTGCTGTCCCTAAGAAAATTGCCTTTTCAGAAGCTTCTTTCTGCCATAGGTTTGCTGTTGTCACATTTTAAGTCCCTGAAGATGTCCTTTTGGATGTCGTTTTTCCGAAGATGTTTACTAATTACTATTCTATCCACATTTGTTCCCCTCCACACACACTCTTGCACATGTGCACATACACATACATGCATGCATGCACACACATTCACTCACTGTCTTTGGGGTTTTGATATTTGATACAACCATTATACATTCCTGCACAGAGACATGCAAGAATTTGGGGAAGTGAATGATTTTAGACTTAAAGAGAGAGCACAGTGAGATGGTGGAGTGCTTGAGGTAGGGCTGGGGACACAAGTATGCTTTCATGAGCGGTAGCTGAAAATGTGTCTTAAAATTATTCTTGGCCCAAATGGTTTTCTATGTAAACATTCTGAGGCTGTGTATTGCCTTGCAATGTATTCAACATAGTATTGTGCCCCATGTTTACCCTTCCTCATACTGCCACTTTTCCTCCTGCCACTGGCTAGACCTTCCTTATGTCTAGTCTTCCCTCATTTTTTTTCTGTTTTGTTTTGTCTTGGTATGCAGATAGTGTCGTTGGTTCAAGATTCTGCTGCATTTTGGAGTGCCCTGCTGTTAGTCCAATATTATAGGTTAAAAAAAAAAGGGGGGGGGGGGGAACTTTGAAGAGGAGCAGTGTGAGTAGGGAGGTGGTGGGTGTCTTTTCCGGGTGTAACGCTTGTTCTTTCCCCTGATAAGGGGCAAGGCAACACTTAACTCTAACTAGTATAGAATCAGGCCCACCACAGATGAGAAAGGCGAATACACCAAGCCCTCAAGACACCAGAGTGGTGGGGTGGGTGGGAGGTGGGTGAGGGTTGGGGGGGGGGGGGGTGAGGGTTAGGGGGGGAGGAGTTAGGGGTGGGGGCAGGTCTGATTGTTTCAGCGAGTGAGTGTGCACAGTCTCCCACTTCAAGGAGTCCATTGAAATTGCCATTAACCTTCTCTGTAATGCAATTCCTTTGAGAGATTCTGCATGACAAGGTATGACTTAAGTGAGCAGTGAGATGGAAGATGATAAGCATTTGTAGCAGCTGTTCTTTCAGCAGCTGGTTTGGATGTGGCTCAAAGCAACCAACTGTGGTTCGGGGTCCATGATGGTAGTCATACAGAGCAAGGCGGGCCTGTATGCGCAGGGTCTCCAGTAGAGCTATTTATGCTGGGACAGCAAGTAGTCAGATCTGGTGGTCTGATGGAAGTCTTGGCATAACCATCTCACAGCATGTCTCAGGATCTTTCTCGTTGAGTCAATGGTGGTGTGATCCCAGGCTGGGCTTGTATATTCCAACAAGGGTTGGACGAAGGCAACGTGCGTTCATTCTTCAGCTTGCTTGTTGTGTGTCCTTTGGTTCCTTCACAAAAAGCCTAGGGTCTTGTTCACGTTGCTTACTTGTTATTGTGGCCATCCCACAGCTGTGGAGTTGATGCTGAGCTATTTTGTTTGAACCACTGTCTAGAACAGGTGTCCACAACAGGTTATAGGCCTTCTACAGGTGGTTCTGTGCCTTGTCATGTGCAGGGTGTTGTACTTTCCTGAGTGGAATGACATAGTCCACATCCATAGTTGGGATGCAATTTTCACGAGTTTTTTTTTTTCCTTGCATCTTTTTCTGGTCCTGCAAGTTGCTGACTCTGTTGTGGCACATTGTAATGTCAGTGAAGGGGTGGACTGTGGGTTTAAGACTTGTCGTGAATACGGAATTAGGAATTAACATGTACAGGAATACTATTTGCTGGTTGCTTTGAGGTTGAGTGGGGGGAGGGAAATTCCTAGTGATTCATGTTTCTATAGTGACTGAGATTATTCTTCGTTAGCTTTGGAACCGAGATACTTGCGTGACAGTGTTCATGTCCTCTAACTAGGAATAGAATTGATGTTCCTTGCTTAGCTTTGATGCAGATCACTTGCTGGGTGACAGTGCTTCCATGTCGCTCCTACTAGAAATCAGAATGATGGTGGTCTGCTTGCTTTGATGCAGATCACTTGTTGGGTGACAGTGCTTCCATGTCGCTCCTGACTAGAAATCAGAATGATGGTGGTCTGCTTGCTTTGATGCAGATCACTTGTTGGGTGACAGTGCTTCCATGTCGCTCCTGACTAGAAATCAGAATGATGGTGGTCTGCTTGCTTTGATGCAGATCACTTGCTGGGTGACAGTGCTTCCATGTCACTCCTGACTAGAAATCAGAATGATGGTGGTCTGCTTGCTTTGATCAGATCACTTGCTGGGTGACAGTGCTTCCATGTCACTCCTGACTAGAAATCAGAATGATGGTGGTCTGCTTGCTTTGATGACAGATCACTTGCTGGGTGACAGTGCTTCCATGTCGCTCCTGACTAGAAATCAGAATGATGGTGGTCTGCTTGCTTTGATGCAGATCACTTGCTGGGTGACAGTGCTTCCATGTCGCTCCTGACTAGAAATCAGAATGATGGTGGTCTGCTTGCTTTGATGCAGATCACTTGCTGGGTGACAGTGCTTCCATGTCGCTCCTGACTAGAAATCAGAATGATGGTGGTCTGCTTGCTTTGATGCAGATCACTTGCTGGGTGACAGTGCTTCCATGTCGCTCCTGACTAGAAATCAGAATGATGGTGGTCTGCTTGCTTTGATGCAGATCACTTGCTGGGTGACAGTGCTTCCATGTCGCTCCTGACTAGAAATCAGAATGATGGTGGTCTGCTTGCTTTGATGCAGATCACTTGCTGGGTGACAGTGCTTCCATGTCGCTCCTGACTAGAAATCAGAATGATGGTGGTCTGCTTGCTTTGATGCAGATCACTTGCTGGGTGACAGTGCTTCCATGTCGCTCCTGACTAGAAATCAGAATGATGGTGGTCTGCTTGCTTTGATGCAGATCACTTGCTGGGTGACAGTGCTTCCATGTCGCTCCTGACTAGAAATCAGAATGATGGTGGTCTGCTTGCTTTGATGCATATCACTTGCTGGGTGACAGTGCTTCCATGTCGCTCCTGACTAGAAATCAGAATGATGGTGGTCTGCTTGCTTTGATGCAGATCACTTGCTGGGTGACAGTGCTTCCATGTCGCTCCTGACTAGAAATCAGAATGATGGTGGTCTGCTTGCTTTGATGCAGATCACTTGCTGGGTGACAGTGCTTCCATGTCGCTCCTGACTAGAAATCAGAATGATGGTGGTCTGCTTGCTTTGATGCAGATCACTTGCTGGGTGACAGTGCTTCCATGTCGCTCCTGACTAGAAATCAGAATGATGGTGGTCTGCTTGCTTTGATGCAGATCACTTGCTGGGTGACAGTGCTTCCATGTCGCTCCTGACTAGAAATCAGAATGATGGTGGTCTGCTTGCTTTGATGCAGATCACTTGCTGGGTGACAGTGCTTCCATGTCGCTCCTGACTAGAATCAGAATGATGGGGTTGTGCTTGTTGCAGTTCTTTGCAGTGAAATAGGCTGGGTGCAGTGCGCCATGATCGGCTGATGATAAAAGCGTCAGTGGAGTGTGCTGCTTGATTGATGCGTATACTGTTGTGCGGTGAAATAGGCGTTTGGTCTGTGTGATTTGGTACCGTCATTGCATGTTATATGTGACATTTGTCAGTATCAGATGTGTGATTGAGTATTATACTGTTATTGAACGATGGTGCACACGCTTTTGTACTGCCTCCCTGTTCTTTCGATCCACTTCATTGCATGTTTAGATAAATTGCTCATAGATCTCATGATTTGAAGGTCAATGACCTGTACATTAACGATGTGAACCCAGCCTGTTTAGCCCTCCCCAAGTGATAGTATTTCGATGAATTTTCCTGTCAGTAAGAGGGAGGATGTCTAGATTAATGGATTGGATAGGTCAATGTCTGGATCACGTTGTTATCTTTATGTATTTTTGCCCTGGACTTTGTTATTTGATTTTTTCTTCATTGTGACTAACCATAGGTGACCAAGGTAAGCTGCGGAATTATGGGAATGCAATTGGGAGAAAAAGTTGTTCCAGTGGAAATGTATGGCTGATTCATTTATCAGTCGACTGCGGTGCTTCGCAATCCAGAGTACTTTTTAAAGCCTGGATCTTAGATGATTTTGATAGTTTGCTTCTGTCCTTCTCTGTGTCTGCCACACCCCTCCCTTCCTCCATGTCTCTCCAGAAAGGATCAGTCTGGTCAGCAAGGCTGTGGTGAAACTGACCCCCACCCCCACCCCCTGCAACACACATTGTGTTTACAGTATGCGGATTGCTTGTGCACCAATGTTTCTTTTACTTTATGCATGTAATCTTCATTACTGTTACAATTGGGTTGTTTGGGACCTTCAGCTGGGCTGTAAGCAGCCCGTTGTGTAAACGAGTGTGGATTGTAAAGCGCTTAGAGCTTGGCCTCTAGCCGAGAATAGGCGCTATATAAGTATTCATTATTATTATTATTATTACCTCACAGAGTTCTGTATGACCCTCTGCGGTCAGTTGGGCTGTAAGAAACATTACCTCACAGTTCTGTGTGACCCTTTACAGTCAGTTGGGCTGTAACTGTAAGCAACATTACCTCACAGAGTTCTGTGTGACCCTTTACAGTCAGTTGGGCTGTAACTGTAGGCAACATTACCTCACAGAGTTCTGTGTGACCCTTTACAGTCAGCTGGGCTGTAACTGTAGGCAACAGTACCTCACAGAGTTCTGTATGACCCTTTACAGTCAGCTAGGCTGTAACTGTAAGCAACATTACCTCACAGAGTTCTGTATGACCCTTTGCGGTCAGTTGGGCTGTAACTGTAAGCAACATTACCTCACAGAGTTCTGTGTGACCCTTTGCGGTCAGTTGGGCTGTAAGCAACATTACCTCACAGAGTTCTGTGTGACCCTTTGCGGTCAGTTGGGCTGTAACTGTAAGCAACATTACCTCACAGAGTTCTGTGTGACCCTTTCCGGTCAGCTGGGCTGTAACTGTAAGCAACATTACCTCACAGTTCTGTGTGACCCTTTGTGGTCAGTTGGGCTGTAACTGTAAGCAACATTACCTCACAGAGTTCTGTATGACCCTTTGCGGTCAGTTGGGCTGTAACTGTAAGCAACATTACCTCACAGTTCTGTATGACCCTTTGTGGTCAGTTGGGCTGTAACTGTAAGCAACATTACCTCACAGAGTTCTGTATGACCCTTTGCGGTCAGTTGGGCTGTAACTGTAAGCAACATTACCTCACAGAGTTCTGTATGACCCTTTGCGGTCAGTTGGGCTGTAACTGTAAGCAACATTACCTCACAGTTCTGTATGACCCTTTGTGGTCAGTTGGGCTGTAACTGTAAGCAACATTACCTCACAGAGTTCTGTATGACCCTTTGCGGTCAGTTGGGCTGTAACTGTAAGCAACATTACCTCACAGAGTTCTGTGTGACCCTTTGCGGTCAGTTGGGCTGTAAGAAACATTACCTCACAGTTCTGTGTGACCCTTTGTGGTCAGCTGGGCTGTAACTGTAAGCAACATTACCTCACAGGTCTGTGTGACCCTTTGCGGTCAGCTGGGCTGTAACTGTAAGCAACATTACCTCACAGGTCTGTGTGACCCTTTGCGGTCAGCTGGGCTGTAAGCAACATTACCTCACAGGTCTGTGTCGCCCACACACAGTTCTGCTGGTGTCTGCAGTTGTGAACAACAAGACAGTATGATAGAACATTTTTATTATTTTTCATTTAAACTGAAAAGTCAGTTCAGTCTTTTTTGTTGTTAGTCCAGGACATGTACCTGTGTCTGCTTCCCACACCCTTCATTGTATTCTGTGGGATGAACTTGGTTGGACAAGGAGTCCTGATGGGAGACGGCTTGTGGCAACCGTCTGATGGTGAATTCAGATTGCCATCTTTCCGCATATGCAGTGATTTGTGTGCCATAGTCATTTGTCTTGTGACTTTTGTAAGATGTAGAGAAGCTGTTTGTCATGTTGTGGTATAAGTTGACTTTTTAGTTTGGTATCTGCTGCCACTGTCCAGCTCTTGCATTCATAAAGGAGGATGAGTAACAGAGCTAACAAACTAAAGGGAAGCAGGTCATTGTTTGTAACAACTCTTTTTCCCCAGCTTATTCAGTGGTCTGCACTGTTTTTGATACGTATGAATTGTACTTTCAGTCCAGCAATGTTACAAAGAGCACTTATGTAAACACTAGTAATTATTTTTCTGGATTTTTGTTGAGCATTAAGTGTATATTTCTGGACTAACGTTGAGCAGAAATTTTGTTTTGTTTGCGTGTGTGCGTTTTGTTGATTTCCGCAAGTCTGAAATTTCAACAGCTAGGGTGGATGTTCTGATAGTTTTTGGACAACAGCTGAGCAGTGGGAATACACAACCTTGACTTGGTGGTTGCTTTATGTGTCTTTGTCTGTGCTCAGGGGACAGATTGAGACAGAACATGAAGCGTCATGATTATTTTGTGCCAGAATTGTGTTATCAGAGGTCAAGTAGACTTGGCTTACAACAAAAGTAACTGTCGCATGTAATTTATCACCTGCAGTGATACTCTGCTTCCTCCTCATTAGATGTGGTTGGGAAGACAGAAGGGAGTTTTGACCAGATCTTGGTCAAACTGCTAAGCCTTCACTTTTCTTTCTCTGATCATGATAGGTTTTGAAGCGAGCTATCATTAGACAGGGAGACACAAGAGAGCAAACTCTGCTAAGTATATGTAAATAATGTAGTTTTGGGCCAGATGAAAAGTCAGAAATTGAAAGTAGCGTGGTTGGCTGACTTGGGAAGAATTGTTTTAGAATTCAATACTGACTGGAATAAAACTTCTCATATCAAAACATTTCTTTAATCGATGCTGTATTTTGGAGGTCTTGGCTTCATGTTACAGTGTTGTGAATTTGAGGAGCTGTGTGTTTGCCCATGTATGTGTGTAAGCATAGCGCATGCATAATAATGTGCATGTAGTGAGAAAGAATATGGTAACGGGAAGTTAAATTGTGCTTGGTGCCTGGTTTGTGTGCATGTGACTGTGAGAGAAAGAAGAAGGAAGAGTGAGCCAAGAAAAAAGGGTAGTGTGCTTAGAGGTGTGTGTGTGTGTGTGTGTGTGTGTGTGTGTGAAAAGATGGTGCACATGCATGTCTGTGTGTTTGCTTGAATAGTTTAATCTGAAATACAATTTTAAGAATTATGCATCAGCTGCATTTTTTCAGAGATCAATTCGTCGTGCTTGGACACAATTTATTCTCTATGTTAATTTTTTTATAGCTGTAGGCTGTTTAGGATTTGATTTATTCTTAATATTGATTTTTTTTTCTTTTATAGCTGTAGACTGTTTAGGATTTTGTGTGTTAGAAGTTTTCATATTGTTAATTTCAGATTGTGAAATCTTAGAAATTCTGTTTGTTGATCTTCAGCTAGTTTGCATTTGCGTTTTAGTGTTTTAATTAAATTCATTACATCACATTTCCCTTATTCCTTTATGTTTCTGGATATGTGCTGTAGTATTTTAACCACGTAAGATATTTGGTGACAGGTATTAAAAGTATCTTAACATACCAGTTTAAAAAGAAATCATGACAGAAGGGCACACAGGGACTGTCTGACGCTTGTACAGACCTTTGGTACAAGCATCGGATGATCCCTGTGCATGCCTATCGGTCATTAGTTCTTTTTAAAGTGATATAGTAAGATACTTTGTGTAACCCTCACCAGACATTTTAAGTGACTAAAACAGTAAGTACAAATCCAGATACAGAAAATAAGAAAATAAATATGATGCAATAAATTCAGACACTAAAATGCAGAGAAGAGTGGAGAGTGAGAGAGAGAGAGAGAGAGAGAGAGAGAGAGAGAGAGAGAGAGAGAGAGAGAGAGAGAGAGAATGTTGGAAACATATGGAAGATGTCCTCCTCTCAGTCAGATTGTGGACCAGACTTCAAGTAGATTTTACTGGTCCATATCGATTGTTGGACTTGGATCTAACTCCTGAAGTCGGGTGGGCATTGATCTGGGTCCAAATGGGTCAAGGGAGTATTTTGAAGCTGTTAGCTTTTCCTATTATCTGGTGCTTTTGATCAGCGAAAGTTGAATGATTTACTTGCTTACTTACTTGGGCCCACCATAGCTCAAGGGTGAGCATAGGCCATTGACAACACTCCGCCATTGCACTCAGTTCTGGCTGCTCGCTGAATGCCTGTCCAGTTGGTCCCTTGCCTCTTTATCTCTGTGAATGCTTTAGTGAAAGGTTAATCAGTTTTTTTCCAATGACACCATGCGCCAAAGCCGTCATGTTACAGGCAGGCGACTATCAGATGAAGTGGTAGTGGACAGTCTTAGCAAATAATACAGAAATTAAAATGCAAAAGCTGTATGAATTCGAATGGTTGCAGAATGTATGTTTGACTATGATACAGTCAAGTTTTGTTTGCAATTAATATCATAGTCACATTTTCTGTGCATTTGATCACAGATATGTTGAGAAAGCTCTCTGAATAAGAAGTGTCATTGAAGGGATGAAGGATTTGCGTAGATCCCATTGATCTAGAAACCTTGTGTCACTGGTTAACTCAGCCATCATAGAAATTAAAAGTTGTTAATCAAAGAACAAACTTATTCCTGAAGCCATTATACCTTTTTAGTGTGCCAGTTCAGATGTATGACAGTGTGAGTTATGTACCCTCAGTCTTCCAATTGAACATCAAAACATGCCAGGCTGGAAAGGTTACTCAGCCAGTTGCTAAGTCGGGGCTGACAGAATTAGTGGTACTGCTCAAGAAGTGAGTTTAGGAATGGATTGGAAGTTATAATGAATAACCGCTGAACTTCTTCGTGATTGTTGGTTGGATGGGTTATTTTGTTCCTGTCTATCAGGAATTCCGTGCTTGTAATTATTTCTTTTCTTTTACTCTCTTTGACTCTGCCGTAGAAGAAAAAAACAGATTCCCCATTCCCCCCCCCACCCCCACCCCCCCCTTTTTGTGTGATTGTGTGTGTGTGTGTGTGTTTTAAAAACTACTGTCATTATTCTTTTTGTTACTACTGTCGTTCACCTTTTTCCCCCTCATTTAGTCGATCAGTCGGGTATGATACAGACTTGGAATGATCAATGGGCGTGCTAAGGTTCTGTCACATCAGTCAGGCATCATACAGATTCTGTAATGTTCATTTGGCATCATACAGATTCTGTAATGTTTATTTGGCACGAAACAGATGCTGTAATGTCAATTTGGCATCATACAGATTCTGTAATGTTCATTTGGCATCATACAGATTCTGTAATGTTTATTTGGCATGAAACAGATGCTGTAATGTCAGTTTGGCATCATACAGATTCTGTAATGTTCATTTGGCATCATACAGATTCTGTAATGCTTATTTGGCACGAAACAGATGTTGTAATGTCAGTCTGGCATTGTACAGATTCTGTAATGTTCATTTGGCATCATACAGATTCTGTAATGTTCATTTGGCATCATACAGATTCTTTAATGCTTATTTGGCACGAAACAGATGTTGTAATGTCAGTCTGGCAGTGTTACAGATTCTGTAATGTTCATTTGGCATCATACAGATTCTTTAATGCTTATTTGGCCCGAAACAGATGTTGTAATGTCAGTCTGGCATTGTACAGATTCTCTAGTGATCAGTTGGCATGCTACAAATTCTGTTACGTCAGTGAGGCATCATACAGATTCTGTAATGTTCATTGGGCGTTATACAGATTCTGTAATGTTCATTGGGCGTTATACAGATTCTGTAATGTTCATTGGGCGTTATACAGATTCTGTAATGTTCATTGGGCGTTATAAAGATTCTGTAATGTTCATTGGGCGTTATACAAATTCTGTAATGTTCATTGGGCGTTATACAGATTCTGTAATGTTCATTGGGCGTTATACAGATTCTGAAATGTTCTTTGGGCATGAGACATATTCTGTAATGTTCATTGGGCATTATACAGATTCTGCCATGTTCATTGGGCGTTACACAGATTCTGTAATGTTCATTGGGTATTGTACAGATTCTGTAACATTCATTGGGTGTTATACAGATTCTGTAATGTTCTTTGGGCATGAGACAGATTCTTTAATGTTCATTGGGCATTATACAGATTCTGTAATGTTCATTGGGCGTTATACAGATTCTGTAATGTTCATGGGTATACATACAGATTCTGTAACGTTCATTGGGTGTTTTTCAGATTCTGTAATGTTCTTTGGGCATGAGACAGATTCTGTAATGTCAGGCCTCATGCAGATTCTGTAGTGATCGGTGGGCACGCTACAGATTCTGTCATATCAGTCAGGCATCTTACAGATTCTGTAATGCTTATTGGACAAGGTACAGGTTCAGGAGGGTCAGTTAGGCATAAAACAGCTTCTGTAATATTTATTGGACATAGTGCAGTGTCATTCAAGCATCATACAGATTCTGTAATGTACATTAGGCTTAATACAGATTCTGTTTGTTATGACTATCAGGCATCATACAGATTCTGTAATGTACATTAGGCTTAATACAGATTCTGTTTGTTATGACTATCAGGCATCTTATTCACTGTTAGTGACAGTCGGGCATAAAAAATCATGTAATGTTTATTGGGCTTGGTACATATTTCTAGTATCAAATAAGCATCATGAAGATCCTGTAGTGCTGTTCAGGCATCGTGCAGGTTCTGTAATGTTCACATGTTCACATAATTATAGATGCGGTTGTTACAAACAAGCATAACGCAGATTCAGTACTTTTTAGTTAGTATGAGGTTTGGTTGAGTCAGGCATAGCATCATGCAGATTCTGTGATAGTCATTGGGCACAATACATGTAAGGTAGTGTCAGTCAGGCATTACACACATTCTGTGGCACCAGTTAGGCATACTGCAAGGTTTGCTGGACATAATGTAGAAGCAGTAGCAAGCAGGCATAACATAATATGGAAATTGTGTACTTATTGTCTGATGTTTGTTTTGGCTTGTTACAGGTTCTATAGAGTTGATAAGTGATAATATAGATTCTGTAGTGTTTCATAATACTGATTTGGTAGTGTAACCGATTCTGTCATATTTATTGGGCATGATATGATTATGTAGTATCAGTCAGGATTAACATAGATTCTATCATGTTCAGATACAGTGTATGAGGGTATGAAACAGATGCTGTAGTTTGTATTGAAAATAAGTTATTACATATAAGCAATACATTCTGTAACCTGTATTAGGCAGAAAATAAAGTGATTTGTCAGTCAAATATTTAAGATACATTTAGTTAATCAACCATAAGATTAGAGTCATCAGTTCTCAATGGTATTGTCTTTCATTGTTTTACCCATTATTTATTGTCCCCAGATCAAGATGTCTTGGTGTTGATCAAAATGAAACTCATTTTTTAACTTTACTCTTTAAAATTGTGTGGACTTGAGAAATTTTCAGCATCAGTCAAGTGATATTGTTTTGTGCATTATGATAAAGCTTCCATTTATATAATCTCAGGTAAATTGGATTGAATATATCATAAGTGGAAAAATAAATTCATTCCTTTTAGTGAAATAGCTCTTGGATTTTATTTTTGCCTATTTTGACATGTTTAATGAGCTGTGTAGTTGGCAGCTTGGTAGGATATATGGAAATGCTTATATAATCACCATTAGAAAAGAAGGAAAGTTGAAGACCCATGCCCTAATAGCTATAGAGGCAATGAATGATTGAAGTTGTACAGAGCCTAGGGCTTAACAGCGTGGAAGGCAGAGCCCATCCCCCTCCTTCCACCACCTTAACCTAGTCAGATCTGAGTCAGGTATCCATTTTGCTGCTAGGTGGACAGAGGGGATTTTTAAGCTTTGAAACTCAGACCACATATGGCTACGCACTGTCCCTGACAATCATGAAAATGGATAATGGCTGCTTGAATGGTGGATTAAAAGAAATAAAAAGATCCCGCCAATACCCTCCTTCCCTCTCAAAATCAAACAATAGTTTTTCATGTAAACACTCATCTTTACAAATCTTAAATAAATGTTAGCGAACCGCCCAGAGAACGTGGACAAACGAGTCACAAGACAAAACACAACGCGTTTCGACCTCTTAGGTCTTCGTCAGGTGATATTTAAACGAATAAAACAACGAAAATTCACTTAGCTTTGATCGCTTCAGATCGCTTAGGGTTCAGCGCAAGGAAGAAGGCGTTGAATGAGAACGAGGCTGTTGGAAGGGAAATAGTGAGCGAGTCAAAGTCGTAATGATGATAATAATATTACTGATAGGAATACTAATAATGGTCAAAATATTGGGGGGGGGGGGGGGGGAGGACAGGATCAATCTTGGTGTCAATAACTATGGGTATGGGAGAAAGGAGAGTGGGTTAGAGGATTCTTAAGCAGCAGGGTTGCCGTGGCAACAGTCCCAGAGGCGAAGGCGATTGTGATGTCAATGCTAGTGGTAGTATCAATACAAGCAATAGTATTACTGAATGATACTGCTAACAACGATAGTGAAGGTTAAGGTAACGAAAGCATGACACAGAAACATATTTAGAAAATACATTTTTATAATAATCATAAATAAATAAAGGAAACATTAAAAAAAAAAAATAATAAAAAATTAAAAAAAAAAATTAAATAAAAAATAATAAAATATAAATAAAAAATAAAATAAAAATAGACAATAGTGGTAGTGGTAGTCTGTGAATGCAAAAGAGATTGAAACATAATAATTAACTCTGTTGTTTACCATTTGCTGTGGGCATATTTTGCGCTTTGACAGTCCAATACTGCGAATGACCATAATAGAAAAGTGGGGATGAGAATGAAGTAGGAGAATTATGGTCTTGATTAGAATCTAAGAGGTGGTGTACAGATCAGACTGTGGCCTTTTTTTTTTCTAGAGATTTGAGCGAAAACTCTCAGTGTTTGTATAACTGCCACCTCCACCAAAATAAATAAATAAAACAAAATCAAACACTGAAAAATGAAGAAAAAAAAGACCAAGGAAGCAAGTCTTTTCTGGTGTTACAGTACTGCAAATCTTAAATGATGTCAGAACGTTTACTCGTGCACAGTGAATTGTGTGTGTGTGTGTGTGTGTGAGTGTGTGTGTGTGTGTGTGTGTGTGTGTGTGTGTGTGTGCGCGCGCGCGTGCGCATGGATTAGCACACTAACATGCCAGCATGCTATTTTCTTTCATTATGTGTCCACTAATAATACTGCTTTTTTGTTTCAGGAAACACTTGGTGGGATGAGTAACTGACCAGCATGATGTAAAGAAGCGCTTCAAGTATTGTACTTCATTGCCAAACTCGGACAATTCTACACAGCATTGGATCATGGCAGGCAGTCAGGGCAATACCAGCACCTCCTCAGACCGCATGATCATCGATTTGGACTTCTGCTCTGAGGGGGACGCTGGGAACGAGGCATCTGCCAGTACGGCCAATGAAACAGATGTCGAGAGTCAGCGCTCACCGACCAGAAGAGTGGACTCTGAACATCAGAGCGAGTTGCTGTCTGCAGATGGCATAGATTTAGTAGAGGACATTTTCCACAGAACTGAGAGATCTGAGACTGTAGAGAAGACAGGCACCAACAGTGACTGTGGTGATGAGGACGTGAGTCAGGATGAGAGCAATCCTTTTGACCTGCAAGAAACGGACAATGATAACAGTAGGAATGACGATAGCGACACAGACAGCAGGCTGGTATATAGAAGAAAAGTCGGAGGAGGACTGCCGTAAAGCAGCAGATAGGACAGAGGATAAAGGGGAGGGAGGAGAGAAGGAAACTGTGTCTGAAAATTTAGTACGTTCCTCTAGGCATATAGACAAAATAGAGGAGGAGGTGGGTGATGATAAGGACATCACATCTAAAGGAGGGACTTGTTCTGTGGAACACATAGAGCGGACAGGAGAACACATAGATCGGACAGGAGAAGAGGAAAGGGGGGAACAGGTAGTTGTGTCACAACACAGGAAGAATTCATCAGAACATGGTGAAAAAAGGCAGGATGAGGATGGTGATGAAAAGTGCATTGTTTCCACAAGAGAGACTTGTGCTCCAAAACATTGTGAGGGCCCAGAAGGGGAGGTTCTCTCACAGAGTGAGACCTGTCCTTCAGAACACAGTGACGCAGTGGAAGAGGATACGGGTGATGAAAGGGAGGCTGTTGTACGTAGAGTGACTCGTTCCCCAGAACACAGTTTACAGTATGAGTTGTCAGAGACATTCTTAGACAATCTTAACCCTCAGGATGATAGCCAAGATCTTACAGAGGAAGAGGAGGCTGTTCCACAAATGGAGGAGGAGGATGAAAAAGGAGCTGGGCCTGGGAGTTTAGTGCCTTCCTTAGTACACACTGAAACGGATGTGGACACAGAAGATGAAAAAGAGGCTGTTTCACATCCAGTGACCCATTCCCCAAATCTCAGTTTACAGTTTGAACTGTCGGAGAATTCTTGGATAATCTCAATCCTCAGGATGACAGCCAGTGTGAAGAGGAGCTAGAAGAAACGGACAAGAGTGAAAACCAAAGAACAGCTGAAGAGATGGAGGAGGATGGGGATGAGCAGAAGGCAGATGTTTCAGAAAGACAGATGAGTGTCCCAGACAGCGGTGATCAGTTTGAACTATCCGAGACATTCCTGGACAATCTCAACCCCCAGGATGACAGCCAAGACCTTGATGAGATGAATGAAAACGAAAGTGAGCAGGTTGGGAAAGGTACAGACAGATGTGATGCTTCAAGTCCTCAGAGACCGAAGGATTCTTCTGGAGATGAAGCGTGTCATTTGCTTGAACCTGTCACAAAGGATGACTCTACCTCACCATGTACAGAGAAAATTTCTAGTACAGGTGAAGGTTTTTCTGCCCATTGTGAGCAGCATACTAGTATCTCATCTCCTCACAAACAACAGGATACCTCACTGTGTGAAGCCTCTTCTTCCAGTATACAAACAGCTAGGGCTGCAGGTACAGCTGTCTCACCCCATGCACAGCAGAACAGCAGCAGGAACGAGACTGGCTCATCTCATGATGAACAGCTGTCTCCTGTAAATGAGAGTTCTTGTGATCATCAGGTCTCGGTTTCATGTGAAATGTTGTGCCACCCAGTACAGCCAAACAGTTGTGAAGGTGATGATGATTCCTCTCCCTGTGCACAGACGAAAACTATCAAGGACGATGACTCCTGTACTTCTCAGGATCAGACTGTTGATGAGGTGATGAAGGAAAGTGATGGTGGTAAAATCGTCACGTCTACTGCTGCAGTCCAGAATTCACCTCCCCATGGACAGGAAGATGGTGCGTCTTGTGCAGTTGAAGGTGTAGCTGTAGATAAGGATTCTTCTCACAAGGTTGAACAGAGCATCATTCCGGAGAAGGCCTCTCCCTCATCTGCTGATCAAGATGCCACCGCACGTAAGGATTCTTCTCTGGATGCCGAAGAATGTTCATCTGAAAAGAGCAGTGAAAAGGGCAATGAAGGAACAGCATTACGCAGTTCTGTGGACGAAGAGCAAGAACTGCCAGGTTCTGAGGAGAAAGATCAAGAAACAGCAACGAAAGAAGTGGACGCTCGTGAGGAAGGAGAGTATTCATCAAGTCCGTCATCACCATCTGAACCAGGTGATGATCAAGGTGGGTTGACCAGGAGTTTGGTATTAAGTAGTAAACCTATGTATGGTGAACCTATATATTTTCATATGTTAGTGTTAATTAGGAAAATATAGTTTGACGGTATAAAACCAAAAGTTAATGATTATGTCAGAGACCTGGTAGGAGGATTGGAAATGGAATACACAGATGAATAATAAACTCTTTCAGATCTTTCTTTATTGTGGATATCTTTCCTAATATGATGTAGAGGGGAAAAATTGAGAAATCTGTCTCTTGAAGTGGGGAAGTAGCTCTTGTTTTGGAAAGGGTGAGGTAAAGTTTTGCTTAGGGAGACTATATATTGTGACAGGCCAGGAAGTGGGCACTAATAATAAACGGGCACTAATAATGAAAGACAGCTTGTCTTCATGAACCCTCCCTTCACGTGTTTAAAACTAGTAGGAAGCAAGTAGGCCTGTTGTCAAAACCCACCTTCCCAAACCCACCTTCCCATTGCATACACTCCCAGAATCCTGAAAGTGGATTCCAAACCGGTGATAGGTGTGTTTCAAAGCGCTATTGATTTTACAAATAATCTGCCATGAAAGACACAGACAGCTTCTATGAATTGTTGAATTATTTTTTGTTGGCATTTTGTACAGCTCGGTAGCAATTGACAGACCTGTGATTTGGACATGTCTTGTTGAACCCATGGGCATATGAGACAGACAGAACTGTAATTTGGAAATGATAAACGTGATAGGCACCTAACAGTAACACTGACAGACCTGTGACTTGGACATGTCAGGTTGAACTTGGCTGGCAGCTGATTTTGACAGACTTGTAGTTTCGACATGTGTTGAAGTTGGCAGACAGCTGACATGTAGTTTGAACAACCGTTCTAAAGCTCAGTAGACAACTGCCAGGTCTGTAATTTGGAAGTAAACAGCTGATAGGCTTGTAATTTGGATCAGTCTTGCTCTACTTAGTAAGCAGAGAACACTAGTGTCATCTGAGATTTGGAGTTGGACATACCTTGGTCAGCTCAGTGGGTTGCTGACATACCTGTACATCTCTCAAGTTGGGATCCCCTAACTCTGCAGCTTACAAACACCTGAAGCACTGTATTTGGACTTTTTCTCATCCTGCACATGATTCCCAAGACTTGGATATGCTATGAAAAAAACTGAATCTGTGATTGTGTGAAGATGATTCCTTCTTTATCATTTTGAGCAGCCTTCAGACTTATCGTTCAAAAGTCTTACTAGTAACATCTAAAGTTATTCCACACCTAAACTTCTCAGTTGTCATGATAACGTGATATACAGTTACCTTGTTTGACAAGTTTCCTCTACATTATACTTTCAGATGGAAATACGTCTGATGTGCTGCACCTGTCTGCTGATGATCTTGAGATGGAGGAGGAGGACATTGACAACAAAAAGAGTGCCAAGGAGAATTGTGGGAATGGGAAAGATGGTTCTCATGGGGAGGTGTCTGTGAACAGAGACCCACTCCAGTCTAGTCCTAGACAACATGGTAAGCACAGTGAAGGCAGTGACGCCGCTTCTTTGGTGGAAGAGGTGAACAGTAGTGGTGAAGTAGACTCCAGACAGGGTCAGGAGAGGCTTAACCAAGAGAAATCAGAGACAAGAGAAAAGATCTCCAGTGAAGAAGATGGTAGTGATATTATAGAGACCGGTGTTGGTTTGGATGATAGAGACGATAACATTGTGCCACTAGACTCTTCCTTGGAAGGAACTCCTGCTGAAGGAGTGACACAAGTAATCCAGAGGGATGAAGGGGAGAAGGAGAACGGGGGGGAAGACCCCAAGACTTTGCCGACGAATGAAGACGATAGCGATGATGATGTACAGATTATAGAATGTCCTCCCCAGGAACCTATTGATACTCTTATTGTGGATGACGATGATGATGACAATATAGTTCCAAGTAATAGTGTGAGTTCCAAAACCACAGTGTGTGAGCCTTCTAGGACTTCTAAAAAGAAACGGACTGTTGAACAAGATGGACATGATTTACGAATAGTTATTCGTGATGAGCGCCGTGAAAAAGACGATTCAGATAGACACCACAAACGCCACGAGAGAGACCGAAGGGATGAAAGACGGTCAAATACTTATCGGCGATCAGAATCTGATAGGAAGTCCTCTGATCATTCATCTCGGAGACGACATCATAGGTCACGCAGTCATTCAAGAGAACGTCGGCGAAAAAGATCCAGGTCAAGGTCACAGTCTCCTGAACGATCCTCAAGACGTAGACGTCATAGGGACAGATCAAGGGAGAGGTCAGCAGAAAGGGAAAGATCATCTCACAGAAAGAGACGGCGAGATCGTAGTCATGAACGCCGTCATAGAAGTCGTTCGAGGTCTCGCAGCCAAAAACACAGACGGGAAGACAGTTGGGACAAAGAGAACCGTAATGACAGAGAATTGGCTGAACGCAGAAGGAAAAGAAGCCGACACAACCGAGATGAGGACAGGCGTGACGAATCTCCAGAAGAGCAGAGCAGTGCCAAACGTGAGGATTCGCCAGTGCCACAACCACCAAAAAAGAGCAATCTGAAACAGTCTCATACTTGGAAACCCAGTGATACCTTTTCGAAAGACCCGTCAGACTCTCCGTCCACAGTACATTCTGTTGCAGAAAAATCAAATGATGAAAGTGACGCAAGTGTGGAAGAGGTGGTTCAATGTGAGGTTCTTACAGAAAAGAAGGAAGAGCTAGTGGTAGTCCCTGAAAAAGAGACAGAAGTGATACCCATGGATATTCCAATGCCAGGACCTCAAGACATCATTTTTCTGAAGCCTGAGGATATTCCTATCCCAACAACAGAAACAATGTCTCTCCCAGAACCTTTTGACATACCTGTCCCTCTGCCTCCATTGGTACCAGAACATGCACCTGTCCCGATTATGCTGCCACCACCACCGTTTTTTGAAAACCCTCCCCTGCCCCCAGTGCCTGAAGAAGAGCCCATGGAAAACCCTCCAGAACCTCCACCTCTGCCACCCAGATGGCCGGAAGCTATGCCCACGAAGGGGAAGGCTTGCTGCCCACACCCATTCGGCGGAGAGCTGCCCTGGAAGAGGCTGCTGCCGCTGCTGTCTATGATCCTGCCCACCCAACAGACGAGGAGGGGGAAAGGTTCAGGTTTCCTGGAATGCCCAACTCGGCACATCCACCTCCAGAGATCATGGGAGGACTACCACCTCCAGAGATCATGGGAGGACCACCACCTCCAGAGATCATGGGAGGACCACCACCTCCAGAGATCATGGGAGGACCACCACCTCCAGAGATCATGGGAGGACCACCACCTCCAGAGATCATGGGAGGACCCCCACCGCCGCCACGACTTCCTGGTCAGATGATGAGCGATGGGACATTTGTCGTCCCTGCCCCTGGAGAGGGAGGCTTGCTGGGACCACCACCTCCTCGGGTCCCAATGCAGCCGCGATTTGGCCCTCCTCGGCCGATGATGATGAATCGTATGGTTCTGGATCGTCCACCGTTTAATAATGGCCCTTTCCCAAACCAACCCCCAGGTCCTCCACCTCCCCCTGGATTCCGCATGGAGATGGGTGGTCCAGGTGGGCCCATGCCTCTCCAGAACCAGTTTGGTCAGGGACCTCCCCCACCTGGTCCTCCCCCTTGTCCGCCTGGCCCCCATGGGCCTCCTGGGCCACCTGGGCCCCCTCAAGGTTTCCCCGGACCTCTGAATGATAATTTTGAGGATGGCCCACCTCGGCCCCCTGTTGGTCAGTTCCCTGTGTCTGTTCACTCGGGCATGCCAGAAATGGCCAACATGCCTCCTCCCCCGGGCCTTCCGCCACCAGACTTGCCTATGATGTCCCACCCACCACCCATGGATATGACCATTCAGGACAATGGTATAGCAGACAACAAATTCGATAAAACACTCACCAGCTTAGTTGCGCCACAGAATTTGCTGACTGTTATGAATGACCACAAAATTGAAGTAGAATCCACTTCTGTGCCACCACCTTCCTCTGTGTTCAAAGTTCCTCCTCCTCCTCTCGAACTTCAGGCCAAGTCACCCAACCACTTCCACCCGTCTGTGGAAGCTCCTATCGATGTGGAGCAGTCTGAAGACTCCACAGAGGTGATGGACATGGACATGTCGCCTATGGAGGAGGATTGTGAGCCGATGCATTCAGCTGACGTTCCAGCCAAAGAGGCTGACAAGAAACTCAAACCGCTGACTGCCATCGACCTCAAAGCCATCAGCAACGCTCTGTTGAAGCTGACCTCAGCAGCAGCAGATGACTTGCCTGCTTCTGCTGTTGAGCTCACCAATAAAGAAAAGGTGAGTGATCCACAAACTGCTGCAAGTGAATCTTTGACAAAAAAAAAAGTAAAAGAAAAAAGAAGAAGAGAAGCAGAAATTGTGTCTAATTCTTTTAGTAAGTAAAATGGGGAGAACATGGTAGTAACTGCTGTCAGTGTCACTGTGTCAGTCTTAGAAAATTGGACAATGAAAAGTATTTTATTAAGAATTTTGATGTAATCCTCTAGTTGCATCTTATTACTGGTAAACTAGTAGTAGGTAAAGGAAAATGGGAGGGAAAGTGATTATTTTGGGTTTCTTAAGTTCAGTTGAAAATTAGGTCAGCTGACCGGTCAAGTGGTTATTCTGAGAGAGAGAGAGAGAGAGAATAATGAACCACATCTGTAATGGCTGCTGAATCAGAGACTGAGTGATGCTGTACGTAGGTGCTTTCTTAAAAATTGAACGTTGTTTTTACCGTTCTGTTTCATTTGGAAGCCATGTTGTTTGCAACTGTTGTGCATGTGCCTTGGCATTCCACAGTCTTAAGTGAAAGGCACTCACAACATCTATTTATTCTGATGTGCTTAGTTAACAAGGGCGCACACGCACGCACACACACCCCACACCCCCACACCCCCACACACACCCCCCACACCCCCACACCCCCCCCCCCCCCCCACACACACACACACACACACACACACTCTCTCTGTCTCTCTCTCTCTCTCTCTCTCTCCAGCGCTTGTGTTTGATTTCACCACAGAAAAATTTCCTACTCAATATTTTGCCAAGGAATAAGAACCAGATTTTGTAGTCATTGTATATTTCATGATTATTTCGCATGTAATTTGTAAGGCTTCAGGTTAACTCTCAAAGGTTTTTGAGATTTTTTCATGACGGATGTTCTTTGTTTCGTAACATTCTGCGCATTATTTCTAAAACAATAATTTTTTGTGATGAATGTGTCTATTTCGGGTTTTTTAGGCAATATATTGCTTCAGATAACAAAAATGTTTTAAATACCATAATTCCGAGAAGAAAACCGTCGATCAGCAGTGATGGAAATTCAAGGGAAAGAACTGAAGAGAGTTAAATTAAGGGAGAAAGGATACTGCTGCAGTGTTTTCAGTAAAACCTGTAGTATAAGACATGCTGAGAGTTAAATTAAGGGAGAAAGGATACTGCTGCAGTGTTTTCAGTAAAAGCTGTAGTATAAGACATGCTGGGAAGTTTGGCAAATGATGTGATGTTTTTTGAGAAATAGAGGTATTTTGTCATAGACTACATGTAGCTGCCTGTTATGTTAAAGTGGTCCTTGTGTGTTGTTGCAGTACATGAAGAAACTTCACCTGCAGGAGCGAGTGGTGGACGAAGTGAAGCAGGCGCTACGTCCTTTCTACAGTCACAAGAAAATCGACAAGGAACAGTACAAGACAATCCTCAGGAAGGCTGTGCCCAAGGTGAACAGTGTGTACAGGTCATGCTGCCTTGACCACCTCCTGTGGCAATTGCTTGCATAGTTTTATATGTATTTTGTTTGGAGTGAGCGTGCATTGGTGTGTTTACTGTTGAGAGAGAGAGAGAGAGAGAGAGAGAGAGAGAGAGAGAGACAGAGAGAGGGGGGGGGAGAGTGTGTGTGTGTGTGTGTGTGTGTGTGTGAGTGTGTGTGTGTGAGTGTGTGTGTTGTGTGTGTGTGTGTGTGTGTGTGTGTGTGTGTGTTTGCATGCATGTGGTCACTTAAATGATAGTTCTAAATAATTGAAAGGAAATGTCTTCAGTTGATTCCACCGCTGATTTCTGATATACATCTGGAATGTGAAATTGAAGTTAATTTAGGGCTTCTGATGTGTGTGTGTGTGTGTGTGTGTGTGTGTGTGTGTGTGTGTGTGTGTGATTCCTTCTGTCACACAGCTGAACTATTTCTGTTGCACAAAAAGACAATCTTCTCATTTTTTGTGCGTTTATGACAGCAAAATTTGTTGCTATGCTGCTGTGAACAAGACAAGTACAGCCACAGGCCGTTGATAAGTCCATGAAAAGTTCAAATTATGTTTAGCAAGATGAATGGTTTTAAGAACCCTGATCGACTGATATAACTCAAAATGATGTACAAACAGTATTTACATATATGTGTAAATGTGCAACTTCTTGCCAGATGTAGGTTAGATTGAAACTAACACAAAAAGAGATTGCTTCAGGATAAAGGGAAAAAAAAGAAACTAATATGATTTGAATAAATAGTTGTATCAGTTCACACAAGCTGATAATTGAGATCCTTTTGTAAAGAAATAGATGAGTAAAATTTAAATTTAAAAAAAAAAAAAAAAAGGAAAACAAACAAGAGTAATAAGGAAAGTTGCTCCAGTCTCTACTTAAGTGACACGGGATAAGTTACATCTCATATTTTCCATTGTGTTTTGTGGTTGTACGTCCAGCCTAAGTTTTTTGTTGAACATTTTGCATTCTGTTCATATAGTCTTCATCCTACCTACCTGGTCTCCTACACACCTTCACGCTCCCATTTCCTCTCCCAGTGATTTTCCCCCCTCCCCCTTTCTTCCCATCTGCCTTCCTTACCCCCCCCCCCCCCCCCTCTCCCTCCCCTTGACGCACACATGAACAGAGTTTCTGAAAACTTTATTTTCACAAATTGAAAACAATGGAAGCCTTTTCAAGACCAGACTTGTTTAGCAACTGATGACGTCCCCTTCTCAACACCGTTTTGTGTGTGTGTCTGCCACAGGTGTGCCACAGCAAAAGTGGAGACATTAACCCCCAGAAAATTCAGCAGCTTGTGGAGGGCTACGTCAGCAAGTTCCAAAAGCAGCGTCAGTACGGTGAACAGAAAGTCAAACCTTCAAAGACAGAGGTCCCTGAAGAGAAGGGCAAAGCCAATGGGGAGCGTGCCAAGCCAACTAGATGATGTTCACACAGTTTCTGTCATTGTAGACATTGTAAAAACCATAGCAACATGGTGAAAGTGGTGACTAGAATGGAGACAATGATGAGCCATGCAGACGTAATCTGGAGTTGAAGCGATTGTGTGGGGAAAAAACCAACAAACTGAAATGTGCGATGTATGAAATGATTGTTATTGCCTTTTGTAAAGTTGAAAAATAAAAGAAGGTTCCTTTTGTTTCAGTATAGACTTGTCAGTGAATAAAGATTGCATGTGATTTTTTTTTTTTTTTTAGTACAATGCATAGATGTTGTGTTGTGCTTTGTTGTATTTGTGGAATGTGGTAATGGAAAAGAGAAGTCTGAGAAAGTTCACAGGCCCTTCAGGGTGAGACTTAAGAGAGGGTGATAATGTATCTCATGGTTTGAAATATTATACCTCGGTAATTATGTGTGAATGTTTATACATATGTTTGTGAGTCTCTCTCTCTCTCTCTCTCTCTCTCTCTCTCTCTCTCTCTCTCTCCTCTCTCTCTCTCTCTCTCTCTTACACAAACACGCGCGCGCACACACACACACACACACACACACACACACACAATTCAGATTGTCAAAGTAATTGCTGAATTAACAAATGCATAATTATGTCCATGTCTTCTTGCAATCTGAATTTCTTCCTAGATCCCATCCCTTCTCCCTTCCTCCTCTGTCTTCCCTTCCTCTTCCGTTCCTCTTTCTTCTTTCATTCCATCCCCCCCCCCCCCCCTCCAACTTTTTTCAGTCACAAATTGAAAGTGTATACAAGAGCTATTTTGATACCCCCTGTTCTGCCATGTGTTTGGATATCCCTGTTAGTTGTCAGTGTGTCTGCTGCTTCTGATGCTTCATCTCTTATCTGTCCATCATATTGGCCACATTTGGTTTTTCAAAGAAGAGAATTGTGCCAGGATCTAAACATCCTGAACTCCTCTTTCTTCTTTTGTCTTTTGGCATAGTTTGTTCTTTTGGCACTGGTAATTTTGAATAAAATAGTATGAATTTAAAAAAAAAAACAATTTGGGAGAAAAAAAAGTGCCCCTTTTAAAAATAACAACACATTAAAGGTTATTTTGCTGAATAATTTTCAAAAATGATGCAGACACTTAGTTTTGAGGTGATTGGAAATTGACATAACAAAGTAAGAAATTTGCTGCAGTTGGATTCATATGTTTGCTTTGGGAATGGGGAGGGGTGATGACGGTTGTAGTTACTCAATAAGAATTCATTCAGTCCAGAACCTTGCCTTTTTTGTGTATGTTAATGGTAAGAAGAGGTTCTTAGCCAACAGTAATAAGAATTGACTCTCCCTCATGGGGTGTATTGAAGCACAACTATGCGAAGATAGTCGATCAGATAGGATGATTCACACATGAATGAATGGAGAAATGATGATTGATTGAACCATAACAGGATGAGGAGTAACAGTTCTCACCCATGCGGATTTTCTGCCAGTGCATGAGAATGTTTGTGTTCATTTGAAGTGCATTTTCCTTGAGTACATTCTGCTGTTCCCTGATGAGTTGCTAAACAGGCGAGACAGAAGTGCAGTACGTTCCCCTTTGTGTTGGTTGTGCTTGGTGTTTAAGCTGCTGCACGATCAGTGGATTGACTGCTCAGAGCCAAGGTTTCTGTACTGCTAGCATGTGCAGTGCTGTTAAGTTTGGGAGGCTTAAATGAGGAGAAAAGCCTTGAATCTGATGGAGTCATGGTGTATGGACAGCAGGTCCTTGTTCATCTTTTTGAGTTGTGCTTGTCTGGTTGTGGAAAGGTATGTTAATCACAGGAAACCACCTGCCACTTGAAATGCTTGCGTACCCGTCTGTCTAACCGACTGGAGACTTCAAATTTCTAATCAATTACTGTACTTGGCTGAGCAAAAGATTCAACATGGAAGATTATATGAAATGGAGAGTTATGCTTGCATTTGTGAAAAATACTGCACAAGTACATACATTTGAGGGCTGTTAGTTCAGAAATGATCTTAGGTTTGTTGGTTTAATTCTAGTGCTTGCAAAGTCTTCTTTCTGCCTGGCACCAACATGATCTGAATGGACGCACATGAATGCATATGGCAGCCTGCACCTGACCAGAGATTGGTTGTCAACCTTTGTTCAAATCTAGCACACTTAACTGCGACACAGTCATATTTTCTTTGCCTGTTCTTTTCAGTTTAGGACAGCCATCATGTTCAGAGTCACTTGGTCATTAAACTTATTTGATTTTTGCCATCATAAGAATTAGTATGGTTTGGTCGTTGAGGAAAAAAAACAACAAAACCTTGCCACAAATATAACAAAAAGAAAAGTCTGCCAGACTTCTGCTGTTTTCAAGAGGTTAGTATTGTGGATTCCTGGCTGGGAGATATGGGTTCAATTCCTGTCATGGCCATTTGATCGATGGATTTTGCGTCACGATGGGCTCCTAACCAGAGTTGAGTTCGCTGTGGGTTGGCTTCGTTGGGAAGTCTGGGGCCACACGGTTTTGGTTTCATCCTCTTGATGGATGTGTCTTCGAAAGTTGCTCAAATTTTCTGACCAACACTGCGGGTGACTGAGTCACTCATGCTGGTTGACATTAGGATATAGTTTAGAAGTAAGTGCAGAGTACACAGCCTTTTAATGCAGCCTTGGACCTGAATGGAAAATGTAGCATCAATTTATCCTTATCCTCACTGACCAGCATAAAAAAAGCCTCATATTCTGTGGCTCTGTGTGCCATGCTCTCATGGTGGCCTCCGTTTTGATTACTTCTCCACGTCAGTGCCCTTGGTTTGGTTCTGCTAGGGTAAATTCATGGGAACTATCATTGGACAGACATGGTGGCGCCCTCCGAAGGGAAAGCTTACTCCACCTTCGCTCCATGACGAAGCAGTTATTGTCAGTAAGGGGCACTGTAGGTGGTATCCTGTGGATGCGGGATCTGAACGGGCACCACTGAACACCATCGGTGATTCAGCAGTAGAGCAATGTCTGTATGGCAGATTGTCTCATGATGATTTGACATGGACTGCTCCCTGTGCATTGCTGGGACTTGGGCAGGCAGGGGCAGGCTGTAGCTGTGGATGGGTGGTGGGGGGGATGGGCAGAAAGAGCGGCATAGGTGCGATGCCACTAAAGTGTCATGGCAGAGGAGACAGGAGAAAGAAAATCCGCGAGACGACTGGTCCTTCCTGCATTGTTTGTATGGTCGAACACAGCTTTACATTTCCGTCCCATTCGAGACACTTAGTTAAAGGGCCGAACAAACAAGTCTTACACATTTCTAATCCAACATTTTTGTTGTTGTAGTCCAAGCAGAGGTATATATCAAACTTGTGTACTAGTTAACTAGGGAAAATTAAGTTCCCAGAAAGTGATGACGTCATTTTCGCACAATTGTGTGTGTGTGTGTTGTCATTGTTTGAATGTCGCCTGACCACTTGTGTACAAGCTTTCATGCCGTATCTACATTATCTACAGGAAAATAAACCTAGTCGAGTTTGGTATTAAAAGAATTGTCGGGAATTTGGCTATTCAGTCATCTCAAAAGCACAGATATATTACATTTTTCATGACAACTACTAATTATCAAACTAACAGCCCCACTTGTAATGGCCGCTCAGCAATGCTGAACACACTGTTGCCAGACGGCTTTTTACACAGATGACATTCAGTTCGCCTAGTACAGCGTGGTTAGCTGGCTGGTGGGGAGCAGCCTGCAGAAAACACCCCTTTCCCTGATCTGCATTCACGGCTTGACCTCTGCAGCTGTGGGTGAGCTGTAAACTACCCTTACTCTGAAAACTAAGTGGCTTGCTCTGAACAGCTGTGCGAAAGGAAAAGGAGGTTTTGAGCAAAATTAATGAAAGCGTCTCACATCATTGCTTTAAGCTCAAATGAAAGAAAAGTCTTTTATCCATGTAAATCACCGCTTGGCTTGTGCCCCTCTGTTGGCACAAACCAAATGAACCCTAAGATCTTCCAACCTTTTCATCTCTGTAAAGGATACCGAGTTTTTCCTCTTGTAAAATATTTCCAGTTCATGTGTGCTCAAGATTTTTTTTGAGAAAAAAAAAAAAAAGAGAGAGAGAGAGAGAGAGAGAGATTTCCAAAGATGTGGGATACATTGCTCTTTTTTACGGAAGATGTTCTGAGAATCACTTAGAGAAAAAAAAAGTCAGTGTCAGAATTCAGACTGGTCTGTTGCAGCTGGTTTTCTGATTCGGGATGCAGAAAAATTAGATAAGCGGCATTGTTGTACTAAACCCCCTTCGAGACAGATTTGTAAGGGAAATGTTCAGTCAAAAACTATTTTCACCTGATGATCTGCCTTGAAAGTATAACTTCTGAATCAAACTTGACAACAGAGAAGTGAAGAGTAAAGCCAGTTGAAGTCTTGAAATGTCTTTTTATGAATGCATGTTGTATCACACATGCACTGGAGAGCACACGAAGACATATGGGTGTGATGGTGTGTGCTTGTGTTTTGCCGTGTGTAAATGGTAAACCTGGTTCTCCTTAGGGGCATAGATAGTGAAAGGAGTGAGGGAGATAAGATGGACGCTGTAATGCTGACCTTACTGAAAGTCTAGGTCACTTGCACCTCACCCCCCAAAATGTGCTTAAGTTGTGGTAACACCCTACCACCTACCTTGTGCTATAAATGCTGGTCTGGTCTATCTGTTAACATTTAGGTGCTTGCGCTAAGCAGGTGCTTAGTTAGTAGAGGGAAAAGACATGTATTACCTGGTTGGGAAAACATCAGTGGTTGAAATCAGCTTTCCCCAAAGATGGAGTATGGCTGCCTTAATGGCGGGATAAAAAATGGTCATACACACAAACCTCCACTGCCTGTCTCTACGGGGAGTGTCCGCAAGAGTATCAGCCTGCGTACGCAGAAAGAAAGAAAGAAAAAGAAATCAGCTGATGGAATGGGATGGATACATGATGAGATTGATTTAGAAGCTACTGCTGAAATTCCTGAGGGCATTGTTGTAAGATTTTGCAAATACATGCTTTAGTATCTGGGCTTATGCACTTGTGGGGTGCATGGAAGAAGGTCTTTGCTTTCCATAACTTAGTATTTGTGTTGGAGCTCTGAAAGTGTTCCAGAAGACCAATGCGGTGTGGTGTCCGTTCTATTAATGCTTTTCATCAACATGTCAAGGACGAGGGGAGAGATCCAACGATGGGATATTAAAATCTAGTGTTAGGTTCAGCATACCCTGTTCGAACAATTCCCTCTCCACCCCAGCCCCCATCTCGCCTCCATCACACCCGCATCCATGCCACTCCCCCACCTCTACCTTCCACCCCCTTCAATCGGCCTGACACTGGTGGTTTGGAGTGACTTGTCTTTAAGTCTTGAGGTGGTTGAGTGTACATACGGCACAAAAAGAAGAAATGTTCATATGAGAACTTGCTGGTTTGTGTGTGTGTGTTTGTGTGTGCGCTCACGCGCGCGTGCGTGCATGCGTGACTAATTTTTTTTTTTTTTTTTTTTTTTTTTTTTTTTGGCATGTTTGTGTGGATAAATGTTACTGAAAGTCATACACTGTAAGTTCTTAATAGTGTACAGAAGCTTCAGTGGTATAAATATTCTTCATCGATTAATTTATTAACATCAGCACCGTTCAGATGGAGCTGAAAGTCATTTGGTTGTGAGCATGCTGCCAAAACACATGGGCCAGAAAGAACGTCGAAAGTGAGTCCACACCACAGAATTTGTTCAGTTAAACTTGTGAGAGAGTTATTTTTACATTTTGATAGGGTTTTTACAACGTCCCATTGAAACACCTATAATCCCAAGCCCCATAATTCTGAATTGTATGTAACACATTTAATACTGCTGGCAATTTGTTTTATGATACAGTTAAGGGTCAAAGGTTAATTAAGGTTAATACTGTAAAACCTCCAAAAGAACACCTGAATGAAGACTGACTGTATGTACAGACTTTACCCAGAAACATTTTGCCTTAGTCTGGATTCTGTTACTCGTTCCAAGTCAAGGCTGCCTTCTTTCCCTGAAATATTATTGCTTGTGTATTGTTAATGAATTGATGTCCCAATTTAAGCTCAATCATTGTTAAAAGATAAATGTGACCAGGTTTTTTTGTGAGGATGTGGGTTTCAGAGATGGTCCCCAGAGCTACTGTTTATGTGGGAAGATGGCGGTTGTGGTACGGTGTTACATGTAGATTCAGTATGAGTGAATAAATGTGATCCACATACATTGGGGGTGGGGTGGGGGTGGGGATATTGTCATTTTGAGAAGAGTCATCTTTGACACACAATTGCATACAAAACAGAAATGCATGCATGCGCGCACACACACTCATGCAGGTGCATGTGCATTTACACCAACACATTTACTATACACATACATACAACATTTGCACCTACACCCACTTCTGACCTCCCCCAGCCACTGCCCCCCCCCCCCCCCCCCATCCCCCTTCCCCACACACACACACACATTCTCTTTCTCTCTCACATTCTCATATCACAAGTTTTCATCAGTTCTTTGCGTTGACTTGGCACTCTTGGTTGCACAAATTTGTGATATTTTCGAAGGGTTCAACAGTTTCACTGCTGAACCAGTGCTGCTCTTTACATTCATCCCCACCTACTGGGCCCTGCCATCATTCTTTCCTTGTTGTTCTGCCCCATCCCCCCTTCCGAATGAGTGTCCTTTTTAGTTGCATTGAACACATTCACAGGCTGCTTTTTAATGTTCACATTTGGGCTGTAATGTTATGTGCCCCCACTGTTAAATGATTTTCGGTTCAAGCAGTTTCTCAGTGATAAATGCTTTGAACTGAGTAACATCAAGAATGTTAAAAGATTCACTTTGCTTTTCCTTGCTTTACAGTTTTCTGACAGAAGTTTTGGAGAAAGGTCCATTCTGGTTTAATTTACTGATGTAAGCGAGGTTAGCTTCTGCATCATGGTTTTCTGTCAAATACATCACCGCAGATCGTGAGCATAGAAATAGATTTGCTAGAGTGCAAAAAAAATCTTTGCAGTTTATATTGGCTATTACATGTCCATTTTAATTCATTATCTTAACTGCTTAAATGTGATGTGAGTTTACAGGATTAAAGTAAACTAGCAGATTTGTTCAGGCTGTATGTGCATGAGAAGAGAGAGAGAGAGAGAGAGAGAGAGAGAGAGAGAGAGAGGGCATTGCTAATACGAGTCTTACAGATTTTCTTTCACATTTGTGAACTGCCACACTGAACTTGTTTCTGTTGATGAGTAGATGTTCATGTGTATTCATGACGTTTCGGTGACTGTGTTCTCCATCTTTGGTGCCTGTTGTAAGCTGCTCTTTGCTCCCGTTGAGATTCTGAGTCATGGTTTTCATCATTGTTAATCTGAAGGGGTAAGAGTCACTGGCAGATCTCGATATAACATTGATCTATGTATGTGTCCTTTACTCCTGAGACATACTCAGGATGTGAACCTTACTTTCAAAATGGATTGGTCACTACTTTTTGTCTTGTTTTGACTTACCAGGTAGGGTAAAGGTGCTTAAGTTCTTGGTGGGGAAAGTTTTGAGGGAGAGGTTTTTTAAAAATTTTTAATGTGTTTTAGATTTACAAGGTAGGGTAAAGGTGCCTCTTGGGAAAGTTTTGGCTGAGGGAGAGTTTTATCTGTGTTTTGATTTATAAGATAGGGTAAATGTCCTGTTTGTTAGGAAAGTTTTGGGGAGAGGGGGTTTTATCTGCATTTTGATTTACAAGGTAGGGCAAAGGTTGGTGGGGAAAGTTTGGGGGTGGGTGGGTCAGTGCTTCATACTTCTTTCCTCCTTCAAGTTGGTGGATTTGCTTTGATTTGTTGATCCACCGTAGGATGGCGGTGATGGTGGTGGGGAGGTATGGGTCTGAGTGGGGTGGGGGTTGGGAGGATTGGATGCATTGCTGATTGTCTTACAGTGATGATGTTGACGATGAATGGTGAAGGGGATGGGGTGCAGAGTAACGTTTGGGGATGGGAGGGTATTGCAAGGCTGTTATCTTTTATACTAAGGTCGTCTGCTGCAAAAAAAGTTAACATCGTCATGCTGAAATGATGTGATTAACTGTATTCTCTCTCTCTCTCTCTCTCTCTCTCTCTCTCTCTCTCCTCTCTCTCTCTCTCTCTAAACCCCCTTCTATCCCCTCCCTTATGCGTCCTGTGTTCTGTTCAGAGCCCTCCCCCCCTTTTTTTTTTGTTTTTTGAAAAATAATTTTTATACACTTTTTCTACTCACACACGCACACACACACACACACACACACACACACAAAGAAAAGAAAGCAAACCCCAGTCTAGTTGGATCAGTGAACTGTGTAGATTTGTCTGTCTCCTCCACCTCCACACCTGTCTTCTCTGCCTGTATGTATCCCACAAGACTGATGTGTGGGTAATGCTGTCAACATAAATGTTCACGTGTGGTTCAGTTGTAACTATTTGTGTTGCTGATCACCAGTAGTTTATAACACAAGCCAAATGCCATTATCATTGTATAGTTTGTCAAACTCAAGGTTTAGTGAAAATGTTTAATTTACATATATGACTGGATTTCGTGATAATTTAAAACAAAACAAAAAAAATGTGCGTTTGAAATTAAAAAAAAGAAGATAAAAATGGAAGAAAAGAAGAGTTTGTGATGAATCTGTCATACGAATTACTTAAGAAATGTTGATGTTGATGCACATATGTGTTGTAAAACAGACTTTCCAGTGGATTGTCAGCCATGAAACATGAATAAAGTCTGTTGGCATTGGAAGTCAGTTTCCACAGCATTTCTTGTGGTATGAATTGTCTCCTTTGGGTGGGACCGGTTTCTTTGTGTGAGCGAATAGATGACATTGTATGTACTTTGCACATGTATTTGTTCCTGTGTGAGAGGCAGTTGGTGTTGCGTTGGATGGATATAATGTCGGATGTGTGTATGTGTGTGTCAGAGAGAGTGCATGCAAGTGTGTGTGTGTGTGTGTGTGTGTGGGGGGGGGGGGGGGGGAGGGGGGGCATGGCTTTTAATATGAACTTGTATATCTTGTGCATACTGTGCACATAAACTCACACTAATAACGGGAACTGGTGGTATTCTTGTCTTTTTTGACTTTCAGGTAGCATCCAGCATTAAAATGTTGATGACTTCTACATGTAATTTAGGTGGGAGGAAAGAGGCTTGCAAGACCAAAACATTGTATCTGAAGAAGGTGGAAAAGATCACACGATGGGGGGGGATGGGGAGGGGGATGGGGGGGGGGGGGGGGGGGGGGGGGGAAATGAATCGTTTTCAGTGTTAATGATCAGTGGCTGAGAAGTGGATAACTTGTGCTTCTTTAATTATTTTGCTATGTTCTCTCTCTTGTGCGTTTGAATAAACATATTCCTGCGGTACTGTGTCCCAGTTTCTACTCTTCCACGGGTTTTGCAAATTTTAGAACTTTCACTCCTGGATAGTCGTGGTACCTCACGTTCTGCACCACTTGCACCAGTGATGCAGTGCAGTGTCTCTCACTGTGGGTGGTTTGAAGACAGCTATTTTCATTAGTTTTCTTGTCTGCCAGTGACTATTTCCACTGTTGGGTGGTCTGAAGATAGCTATTTTCATTGTTTTCTGTGGTCTGCCAGTGCAGTGTCTCCACTGTTGGGTGGTTTGAAGACAGCTATTTTCATTGTTTTCTGTGGTCTGCCAGTGCATATCTCCACTGTTGGGTGGTTTGAAGACAGCTATTTTCATTGTTTTCTGTGGTCTGCCAGTGCAGTGTCTCCACTGTTGGGTGGTTTGAAGACAGCTATTTTCATTGTTTTCTGTGGTCTGCCAGTGCAGTATCTCCACTGTTGGGTGGTTTGAAGACAGCTATTTTCATTGTTTTCTGTGGTCTGCCAGTGCAGTATCTCCACTGTTGGGTGGTTTGAAGACAGCTATTTTCATTGTTTTCTGTGGTCTGCCAGTGCAGTATCTCCACTGTTGGGTGGTTTGAAGACAGCTATTTTCATTGTTTTCTGTGGTCTGCCAGTGCAGTATCTCCACTGTTGGGTGGTTGAAGACAGCTATTTTCATTGTTTTCTGTGGTCTGCCAGTGCAGTGTCTCCACTGTTGGGTGGTCTGAAGACAGCTATTTTCATTGTTTTCTGTGGTCTGCCAGTGCAGTATCTCCACTGTTGGGTGGTTGAAGACAGCTATTTTCATTGTTTTCTGTGGTCTGCCAGTGCAGTGTCTCCACTGTTGGGTGGTCTGAAGACAGCTATTTTCATTGTTTTCTGTGGTCTGCCAGTGCAGTGTCTCCACTGTTGGGTGGTCTGAAGACAGCTATTTTCATTGTTTTCTGTGGTCTGCCAGTGCAGTATCTCCACTGTTGGGTGGTTGAAGACAGCTATTTTCATTGTTTTCTGTGGTCTGCCAGTGCAGTATCTCCACTGTTGGGTGGTCTGAAGACAGCTATTTTCATTGTTTTCTGTGGTCTGCCAGTGCAGTATCTCCACTGTTGGGTGGTTTGAAGACAGCTATTTTCATTGTTTTCTGTGGTCTGCCAGTGCAGTAGTCTCCACTGTTGGGTGGTTTGAAGACAGCTATTTTCATTGTTTTCTGTGGTCTGCCAGTGCAGTGTCTCCACTGTTGGGTGGTTTGAAGACAGCTATTTTCATTGTTTTCTGTGGTCTGCCAGTGCAGTGTCTCCACTGTTGGGTGGTTTGAAGACAGCTATTTTCATTGTTTTCTGTGGTCTGCCAGTGCAGTATCTCCACTGTTGGGTGGTTTGAAGACAGCTATTTTCATTGTTTTCTGTGGTCTGCCAGTGCAGTATCTCCACTGTTGGGTGGTTTGAAGACAGCTATTTTCATTGTTTTCTGTGGTCTGCCAGTGCACTATCTCCACTGTTGGGTGGTTTGAAGACAGCTATTTTCATTGTTTTCTGTGGTCTGCCAGTGCAGTATCTCCACTGTTGGGTGGTTTGAAGACAGCTATCAGTTTTCCATTGTTTTTCTGTGGAGTTCTGTCCCAGTGCACTATCTCCACTGTTGGGTGGTTTGAAGACAGCTATTTTCATTGTTTTCTGTGGTCTGCCAGTGCACTACTCACTGTGTGGGTGGGTTGGAAGAGCAGCTTTTTCATTGTTGTTCTGTGGCTGCAGTGAAAGGCGGCATGGGGAAGGGGGGGGGGGGGGGGGGGGGGGGGGGGGGGTAGGGTGTGGCTGTGTATAGGTAGTTCTGAAAGAAGGGCATGGATGTGAAGCCAGTGAAGGAGGCATAAAAAATAATACAGAAAAGGAAAAATACACCTTCATTTTCAAAATTGGACATCAGACTCGTTAAAGCACTACAGTACAATCATCCTATGACTTCAGTGTTTTCAGTGTGTGTGTGTGTGTGACTTACTAGGTAGCAAAGGAAAATTATCTGCGAATATGTGTGTGTGTGTGTATGTGTGTCTGTGTGTGTGACCGACTTGGTTGCAAAGGAAAACAATCTGTGAATACACACAAGTTATTTGAAATCAAAATTATAATTTCTGCCGTTTTGGGAAACATTCATTTTTTGATAGACTTGATTTTTTTTCTTTTTTTCTTTTTTGGCCAACTTTTAAAGTCGTAAGGTGACAATAGAGAAGTGTAATTGCAACTGCAATGTGACGGTAGTAAAAATGATTCATTTAATTACAACTGCACTAAAGTCTCTATACAGTAGTTTCAGCTGCTCAAAGATGGAAATCTTTGGCACTTCAAATCTGCCATGGCTGCATCTTTTCAGCCACTCTGCTGAATTCTGTGTAGAGCATTTTCAACACTGGGAAACATATTTATGTGCTAGTCTTGAAGTACACTACCGTCTGTAGAAAATGACTTCCATATATAAGTTTTACAGAAAGTTAAATAATAATACCAGTATTCAGTGCCTGGCCCATCTTTTTGGTATACTGTCTGTAAAGGCTTCGTGTTGAATTTCTGTGCCCATTGTATCCAGTAATGATATTTTGCATGTTTGCTTTATGTTTAAAGAAAATTTATTTCAGAATTTGTGATTTTTTTTTATATCTAAATTCTAATTCTTTATGTTTTTTTTTTAAATATTAAAAAAAAAAAATCTGCTGAATTATTCTAAATAATCACCACCTGTTCTGGCCCGCATACCTCCTTCCTCACAGGTTGTTTAAATGCACACACACTGACAAAGCTCAGCGATGTCACCCAGCACAGTAAAACCAGAATTTGACTTAGTGGTGAGGAAAGCAAATGAGCAATGGAAAGTGAGTTGATTCCATTTGACTTGTTGGCACTTGTGGTTTCTTTCTGTGCACCAGAGTGTATGAAATCCCAAGGGAAATGAAAACCAGCAGGAAGAAATGGAGAAAAAAAAGAGGAAGGGAAGGATTTAATAAATGAATGAAGTGATCAGTGGAAGGAGATTAGCTGCTTGAAGATCATCCATCACAGTAGGAGAATAATAAAAGAAAAAATTGTTGAGCTTGTGATGGGCAGACTCGGGAGGAAAAAAACGCTGGTGCAGTGTGTGTACTTGTGGTGGTGTAATGGGATTTGTCTTGGGACATGGATGAAGTTTGTTCTCAATGGTGGTCGGTACCTGTGTGCAGACTTGACAAATGTAGGATGAGTTACACCACTTCATGATTGCATGGCTTATTATATTATTAAACATTTTTTCCAGTTTTATAGGTGGTTGTAATCCACTTTGTGGCTGCTTGGCACTTGACATTAATGGATATGTTTCAGTACTGTCGGCAGTTATTTTTTTTTCTTTTTATTGTCTTTTTTTTAATCTTCTGGTTTTTTGTTTTTTTTTAGCATTTTGTGTATTTCATTTTCTTGTTTGTTTCAGATTCTACAATAGGATACAAGTTTGTCAACACATTGATTGCTGCTGACGGCTGACCTGCAAGAAAGTGTCCACGTAATAGCAGATAGACATTGACCATTTGTCTGACCCTCTGCAACATGGAAGGCATCGCAGCCTACGCTGATGAAGGGTCCAATCCCAGTGTGAATGATGAGGGCAGTGATCAAGAGGAGGTGGACAGAGCTGACGTGATGGATGCTGTGGATGACAATGCCGAAGATGGATATAGAGGAAATGCAGATTATGGTTATGAACAGAAAGAGGAGGATGACAGCCAGGAACCTGTACGACAGCATACAAGTGAAGTTGAGACATATGAAGAAGAAGAAGAAGAAGAAGGAGAGCTCAGTCCCAGCGTGAAAAAGGACTCGGAGGTGGCATCTTCTCAAGAAGAAGGCAACAATGAAGATAGCAACTTGGATGCATCAGACAAGAACGGATTAGAGGAAGAGGAAGAGGAAGGAGAGCGTGTACTGCCACAAGAAGTGACCACACCCTTTTCTCTGGCCAGCTTTCTGACCAACATGGCTCCAGAAATCACCGATGATGCCCCTTCCCGAGACCAGGAGAAGGACAGGGATCTGGAGTTCGCCTATGTGAACGGGACCTACGTCCGTGTGGCCAAATACAAAGTGGACATGGAGGACCTCGACAGACGTCTGGACGACCTCAGGCAACAGCGTAGAGAGGAGAGAGGTCTGCTGAGGATGTATGGCCTTGACGAGAATGAAGACCAGGGGGGAGGAGGAGGAGGCAGAGGGGGCAGGAATGACGACAGTAGGGGTTCCAGAGATGGAAGAGACAAGAACAGAGACGGTGAAGACAGCCGACGACGGTCTCGCAGTCGATCCAGAGACAGGGATCGTGACAGACGGCGTTCCAGGTCCAGAGAAAGACGGAGATCCAGATCCCGAGACAGGCGGCGATCACGTTCCAGAGATAGGTCCAGCAGACGTGACAGGGAGTCTCCTGACAGAAGCCGTGGAAGGGAGGACAAAGATCGGTTTGGGCGAGACAAAGACAGATTCGGCCGTGACAGGGATGACAAGGATAGATCTGGTCGAGAGAAAGAAAGATTTGGGCGTGACAAAGATCGCTTTGGAAGAGATCGACAAGAACACAGTCGCGACAGAGATAGGGAGGATAGAAAGGACGAAAGAGAGCATGGCCGTTCCAAATCGCCCCGCAGCGATCGCCGAGACACCAACAACCGAGACAGGCCGTCAGGAGGACGGGGACAAGAAGGTAACAACCAGTTCCGAGATGAAGAGAAACACAGGCACGACAGCCAGGAGCTTTCCATGTATGGAGATCAGAGAGGAAGTGGAAGGCAGGAAAGCAGCTTCTCTGGCGGCCAGGACTTCTACCCCTCACAGCAGCCCCCACCTCCTGTCCCAGTCCCACCCCCAGAGACTTTCCCACACAGTCAGTTCCAAGGTCCACAGGGTGGGCCTTTCAGCCAGCCCCCTCCTCAGCTGGATCCCTTCTCCACCTCCGTCCCCCCTCCACAGCCCTGGATGGGGGCTGGCTTTCAACCTCAGCAGCCTCCTCCACCCCTGCTGGGGAGTGGAGGTTACACCCAGCCCCCACCCCCACTGCCAGCTGGGCTTGGTGCTGTGAACAACGGGGACATCAACACTCTGCAGAAGAATCTGTCCATGCTGACGGGAGCGTCTGAGGTCAACACAGGGTCGCCGGCCA
>CM031616.1:6966864-6990199 GCA_018398815.1 Conus ventricosus
ATGTCAGTTAAAAGGAATAGTAGCATTGTAGATGAGTGGTCAGTAAAGTTCGGTGTAATGACAGTTAAAAGGAACAGTAGCATTGTAGATGAGTGGTCAGTAAAGTTCGGTGTAATGACAGTTAAAAGGAACAGTAGCATTGTAGATGAGTGGTCAGTAAAGTCCGGTGTAATGACAGTTAAAAGGAACAGTAGCATTGTAGATGAGTGGTCAGTAAAGTCCGGTGTAATGCCAGTTAAAAGAACAGTAGCATTGTAGATGAGTGGTCAGTAAAGTCCGGTGTAATGCCAGTTAAAAGGAACAGTAGCATTGTAGATGAGTGGTCAGTAAAGTTCAGTGTAATGACAGTTAAAAGGAACAGTAGCATTGTATACTGACTTCCATAAAAAACGCGAAAGCAAAACAAGCTGAAGGTTAGGGGCGAATTTTATTGGTCACAATTGTACAGAGTGGAAGCGAAAATTCAACGTGATTTGATTCATTACACCGGTAATGTGTGAAAATGTCATCAGCAATATGTCTTTTGTGTGGAAAATCCAAGGTCACGTGACAAACCAGCTTGAAGTCCTAATACCGTGTGTGGCCACCATATGCATGGACAACTGCTTGACACCTGCGGCTCATTGAGTGGACCAGGTGGTTGATGCGTCCCCTCGGCACACCAGCCCACACATGGACGATGGCCTGGTGAAGTTGAGCCGCTGTTGCTGGTCGTGGACGCAGGAGGTCCAACCGTCTGCCAAGTTCATCCCAAAAATGTTCTATTGGGTTTAAATCAGGACTGGGGGCTGGCCAGGGCAGCACATTGACGTTGTTATGCTGAAGAAATTGCTGGGTGGCCCTGGCTGTGTGTGGTCTTGCATTGTCCTGTTGGAATGTGCAGTTTGGGTGTTGCGCAAAAAAGGAACGACATGGGGTCTGAGCACCTGGTGGATGTAGCGCTGTGCATTGACACCCTGTCCATGACCAGGACCAATGTTCTGAAAGATGACTGGTCCTATGGCGTGGTTAATGCCAATTGCACCCCATATCATAACGTTCGGGCCTCCCCAGGGGTTCCGCTCTACCACACAGGAGTCAGCATAGCGTTCACCAGGTCGACGCCATATTCTGACACGACCGTCAGCCATGTCAATACAAAAACGGCTCTCATCTGAGAACAGCATGCGTCCCCACTGCTGCCTGCGCCAGTTGATTCGGGCTTGTGCCCACTGCAGCCTGTCCTGCTGGTGTCTTGGTGTCAGTACCGGACCTCTGTGAGGACGCCTACATGCCAGCCCGTTCTGCTGAAGACGCCGCCGCACAGTGTTGAGGCTGATTCGTTGCTGGAGATTCCCAGGCACCTGTCGAGCAGTGTTAGCGGCTGTTTGCCACCTGTCCCGCAGATGGGTTCGAACAAAATGGCGATCCTCTCTTGGTGTGGTGACCCGAGGACGGCCTGGCCGGGGACGATCATCAGTGGTACAGACCTGCCAACCATTACGCATTTTGCGTAATTTATTACGCCCAAGTGATAATTCTTACGCCCTTACGCATTTAGCCAAAAAATTACGCATTGAAAGTTTTCAACAAAAAAAAAAAAAAAAAAAAAAAACGGACAAAAAAAAACGGCTTATGTACAGACACACACGGCGCCGTGCGTATAACCAGTAATCTTGAAGAAGCGTTTCCGGTCATGCGCAGTTCGTTTCACCATCTTTACCATTCAGTGAAGTTGGCGTCTTTTTGAAGTTTTAGCTACGAAAATGTCGAAACGTGGAGTAGCAAGTTTTGGACAAGATGCGAAAAAGAAAAAACTTGGTCAAAAGTTCCGAAAAGAATACTCGGAAAAGTTCTCCTGCATACGACCTTCGGCTAAAGGTGTAAATTGTGCACGGTGTACCACTTGCGAGTCGGGACTTCACAATTTCCAATCGCGGGATGGTGGATGTGAAGCGTCACCTTGAGTCACACAAGCACATCGATTACTCTAACGCGCCGAATTCTTCCAGCATCAACACTTTTTCAGACTGTAGACACCTCAAAAGAGGATGAAATTAGGAAAAGGGTAATTGGGGCTGAAGCATTGGTGGCCGGATTTTTCGTTGAGCACAACATCGCTCTTAGCGCAGCCGACCATGCATCCCAGCTTTTTACAGAAGCGTTCTCAGATTCGGAGATCGCCAAACAGTTCAAGAGCGGTCGAACAAAGACAACACACATTGTAAGGACCCTTCTCATGGAAGGCTTAACTGCTGCTGCATCTCGACTGCAGAATGGACCGTTTGTGTTGGGGATTGATGGAAGTCAGGAAGCGGGGGTGGGGGACAAATTCTTTCCTGGGGTGGTGCGATACTTAAAAAATGACACAATCACCACTGAGCTGATAGCCAACCCCACATGCACAGAACCATCAACAGGGGAGAACATTTTTTAGGTTATGTATTTTCTTAATTTCATGTTCCCAGTTTCTCCATCTTCAAACTCCCCCCTCCCCCCCCCCCCCCCCCCCCCCCCCCCCCCTCAAGTCCAAATCTTGCCAATCATTACTATCAAGACAGTTGAGTTGTTGGCCTGCGCTTTTTTTTCCCCCCCACTATTAGATAAGTTTGTTCGTCTATGTGTATTTGTCTGACCTTATTCAAGTTTAAAAGGTTGTGCCAGTCTTGAATAAAAGTTACTTTGTGTTAGGTTTCCTTATAAAATGGGAGCAAACGTTACCCCACTTGTTTACTGTTTATTGTTTACTGTTCCCTGCCTCATTTCATTTCCAATTTTTTAGGTTGTTTCTGGCGCACTATCAAGCCTTGGTGTGCCATGCCATGATGGTTTAGGGGATTTGTGTGTGTTTCCAGTGTATTCTACATTTTCATAATTTGTAGAGATTTCTTGTGACACTTAAAAGAAAAGCTTGTTTTTGAAGAAAAGTAAAGTTCACAAAAATTGTGTGAACAATTTCATCACATCGTGTTTGTTTGAAAAAAGGTAAATGTCTCGCTCGATTACACTTAGCTCTCAGAAATTACACATTTCTGCCTCACTGAGCTTCAATTCTTACTCATTGGTCTCTTAGGGGGTTGGCAGGTTTGGTGGTACCAGTGACTCGCATGCGGTGCTGCAGACGATAGATGGTTGAGATGTGGACGTTAAAGATGTTGGCGACCTGCCTGGCATCCACACCAGCCTCCAGATGGCCTAGGGCACGATTGCGTTCCTCTGCTCGTAGTCTTTACATCTCTGTAGCGCTCAGACGGCAAGTCGTTATCTGAACCTTTTAGCGCGGCTTTATAAAGGCTGCATGCCTGCGTACTTGTCGCTGGTTAACCTTTACCAGCCGAGTCGTCCAATAGTGGACGACAGGATTCTCTCCCTTGAGCCCAGTCGTCCAATAGTGGACGACAGGATTTCTCTCCCTTGAGCCGAGTCGTCCAGTAGTGGACGACGGGAACATAAAAAATTCCTACACTTTCCATGAAATGGTCCAAGGGAAAAAACCTCTGTAACTAGTCTTGGGATGTTGGAACGAGTTGTCGACCATACTTTCAGTGGCCTATTGTGAACTTGGCTGACCCACGACCTTTGGAACAAAGCACTGAGAGCCCGACCACGCGGCACGCGGCACGTTTCCTGTGTCGGAAGAAATGTCGGTCAGGCGAAGGGATGCTAACAATTTCTCGTGCAATGAAGTGCTTGAAATCGTATTACAAAGTGGATCTGGTGATGATTGGAGTTGAGTGTTTGTTCTTTCCTGTGACACCTAACACAAGACCGTCAGTTGTTGTAGAGCTAACCGTAAAAATAAATTAAAAGTGGCCAAATCTGTGCGTCAGCAGGGAATTATCGCTGTGCACGGCGCACGGCGCCACGGAATGAGTGCGTGCGCCGCGCTCGTCTGGAAAGAATTAACTTTGCTCTGCATGGTGTGCACATGCCTCACATGCAGCAACCAGTTTGCCATTTTTGTTGACCCTCCAATGCCGGAAATGATGTGTTGCTCACACAATTTTTTCACTGCACGTGAGTCTTGGACCCAAACAACTTGCCACAATGGTTCAATATTGTATATTCACCCCTTTTCACCCGAAAAATAGCCTTTCTATTTTTCGCGTTTTTTATGGAAGTCAGTATAGATAAGTGGTCAGTAAAGTTCGGTGTAATGACAGTTAAAAGAACAGTAGCATTGTAGATGTGTGGTCAGTAAAGTTCAGTGTAATGACAGTTAAAAGGAACAGTAGCATTGTAGATGAGTGGTCAGTAAAGTTTGGTGTAATGACAGTTAAAAGGAACAGTTCGGTGTAATGACAGTTAAAAGGAACAGTAGCATTGTAGATGAGTGGTCAGTAAAGTCCGGTGTAATGACAGTTAAAAGGAACAGTAGCATTGTAGATGAGTGGTCAGTAAAGTTCGGTGTAAGTAGATGAGTGGTCAGTAAGTTCAGTGTAATGACAGTTAAACGGAACAGTAGCATTGTAGATGAGTGGTCAGTAAAGTTCGGTGTAATGACAGTTAAAAGGAACAGTAGCATTGTAGATGAGTGGTCAGTAAAGTCCGGTGTAATGCCAGTTAAAAGGAACAGTAGCATTGTAGATGAGTGGTCAATAAAGTCCGGTGTAATGACAGTTAAAAGGAACAGTCCGGTGTAAATGACAGTTAAAAGGAACAGTAGCATTGTAGATGAGTGGTCAGTAAAGTCCGGTGTAATGACAGTTAAAAGGAACAGTAGCAATTGTAGATGAGTGGTCAGTAAAGTCCGGTGTAATGACAGTTAAAAGGAACAGTAGCATTGTAGATGAGTGGTCAGTAAAGTCCGGTGTAATGACAGTTAAAAGGAAATGTAGCATTGTAGATGAGTGGTCAGTAAAGTCCGTGTAATGACAGTTAAAAGGAACAGTCCGGTGTAATGACAGTTAAAAAGAACAGTAGCATTGTAGATGAGTGGTCAATAAAGTCCGTGGTGAATGACAGTTAAAGGAACAGTAGCATTGTAGATGTGTGGTCAGTAAAGTTCAGTGTAATGACAGTTAAAAGGAACAGTAGCATTGTAGATGAGTGGTCAGTAAAGTTCGGTGTAATGACAGTTAAAGGAACAGTAGCATTGTAGATGAGTGGTCAGTAAAGTCCGATGTAATGACAGTTAAAACGAACAGTTCGGTGTAATGACAGTTAAAAGGAACAGTCCGGTGTAATGACAGTTAAAAGGAACAGTAGCATTCTAGATGAGTGGTCAGTAAAGTTCGGTGTAATGACAGTTAAAAGGAACAGTAGCATTGTAGATGAGTGGTCAGTAAAGTTCGGTGTAATGACAGTTAAAAGGAACAGTAGCATTGTAGATGTGTGGTCAGTAAAGTCGGTGTAATGACAGTTAAAAGGAACAGTAGCATTGTAGATGAGTGGTCAGTAAAGTCCGGTGTAATGACAGTTAAAAGGAACAGTAGCATTGTAGATGAGTGGTCAGTAAAGTCCAGTGTCACTGAGGAAAGCAACAGGGGGATTGTAGATGAGTGGATTGTGCTCTGAACAACAGGTCAGTGTTGATGTTGTTGTGTTTGTGGCTTCTGCACACACAGGGGTGCAGGGAGTGTGACCTAGGTCAGAAACCTGTCAGAGAAAATGCCAGTTTGTCCCAAAGACGGCTTAGAGTTTTATACGTTTCAGTTTAGAAACATTGAATGACTGGCAGTGGTTGCCTCTTTTTTTTTTTTTTTTTTTTTCGTAAAGCACAGAGAAGGAGAAAAAGATGGTGCTTGAAGAGAGATAGATCTTTGTCAATATATAAAAAAATGAAAGAATTAAAAGAATTGACAATTTGTCACAGCTTTGTGCATTTGTAGACTTGTCCTCTGCTAACTGAGCTGTTCAAAAGCAAAGTGCAAAAGACATGTTTTGTTTCGACATTGCATTTAAAAGAGGACCATACAGATCAGAGCAGTGAATATTTTGAAGCTGTTTTTATCAGGCATGTCACACAATGAAATACCCACAGCTAAATGACTCACATTTGAGCTGTTGCACTGTCCCACTGATGGTCAGAATTATCAGTGAGTTCGGCCTGGTTTCTTTCTTTCTTGCTTTCTTTCTGCGTACGCAGGCTGATACTCCTGCGGACACTCCCTGTATAGCCAGGCAGTGGAGTTTTGTGTGTATGACCCTTTTTCATCCCGCCATTAAGGCAGCCATACTCCATCTTCGGGGAAGGTGCATGCTTTGTGTCACGTGTCATCCATACCAACGGCCAAACTGGCCTTCTCTTCCGAAAGTTGGTGATGGGATTTTACGTGTGTGCAAGATGTTATGCGTGCGTTCACACACGGAACCTCGGTTTATAGTCTCATTCGAAGGACTATATGGGGAATGGAGTCAGAACCAGTGTTAACTCCGAGGCGGCCTGGTTTGTTTTGGGTACCTGTTTCCTTCAGTCTTTTGATATTTTGCCCCACAGTTCCAGTCACAGTAGAGTAAATGGATTTGAAACAAAAAAGTTCTTACAATGTTGAATACCGGAAACTTCCCACTTGTTGGTATGAACAGGTGTCCACCAGCAGCAGCGTTTATTTGGTCATGAGGCAGAATGCCAAGTATGCAGTTTGCCTGAACTGGAACTCACCAGGAAGTGAGGTCAGCCGTCAAACAGATTCAAAAATCAGTTTCATATAAAGATAAGGAAAATAGGAATCACAGAAAAGACTGTTTCAAGCTTGTTTTGACTGGAAATACTGTTTCGTGTGACATGCGTAACATTGCCTTTAGAGTCAAACAGTTTGCCGTGAACAGTGAACAGGTCCACAGTGACGGCACAGTGTCGTGTCAAGTTGTCAGGCTCTGTGGTGACTGTCGGGTCAGCACAGGACAGTGACGGCACAGTGTCATGTGAAGTTGTCAGGCTCTGTGGTGACTGTCGGGTCAGCAAGAATCCTAGCCCTGGGCTGTAGTAACCTCTTGTAGCGCTTTCTCTTTGATTTTTGTTTTTTTAAGGAAAATTGTGTGGACGTAATGCAAGAATGAATGTGTGCAGTGAAGTTGATGCTGTCTAAGTGGAGTGTTCGTATTTTGTGCGCAGTGAAGTTGATGCTGTCTACGTGGAGTGTTTGTGTTTTTGCAGGTGACAAACAGTGGTGAAATCAACCGGAAGAAGATCAGCAACCTGGTCGGAGCCTACGTGAAGAAGATGAAAGGGCAAGGCCGACCTAAGTAGACGCCAGTTATATCACTGCAGCATGATTCGTTGTCCGTGTGCGTCTCTGTGTTGCAGTTTTTTATTTCCCGCTGCATGGGATAGTCACAGTCCAGTTGGTACATAAACTGTTGGATCACTGTTGGAGAATGAGACGTTGCTGTCTTGTTGTCTGTGTATGTGTGGGTGTGTTGATGTGCTGTGTATGTGCGTGTTGATGTGCTGTGTATGTGTGTGTTGACGTGCTGTTCGATTGACCCAGGTTACACACACCAAAGTATATGAGGAATAGACACAAAATGTATCAACAGAAGTCAGAGTTGTTGGTTTTGGTTAGCTGGTAGAGATTTGCTGGATGGACGAGGGACTACCCTCCGGAGGGGGACGTTCATTCATGCTGGCTGTATGACTAACGATCATTATCAGTCTTGGGGCTTACTAAGTAGTGTCTGCATATGTTGGATCAGAAGAGGCACTGGCGAAGACCGTGGGAGTGATTCAGCAGGAGTGCAGTGTCTTCTCTGTTGGATAGGGCCACTTCATGTAACTTGCACCCAGAGAACTGCTGGTGTTGAGCTGCAGTAGGACAAACTTGGTGTAGCTGTATACAGAGATTCAGAATGAGCGGCGTCACAATGATGCCACTGGGGGAGACACGAAAGATGAAACTAGGGGAAAAAGTAAGAACATTGTTTTCAGATTGACATAGTTTACACACACATTATTTTCAGAACATTTTGATTGGTAAAGGGGTAGCTATTCTGGTTCCAATAATGAACAGCAGCAGATTTTGAAAATACAGATTTTTTTAAATTATCAGTGTTGTGCTCATAAAATTAAATAACTACCATATCAAAAAGATGTTTCTATTTGTTAAAAATTTGGTTAGCATTTGCACCTCAGAAGTATTCCATAGTTTGTTATTACTTCAGAGGCTTCAAAACTTGTTCAAAATTATTTGTACTACAAGCAATGATTTTGTTGATCAGCCAAATACAGAGGTTATGTAAAAATAAGAAGAGAGAAAAAAGAGATTATTCAGGATATTCTGTACTGCAGTGGAGATAATTGGAATGGACACACATGTGCAAAGAAATGTGCACAGATTGTCACATATGTGTTGCATCTAAAAGTAGATTTTTTATTTATTTATTTTTTTAAATCTATTATAGCTTTGAGAGGGGAGGGGCAAATGAAACTTGAGCTCATTCACTGACTAATTTGATTGAAGGAGTGATTCTGATTGATTCTGTGAGAAAAGATTCAAGAATTTTAGGAACAGGGACCGTGCTTGACGACCAGGATGAAATAGATAAATAAAAAATGACTAGGAGATGGGTCTGCAGTGTTTAACTATGAGTGTTCGCTGTGGACAGTCTGATTGGGAGTACTGAAGCACTTTGGAAAGTGCAGGGTGAGAGTTTGGAACATAGAAAGCATATATATGTATTCAACCAAACACCTGTGAGTATGAACATGCATACTTACACAAACATTCTCTTTCTTTACTGATAAGTCTTTTGCTCACTCACACATGCACATACACATACACACACACACACACACACACACACACACACACACACACACACACACACACACATGCACATGCACACTTACGCACCACACACCATACACACACACACTCGCACACACTCGTATACATTGGCATGCATGAACATGTGATGACGTACAACTCACACGCAGTCACACACATGTATATGTATTTGCGTCCAATCACAAATTTGTGTACACACAACACACATTGCTTTCTTTTTGTCTATCACAACGATAATTCCCATAAGATTTTAAAAATTTGTTCTAGAAAACATTAAAGTGTCTGAAACTTAATACTTTTTCTTTATAAACAAATCTATTGGAATCCTCGTATGCATACTGGTGAAGTACTGAAATTCTACTCATCCCCTAAGCTCTACTTTCATGTTAGATTGTAGCATATCAGTGCTATAGTGTCACTATATCTCTCAAGTGAAGGCATCCAAGACAAAACAGTGTAAACATGCCCGTTATTTATTTCAATACTTTGTAAGATTGATAATCTGAGCAAAGCCACATAGGAGACTTCTGAATAAAAGCTGAAGGCATACACTTCATTTCTAGTGTCACTTCTTGGGTTTGATGTCCGTTTTAAGAGCTTTCTTTTTGTTAGGTTTATTTATTGCTTTGTTTTTATTTATTGTGTTGTGTGTGGATGTGTGTGTGTTGACAATGGTTTACTTTCAGTAATCAGTTGCACGAAAGTGTGAGAAAGACGTATACCTGCAAAAATCAGTCTGTGGTGGGGTCTTCCAGAGGTGGTCTGTTGATAGCAGCTCACACATAGTTTGACTGTGGCCCTCCTAGGTCATGTAGTGCGAGTGCTGCTCATCTGTGTTCAAGGATGGGGCCACAAGCATATAAAGAGAAACAAGTAAGCCACTGTGTTCTTCCCGTCAACGTGTTGTCAATAAGTTAGGGCCCTTTGGATACTGAAGACCCATGCTACCTTTAACGTGGTGACAGCCCTGATGTGGCCCTTTGCGGTCGGCTGGGCTATAAGCAACATTATCTTATCTTATCTTACCCATGCTACTTGAGCAAGCCTGATTTTACTTCTCAAGATGGCTGAAATCACAGTGAATTTTGGGAGTGCTGAAGCTGAAAAGCTGACTTGTTCTTCGTGGTAGTCTTGTACAAGCGCCAAAATGTGTCAGTTGTTTTGTGTATTGAGGTTACCTTAGAATTGATGTTGTTAAGCAGTTCTTCTTGGCATGCGTTGTTTGTTTTTTAAAGTTTAGAAAAAACACCTTGGCCGGAATCGCTCAATTGCCGCCATGTTTAAAGTTGAAATATTGCAAAAATGTCTCCAAGACAACTGAAAACACTTCATGGGAGTTATTAGAAAATGAGATTTGTGTTCGTTGCCCGCAGTAATGGCACCTTTCATGCTTTTTTTTTTTGTAATCCACTCAGGATGAGGCCTTTTGCAGGTCATTTTTTTCCTGCAAAGGGCCTCATCTTTGAACCAACTGACCAATGCATAGTGAGCAACACCTGCACCGCGTGACATAGGTCACAGGTCAGACAGACCTCTGGAGTGTGAGCTGCCATCAGCAGATTTCCTGTGATAGATCCCAGTAGGGGATCAAAAGGGGTGAGTGGCGACACATTGATTTGTACCGGTAAGAACCTTGTTCTTGTTTGTAAGGATGAATCAGCAAGTGGCGTCTGTTCATTGAAAATGATTATGATCCAACTGATGCAGTCTGTGTGACTAGCTCTTTAAATATACTACAACAGAATACATTGCAGAGGTCATGAATTAGAATAGGTTACAGTGCTCATAAATTATCATTAGTCAAGTGAAAAATTCCATGTTGTATAGTTTTTGACTCATTCAGTACAACAAGTTCTCTATTCCTCAGGAAACTTGACTTTTGTTTTGGGTTAGTGAGTGAAAATAAAGGCTAAAAGAACATAACTGGCAAATATTTTAGGTTATAAAATTTCTGCACAATGTTACAAAAACCATGGACATATGCAGTGTAAAAGATCAACCAGCTGCCTTTCAGAAATTTAGTGTCAAAGATTTATTATTTTTTTAGTGAAGGAGGTATGATAGTTGTACAGCGTCATAAAACAATACCAAAGTTTTTTTGGATAAATAAAACGCACTGTTCAATGACATCCCTAGAAGGTGTGTTTCTGTTGCACAGGCTAAAGCTTTAACATAGTTCTCAATGATCAGGCTGTTGTTGCTGCATTCAGTACCACTGCAGAGTGAGTTGAAGCTAAGCTGGTTGCCTCAGAAAGTGTTATTTCATTGGCACAGCAGATCTGGATATGTCAGGGTTTGTGTGGAAGGAATGAAGCAGTGAATACATGCTGCTTTATAACAATAAGAAAGGCATGTGTGCATGTTTACACATAGACAAAAGCACCAACACTTATAGAAACACAGGTACATTTTTGCTTATTCAAATACACAAATGTAAGTGTCCCCCCCCCCCCCCCCCCCCCCCCCTCTCCCTTCCCACTCCCCCTCCACTCATGCCGATGCCCAAACCCACTTACACACACACACACACACACACACACACACACACACACACACACACACACACACACACACACATACACACACACACACACACACACACACAACACACCACACCCTCTCCAACGCCCGCCCCTTCTTCCAACTTCTCCGCTCAAACCACCCGACCTCCTTCTCATTCTTTCATACTTTTTGTGTAAAAGTGTATCGTTTTGCTATCTTGTATATGTGCAGTGTTGTCTGAGATGTGTGTGCGTAGCTGACCATGATACAGAACAGAATATGAGGTAGCATCAGAAGTCCCCCTGCTTATGTCCACTTCATTGCCCTTTGAGGGACAAGTGTCAGCTGGTTTTTTATTCTCTGTCTTGAGGGACAGGTGTCAGCTGGTTTTTAATTCTCTCTGTTGAGGGACAGGTGTCAGCTGGTTTTTAATTCTCTCTCTTATTGTTTTCTTTTGAAAGTTAAAAGAAGACCTTTTGTTTATTAACCCCTGCATGAGCAACTACACACGGAAGTGTATTGACATGGATGGGAGTGGTTCTGTATCATACAGATTTCCGTTTTGGCGATCCTTCCCCTCTGTTTGCACTTCGATGGATGGGTGCGCTGGTTATCCAGTCCACATTTTTTACTCTTCCGCCTCGACTCCTGGATGTTTGTAGTTGTTCTGTTGTTTTTTTTGTTGTTGTCTGAACTACTTTGAACTATATAGTGCTGAGATGTATACAATTCAGGGTTTGTAGCAAAGGAGAATGCTGTAAACTGTCCTTATATGTCAAGTTTTCATCAGCGTCTGGGAATCCTCGACCCTCAGTCCCCACCCCCAGGAGGGAGTTGCCGCTGTACCCCACCAGGGGCCTTAAGCAGCCCCTGGACGCACCTGTACCCCCACCCCCCCACCCCCCGGCCACAAACTTTTAAGTATTACAAACATTTCTCGCTCACACCCATGTATTGAGTTAAAGCGATACCATTGTTGTTTAGCAGAATGGTGACTGTTTTTACCTCCCATTACCCAACTGTAAGATCAGAACAGGTAGAGAAAGCCATTGGCGATTGATACTGCAGATCTTCTGCAGGAACCATGAACAGATGCCGATCAAGTGAGGATGTTGTCTTGGTCAGAGGGATTCCAAACCAGGGGATTTAACAGCTCAGTCAGTGTCCTTACTTCAGCGTATATCTTTGTCCTTACCTCACCTGAAGAAGACCTTGAGGTCTGAACAAAGGGTGTGTCTTCAGTTTTCAGAATTAAGGTGTCTCTTGGTCTAAACACACGGCATGACTGCTTTCAGTGCTAAACTGTGTTGAGGTCTAACTTTATGGCCTCTTTACTATTGTCAGAACTTGGTTGTTCTGATGTCCAGATATATGGCATGTCCATGTAGTTTTCAGTGGAAAGCTCTCCTCCCTAGAAAAAGTTGCTGTCAAATTTTATATTTTTTATATTGTTTTCAAAACTGTCAAGTCTTACCTTTTATGTTCTCTACCGACATGACACAACTGCAGATCAAAATCAACAAGGGATTTATACCTCAGTTGAAGTATGTAAATGAACTCTTGGATTCATCACGTTTCTTTAAAATTATCCAAAAAAAAAGGTGAATAGCAGGTACATATTTATATGTTAATCTGAGATCATCACAGGTGTATTTATAAGAATTATGCATATAGATCCATGTTATCTCATGAACTGTAGTATAGTTAGGCGTATTGTGAAGACAGGAGAATAATTGTATTTCAACTAAATAGTGGAAATGAACGAAACCGACAAATGTTCCTTGTCAAACTCATAGATAATTGCAGTTGTTTTGGGTGTTGTTTTAAGTGGTATGATTATAATAACAAAATCCTTACATAGCATGCAGCTCTGAAATTAGATTGAACTCGTAATTGAACAATGCAAAAATGTGGAACAGTGATAGAAACCATATTATGTAAACTGAAAATGCACTTGACAACTCACCTGAGTGCTTGCCTCCCTTACTCTACATGTGCGTGCAAGCACATACACTCATACGTACACATCTTACCACTACTTATAAGATTAAACAATGTAGCGGCAAACATTTATATTTGCAGCGTGAATAAAGGCTATGATCATTGCATAAATGAAGTCTTAACATTGCTGCCAACCCTTCCAGATTTTTCAGGAATTTCCGTAAGTTAGAAATTATTCCTGAAATCCTGAATTTCATGAATGGATCTGGAATTTCAGATTTTTGACTTAAAGATGTGGGAGTTTGGGGATCATTTCATTAATAGGGTTTTGGGGATCATTTCATTAATAGGGATGATAAAGTCTTGCAGAATGAAGAATGATCACCTTGTGGATGTAGCAATAATATGTACGGAAAATGCATGTTCTTTTTAAAGCTCACATTTGTCAGCTGAAGCATTATTATTACTATTATTATGAATACTTATATAGCGCCTATCCTCGGCTAGAGACCAAGCTCTAAACACTTTACAATCCACACTCGTTTACACAACGGGCTGCCTACCTGGGTAGTGCTGACTGAAGAGCTGCCAGCTGGCGCTTCGTTCAGTCGTTTCCTGTGTCATCCATTCAATATCATTCAATATCGTTCACTCAATTTCCTCACTTCCTTCATTGTCTCCATTTCTCACGCAGGGTGCATGCTATGTGTAACATGTCATCCATACCAACGGCCAAACTGGCCTTCTCTTCCAAAAGTTGATGATGGGATTTTACGTGTGTGCAAGATGCGTTCACACACAGAACCTTGGTTTAAAGTCTCATTCGAAGGACTGTATGGGAAATGGAGTCAGAACAAATATTAACTCCTAGGGAAAAATCCCCTTGTACCGAAACGACCTGGCAGAAATTCAAACCCCAGGATCACCAAGATTACGAGTCTGGCACTCTACCACTGAGCTATTCCAGCCCCCATAACATAAAGGGGTTAGAAATGAAATGCTTTCAATCAAAAGCTGAACTGCTTCCTCCTCAACCCACCTCACTCCCACCATACCAGGGTTCCCCCAGAACGTTGGCAGTTTGACAATGATTTTGTAATCAGAATTGGACGGAAAGCTTCAACCAAGGATTGAACAAAAAACCCACTTATAGACTTTGCCTGACACCCAAGAATGGGCAACTGATCCTAGGGAACTCCCAAAGAAATTCACTCATGTTGGTGAAAAAAACAAACAAACAAAACAAAAAACAAAGGCAAAATCCTCGTGATTCTTTGTTGGAAAGTCATGCACTTGTTCTTGAGATTGTGTGCATGTGTGAGAGTGGTTTGATGCATACATACCGTGGGTTAAACATTTTCGCCTAAAAAGTAGTGTTTGCTTTTTATGTCTGTTAATACAAGATGTTCCAACCACAAAAGATGCTGTATGTATGTAGTGGTGATTATTGATTGAAGTTGGAAAGACTGATCCAATTCGCCATACTCGGAGAACATTTGCTGGACAGATCAACCCATGAGTAAATCGGAGGAGAGAAAGGATTAACAGTTCATGGATTATTATAACAGAAAGTGTTGACGTGTTGTACATATTTCTTTTCCATGGACTTAGCTTGAATTGGTTTTGTTGGGTTTGTATTTTTCTTCTTCTTCTTCTACTTCTTTTTCTTAATTGTTATGAGATTTTCTCTAAAAGTTAGGCTTGTTTGTAAGAATACCATTCTAGATTTAAAAAATGAGATTTTTGTGATCTCCAGCACTTGTGTGATCATCACTGTCTCAGATTTCTGTACATGGCTTCTCGGTTCCAGTGTCTGTGTCCATCGGACACTAAGAGGCTGACATTTGCTGGAATGTTTCTAGCTTTCTGTCGTCTTTGAGACAGTCTGTGGAACACTGTTGTCTGCCCATGATTCTCCTTGGACTTACACCTGATAAGGTAATCAGTTGAAGATCATTTTTGGCTTGACCTTTTTCTTCTGCATGCTTTGACCAGCTTGGGAGTAAGGAAGAAGGCAAGGAAGATCTGTTTGTTTACCGAACGGGGTGTGGTATTTTACGTGGCTTCTTATTGCCCTGTCCTTCCTTCTCTTTTTCCCATTAACCTTCTCTTCCTGCCCTGTGTTTGAGTGGTGATCTCAATGCCAGCCTTTGTTCTGAATCCGAAATTCCAGGTATGAATATGATATGTTGCATAGGCGAAATTTTGAAGGCAATGTAAAGAAACTCTCTCTCTCTCTCTGTCTGGCTGTCTCTCACTCTCACTGCATCTGTCTGTCTCTGTCTCACACACACACACACACACACACACACACACACACACACACACACACACGCACATGTACTCAACCCCCTGAAGGCAGAAAGTGGCAACCTTATTGTTAGGATTAAAAAAAACAACACAGTTCTTCAGAAGAGCACAGCAAGTCCTTTTGTGTCTGTGTGGAAAAGTGAGATTTCTGCAATCAGTTTCACTCTGTTCATGTTTGATTCTAACCTAAAGGTTGTCTTTTTGTTTTAACTGAAACATTCAAATAAAGTCACATGTTTGATTGCATTGTGATGGTTTATGTGCATGTTGATTGGTGTTGAGAGACTGAATGTGTGTGTGTGTGTGTTTGTGTTTTTCTTGATGTGGATTATGGCTGTTAGTTGTCTTTGCTGTGTCCAGCAGTGTCCTGTTATTGTCGGATGTGTTGTGGATTCACCAAACATTGACCATTATAAACTGTTCCTCTCTTACCAACCTGAGTCACCTGACCGCATGGGCATCACCAGTACACAGCAGCATTTGTAGGAGGAGAAGAATTCAGAACACACTTCAAGGTTGCTTTCTGAAGAATCTGTGCAAAGGGGGGGAGGGGTGTGTGTATGATGTGCAGCTTTTCCTGTTCAGTGTTGAAGTGGAATGTGCGTGTAGGTAAAACAAATAGAATATTACCATCATGTTAATTATCATCAGATGTTGATGGACATATCTGTTTCTTTTTGTGATGAAGCAACATGAACATTTATAATAAGTAATATGATGACTTCAGTTCAAAATTTTTGTTTACCCCCTGAAATGGAATTATGGCTTTGTGTAGTTACTGGTTCTTATTCCTTTTTCTTTTCTTTTTTTTTTGAAAGTCAACTTGTCTGTACTGTCATCAAGCAAGTTGTTTTTTTTCCTTTTTTCTTTATTATGTTTTCTGTGCTCTCATACCCTTGAAAGCTTGAGCATTTGTGCTCTGTCTCTCTCTCTCTGTCTGTCTGTCTCTCTCTCTCCCTCTCTTAAACATGATCGTTGGTGAAAGCCATCATCTTATTCCTTTGTTTCATCCAGTCATTAGTTGATATCATCAAATGACCTAAGAAAGATTTGTTTAAAATGGAAATTCACGGGCCATATGAATACAGAGCTTGTCACTTTGTTGCATGGAATCAGCTTCCGCTGTTGTCATCATATACACATGACTTAGTGGTGGTTGAACATAAGGTCAGTTTGGGTGGTTGTTGTCTATTGGCTACTTTGTCATGTATGTGTTGTAAGTGAAAGTATAGTTAGCATTGGTTGCCATGGTGATTGCCATTATAGTTGTTTTTTTTTTCTCCAGTGACAGTCTTGTGTAAGCAGTCATGGCTTTAGGGGAAGGCGAGGGGATTTCTGTAGTTTGAACCTGGAAGGAAGGTGAATCATTTTCCCCTGTGTTTGTTATGATTCGTTTATTTCTCACAAGTTTTGCATTCACGTGTCAGTCAAAGATTCATTCTTGTTGGGTTCTTTTTTTTCCACTCCCAGATGATTTGTAAGATGACTGAGGCAATGGAAAGAATTGGTGTGAACAGACATGGAAACATGGAGAATAAAAATTGTGAACCTTGTTGCTGTCTTCAGTGTTTTGGAAAGGCTGGAAACGGGGATCATTGCAAAAGTTAATGGAAATTGATAGAAGAGAGAACACCAGTAGAAAGTGTACACAGCCGTAATGCGCAGAACTTACAAATAACGCACAATGTTCATTTCCGTGTTATCCAGTGAAGTGTCGGCTCTCATCATCTGCCTGATTACTTTAGATCGCTTTCTGCTTTCCATTCAGCACCCTCCATTTTAAGCGAACTTCAGGATTATCGGTTTGTCTGTTGATCTGGCTGGTTGGCTGGTTCCTTGCCTTGTTTCCGTTACTACTAGTGATGTCACACTGGGAGTTTTATAGCCAGACAGGTATTTGCGTTCCACTACCAGTTACAAAGAAAGCGTTTAAAGGGAAAGCATATTCCGTCAGTGTTTTAATTATCCTTAATTTTGCTCTGTTTGTGTTCATCTCACTGGGGCAGGCATTCGTCTACTGGTCTATCCAAAAACATGCTTTGAAACTAAATACAACAAAAATGTCACAAGACATAACTATAGCTCGTCGGTTGATCAGCATTGCACTAACTGATTTCATGTGTTGGTTTCCAGTTGGACTGTGTGGTATATCGGCTTTGGCTGGTATCCCCATCTCTGGAGAAGTAAATGTGGCTTTGGCAATATTCATACTTCCTTTAAACTCTGCCGTGAATCCCTTTATGTATACTTTTAACACGTTGGCGGAAAAGCAGAGAAAAAGTAAAGAACACGAACTTCTGAAATGGATGGAATCACGCGCTGATTTAATCCAGTCTTAACAGCTTCTATTATGAAAAGACGGAAGCATAGATGTTGCTAAATAAGCACTTTTGAAAATGACATTCTCTACTGAGTCCTTAAGACTAAAGCATAAAGCCACATTAAAACCCTTTGGAAGGTTAAACGAAACATGCTCATAGAAAATTCAATATCGGTAATCCATCCAGGCGTAAAAAGAATCGCGTTCTGTTTCAAAAAGTGCAATTTGTAAACGTAGCTGGTTGTGCAGTTATATTAACCATCCTTTCTTTACACACCTGTGCATGGTTAGGATTAAAGAAAGAACAGGACGTGTTCCACTTGATGAACCACTGTACACAAAATGTCCCCAGGAAAGCTAGGGTCAATACGATATTTGGTAACAGAATTACCACATTTGCCATTGGAACATTATACATTTCTTTACATTAAAGAAAGACGTGTTTTGGAATTTAAACCTTTACTTTGTTGTACACAGTTCCGGTTTCAAAATCGTTTGAGTCTTAGCATTTGCTCAGCGTGTTCAGTTGGGTGACAAGCAACAGGACTGTGCCGTGTATATTTTGGTGTCTTTTGTGACAAGCAACAGGACTGTGCTGTGTATAATTTTGGTGTCTTTTGTGACAAACAACAGGACTGTGCTGTGTATAATTTTGGTGTCTTTTGTGACAAGCAACAGGACTGTGCAATGTATAATTTTGGTGTCTTTTGTGACAAGCAACAGGACTGTGCAATGTATAATTTTGGTGTCTTTTGTGACAAGCAACAGGACTGTGCAATGTATAATTTTGGTGTCTTTTGTGACAAGCAACAGGACTGTGCCGTGTATAATTTTGGTGTCTTTTGTAGACGTTTTCCTCGGGCAATTGAATTAGATATTTCAGTCAGGTGTTGAACTTGCATCTTATTTATCTTTACAGTTCATAAAACTGAAGCGAAGAATATCAGTCTTTGAGTGACTAGTTTGGCTTGGCAATGTTTTCTGCTGTTATTCCTCTGTGTATATATCAGATGAGGCATATTACTAAGCTTTGAGCTATTGTCTGTCTGGGGTGTAGAAGAGAGTTATCCTTGTTTTGTTTTCCGTGTGACTTTTGACTGCATGTGTGACAAACGAATACGTATCAAAATGAACATTGCTTCGCGATGGTTTAAAATATTTACACCCCAGCCCCCTCTTTTTTAAATTTTAATTTAAAAAAAAATCAAAACCGAGATAAGTAGAATATACGAGGAGAGCTGTACAATCAAGGCAAAACTCAAACATAAAACATTCGTTAATGGTAAATATATAAAATCAGATAAAACAGCGAGCACAATTCTACATACAAAGTTTTTATGCAAATCCAAAGGCAATTTAAGCTTGCTGCTGACAGGGGGGGGGGGGGGGGGGGCTAATACAGAAGCCTGCAGCTTCATATTATAGTGAAGAAATCATCACTTTAAAACAGATGGTTAATACCTTTTTAAAGCAGCATTGTTTCAGTTGTTAACAATTTTGGCTTTATATGATTCAATTTCGAATTTATCTCTCACGCGTCTTGGACGATACGCCATATTTAGCGCAGTTTCGGTTTGCATGTATAAGGACACTTAGCAAACATTAATGATTATATTAATTGACCAAAACACCTTGTCTGTTTTCGAAATCGCAATCCGAAATTACACTATTACAGTAGGTTAGTATAATAATCTAGATACTGAACAAATCTGCATTATTCAGTGTACAGATAACCATTGAACAGATTTCTTGAATGTGAGAGTATGCTTACATTGGTACAAACACGTTTTATCGAATCCCTTTCTTTGGTGAATTCTTGTGTGTGTGTGTGTGTGTGTGTGTGTGTGCGTGCGTGCGTGCGTGTGTGTGCGTGCGCGCACGCGCGCGCGTGTCTTTGTGCTGCTCTGTTCCTCCGGTGACTTTAAAAGAAGGGTACATTAGACATGATGAACATCTCAGTAGAGGCAGCAGAGCATTCCAGCAGAGCATTATTGTGCACTGGGTGCAGAAACTGCTGCTAAGGTTAGATGTGGCCAACACTGTTTTTTAGGCTTGGGATTCCTCAGTCAGTCCGACAAGCCAGCATGATTTCTAAAGATGCACTTTCTACTGGTCATGGTCAAACACAAGTCGTCTTCTGGTCAGTCCACACAAGGGTTTGAACACATTGACAGTAACACTCAGTTTCCACACATTAAACAGAGTCCCAAGAAGGTTCTGTCCTTGGCCATGTTCAGTTTGTCTTGTATATGAAACCGCGTTCGTCTCTGACAGACTGTCTGTCATTCCACCTCCAGTCGTTTACATGTGATAGTTGGCTTCGGGATGCTCGCCACCTGGGACAAATTCACAGCTTGATCTGCAGAGTAGAATGTTGTATGTCAGATGCCAAGAGATGGATGGCAGTCAACAAACTGAAACTAAATAAACCACCAGCAGCAGCAGCAGCAGCAGAATGTCTCCTGATCACATTGACAAAAATATCTCTGATCCATTTTATGTAGTCGTTCAATAGTGGGGGAAAACACGTGCGCAGGCTAACAATTCCTCCATAATAACATTAATGACGTAGCAAAGATTCGAAGGGGAAAAAAATGGCGGGGGACGGAAGCGTGGATGGGGGGGGGGGGTGGGGGGGGGGGGGGGAGGATTAGGAAAATGAGAATGAAAAATCAGGGATATATATACATATATATCATATGTGCGCGCGCGCGCGTGTGTGTGTGTGTGTGTATAAAACCGCACAAAAAAACGAAGATAAAAACAACAGACTTATATAATTCTTCCCAATATTTCGACCTGTTAACAGGTCTTCCTCAGGGGACTTTAATGACAAGAATGGAGCCAGGTATCCAGTCATGAACTAAATCATATATAGATATATCCAGATTGATAGAGAGATATAGAAGAGAGAGAGAGACAGACAGACAGACGGACAGATAGATAGATAATATGTTTTACCAGCTGACACATTCCATTGGAAAAGGGACCTTTTAAAAAAAAAATCTTAATGACCCTTTTCCTGACCTCTTTATGTACACCATGTCCAATACTATGCGAATGTACAGTGAACGTTCCAACTACACGCTCTTTTACTTTCACTCAACGCTGCACAAAAGTGGTTTTTGGACCATGGTGGACGATGGTACTCACTTCCTCAGCACCTGTGTATCGCTGGACATTTTTAGTAGCACACAAATGTAAATTTTAGCAGCAAAAGAGAAAATAGATCAGTTTACGACATATTTTCTTTTTCGTCGTTGTCTTCTCATTATTATTCCTGAGTTCTTGGAGAGTTACCAGAGCATCGCACCAAAGAGCAGTTTACCAGGTTCTCCAAGATCTGTCCGTTGTGTACAGTGGCCTTGGTCTCTGCAACAGATGCCCATATTCATTCTACTGTGTAATTTATTTCTTTCCATCTTCCCCACAGCCCTGATGTGGCCCTTTGCGGTCGGCTGGGCTATAAGCAACATTATCTTATCTAATCTCCATCTTCCCCCTTTCATCAGTATCCTGGATGGCTGTTTCAGCTAGAAAATCGTCAATATGCAGATCTCAAAACTGTCGTATCAATTTGTTTTTAAAAAAATGAGATTGCATTTGTGGCAATCTTGATGGCACCCGGCAGTGAGTTCCACAGCCGTACAGAACTAGGATAAAATGAATGTAAGTGGCTGTCAATATTTGATGCAGGTATGGTATAACATTGACCGCCACTCCTGGTGCTACTTTTATTCAATACTAGTTGTTCCATTGGAATATCAATTACTTTAGCTCTGCCTTTGAAGAAGATGTTAAGTTTGATAAAAGCTCTTCTCTCTTCTAAGGGTTTCCATTCTAATTTCCTCATGTTTTTCCTAGTATTCCCCTTTTCTCTGATGTGGTTCCCTGTTACGAACCGTGCTGCTCTCTTCTGAATCTTTTCGAGGTTATCAATGTCCTTTAGATGGTAAGGATCCCAAACTGAGCAACCATATTCCAGTACTGGTCTAACCAGTGTTTTGTAGCAGTCGTCTTTAACCTTTTGGGGGCAGTCATTGATATTCCTGTATAAGAAAGCTAAGATGTTATTTGTTTTCTTACATACTAAATAGTAATGTTCTTTCCATTTGAGACGTCTATCTATAATCACGCCTATTGATCCAGATGTGCCCCACGCATGCGCAAGGATTTAAAGCGTTCGATCTTCTATCTACAAAGTTTCGTTAAAAATCCATTCTGTTGGGTTGAACTAATAAATTCCAAGGATAAGTACCGAGCACCATTCCAGCAACTTACAGAGCAGCTTGGTGTTGCAATGACTGCAAGAAATATTGAATTATAAACAAAGCTTGCTCTTATGTCTTAGATTGAAGAAATAGGGGGAGATAAGCATACATATCTGCAGTGGTAGATAATTCTGCCTAACTAACAGTATGTGCTTGAGTGGGTGAATGGGGAAAAATAAAATAAATGCTTCTCAAAATGAGCCTTCAGCAAGCTTACAGTCTCCAAGGGGGAGACAATCTCCAATGGTGAGGAAACTCACTAGCACGTAACTCCTGGTCAGATACCGATATTTCGAAACCTGATTGTTTCTCCTCAGTGACCGCGGAAAGTGGTATATAATATAATTAGAGTTAAAAAGCCACTCAGAATGTTAAAAGTGCTCAACGAAGTAGGGAGCGACATACTAGTTTAAAATAGGATTTTAAAATGGACAAATTAAAACCTACAAAATTGTTTAGAGCTAAAATGCTCTCCTCAGGGTATACAGTCTGGGCACGCCACCGGTGTTATATAGTGTGGTGTGTGGGCGTGTGAGCTCTGTGCGTGTGGCACGTGGCCTGCAGGTTTTTTTTTTCTTTTTTGGGGCGCGTTCAGTGGGGACGTGCTAAGGAATGGTGCATTGACAAGGATTTCCATTTATGCCTGCAATTGTTTATCATTTCTACTTTAGAGTTCAGGGATGCTAGGTGGGGTTTACATAATATCAGCCACTTTCCTGTAGTACATAAGTTGCATTTTTTAAAAATGTTGTTGTATGGTGTTGCTCTTTTTATAATTTTCCATGATATGTTGTAATCTATTTTCTTATCTTTAAGCTTCCAAATATATTTACTTAGTTCTGTTTGGTTTTTATATTTTTCATTTTTGAAAGACTGTTTATGGTTTGCATATCTGGTTTTAAAATGGTTTGCCGTGATCCCTACATATGTTTCTTTATCACTGTCTGTTGTTACCGTAGCTTGGTACACAATATTGTTGTAGAGACATTTATTATTCAGAGGGCACTGAACGCGCCCCCAAAAAGAAAAAAACCTGCAGGCCACGTGCCACACGCGCAGAGCTCACACGCCCACACACCACACTATATAACACCGGTGGCGTGCCCAGATTGTATACCCAAGAGTAGCATTTTAGCTCGAAACATTTGTAGTTTTAATTTTTCCATTTTTAAATCCTATTTTAAACTAGTATATATATATGTATTTACAGTGAATTTACAAAACAAGGGACTTCACAAAGACACTAAAAATTTACAGTAAATAACAAATTTACTGTTTCACTC
>CM031616.1:6990299-7019218 GCA_018398815.1 Conus ventricosus
TAGGGTTTTTGGGGGTTTTTTTTACTAAATCATGACAGTGACTGCAATTTAACTAAATTTCTGGGTTTTCGTTCTAAGTGTGGGTGTGTGGAGAATACAGCACAGGACTGTTCATTTAACGAATTTGGGTCTTTCAGCTGTGGGTTTAGGGGCCCTGAATACATGCACAGGACGGTTCATTTAACGAATTCTGGGTCTGTTCTAGCTGTGGGGTTTGACGAAAACATGCCATGACGTTCATTTAACTAAATTTGGGGGTCGTTTTTAGCTTGGGTACCCCCCAGCTGTCCTCCCCAGGATCCAGAGTATTTTATAGGCAGAACCGAAAGCATGTTGGGTTTTGGGTTGGGAAGGGTGCCAAGGGGCCGAAAAAACAGGAGGGGACCTGTGACAGACCAGTTACAGACTATGTCAGTCTTGTTTTTTCCGGCAGTATTTACTTAAAACTGTGGTGGTGGGGTGTTTGGGGGGGGGGGGGGGGGGGGGGGGGGGGGGGGGGGGGGAGATTGGAGGCCCCACAAAAAAAAAAAAAAAGAAAAAAAAAAATCCTAACTGTGCTTCATGATGGCCCGGTAAAATGACCCCAGACCTTTTGGGAACGAGCCGGGGCTAAGCCCAAAAGTTAGCTGGATGCCACACACAGTTCTTCTTTTTCTTTGAGTGTCCCCCTTCTCGATTTGAAGATTCCACCTATAGGAGGGGGTTCCGGATCGGGCAGGAGAAAAAATGCGCCCGGATCATCAGCTTATAAAAAAAAAGATTTTCGAGAGCAAAACTGAGAAAACATCAAAGTAGCAAAACCTTCCCAACCCCTTAAAATTGGGCATAGATTTTTAAAAACCCCTTTGAAAGCTGTTACCTTTGCTTGTCTGCACAAAAAAGGGAGGTTGAAAAGGTCTATTTTTTGTTGTTGTTTTTTTGAGGGGGGGGGGGGGGGGGGGAGTGGGGTGGATTCTTTAATGAATTTTAATTTTTTTAGTACTTTTATTCCTTTATTTGCAAAGCATGCACCCCCTTTAAAAACGAGGGTTTTCACACAAAAATAGAAATATCGCTCCACATGGGAACGATTTTGGAAAAAAATTTTCGTCAAGTTTTGGGCCAGCCAGTGACATTGTTGATTTAAAATTTTTGTAGGTGAAGGCCATTACTCCAAACTGAGGATCAGTTGAAACAAAAAAAATTTTTTCCCTGATGGGAAAAAAATTTGGGTGGCGTCAAAAGGAAGCCCCCGTCCAACAAATTTCAAGGGGGAATGTTTTTAGAGTCGTGCAGGGTTTTCCCAATTGCCCCTCCGCATGTTTAACTGGAGAAAAACTGAGAAAAAACTGGGGCGCAGTGAGCGTAGCAAGCGTACCCACAAACACCAAAATTTTTTAGGCTGGATCTTGACAACGGGCATGGAGTCATAAAGCCAAGCTTTTTTTCAAAACTTCATTGTGGAAACATAATATTTCACAGAGCGCCATGACCAAGCTGGTCGTTTTTAAAGAAAATATCCCAACAGGGGAAGTTCCCGGGAATATCTGTATGGCAGAACAAAAGTCTTTAAAAGAAGGGGTCTTGTGGTAGACTAGCGGTACATAGCCCCAAACACGTGGTCAGACCCTTAAAGTCCCTCCCTACTTTTTTTGTGTGGGGGTTGGTGTGTGTGTGTATGACCGTGTTGTGTATTATGTGTGGGCAGGGCCCCATTGGTGCGTGGGCGCATGTGTGTGGTGCGCGGGTATGTGGTGTGATGGGGGCATGTGTGCGCTTGGGGGTGTGTGTACGTTTTGTGTTTGTAGTTTGGGGGGTTTTGTGTGAGCACACGTATCTGCATATAAGTATGTGTGTTCACATCTTTGGTATGTGGTGTCTTTGTATGGGGCATGTGCGCATGTGCATGTGTGTGTGCATTTGTGAGCTTATGTGTATGCGTGCGGCGCGTGTGTTGGGTGGTCGTGCACATGCACACATGTGTAACTGTGTGTGGGCAAGACTAAGAGCAAAGCAAAACGTACACGTACATGTCATTTGTGTTTGTGTGGTGTGCGCGCGTGTTTTGTGTGTGTGTGTGTGGGTGTGTTGTGACTGCGTGCATTAATGTTAGAAGATGACTTGGGAACAAGTTTCTGTTTGCTATGTGCTACCAAACGGAGGCCTAGATTGGCAGTTTTGTAGATAATCTTTATTTACAGTTTTTCCAGGTTCCCGATGATGTAGTTTCAAAAAGGTGTAAAACAACATTCCTGGCTAACACCCCCCCCCCCCCCCCCCCCCCCCCCCCCCCCCCCCCCCCCCCCCCCACCCCCCCAATATTCTCCCCAATACATGTATTATACCAACAGGTAGAAAAGTGTCGTTCTTTAAAACGTTTTTATATGATTCCCGCAAACAGACCGTCATGGCATCACACCTCTTTTGGCGGCCCTTTCGAAGGTCATACAGAATGTATCAAGCTCTTATTGGCAAAGGTAACCCTGAAATGATATGATTTATGATTACTTCATTACCTTTTATCCATTTTTTAAAAGAAATTGGCATCCATATCTAGCTCCCAATAACTTGATGTCCTGTTGATGGTGTCAATTTCCATGTATATTTGAAAAGATTTAAAAAAAAAACAAAAAATTTCATTTAGCACTACAGTACAGAAACTGCTTGAGGGGTCTGTACACATGCATAAATTTTCGCAACAACCCGTCCTTGATACATTTGTACACACCCCCCCCCCACTGCCCCAAAGATATTACTGCAACACAGTCACGTACACTCTGTACACACTGCATAATATTACTGCAAACACACTTGAACACTCTGTACACCGCTAGATATTTCTGAAACTCACTTTAACACCGTACACCTGCATAGATTTACTGCAAAACCATCACTTGATACACTTTACACACGATAATTTACGCAAAAGCCAGTCACTTGATACTCTGTACACGCCCGCATAGATATTTCTGCAAAACCGTTTCTTTTCCCCCCCAGCAAAGTTACTGTCCATAATTGCTGTTTAAATTTCTTAGCCCCTGTTTTTTAAAAAATTGTTTTGGGGTTTTTTTTTTTTTTTTTTTTAACACCCCAGATTTTTCCCTCTGAAAGTTTTCTAATTTTTATATGTCAGTAAAAAGGGTAAAAAAGAGCAGTCAATAATTTTCCTTGCAAAATTTTGAACAGCGTGATGCAATTTGGTTTTTTAAAAAAGAAAAAAAAAAAAAGCTAAAATCGTGTGTGGGCATAAAAGGTGCAATTCGATGGGAAGTCCAGTTTTTAACCTGAGTTGTTTTGATGGAAATCCATGTTTGGAACAGAGGGTTTTGATGGAAAAACCCTGTTGGGAAAACTTAGTGAAATCGAGGAAGCCATGTTTGGAACACTTAGGAAATTCGATGGAAGTCCAGTTTGGAACCTGAGTGATTGATGGAAGTCCTGTTTGGAAACTAAGTGAAAATTTGGAAGTCCATGCTTGGAGCTAATGAATCCGTGGGAAATCCATTTTGAATGTGTGAATTCGTGGAAGTCCTTTTTCAAAAAACTAAGTGTACAGTGGAAGTCAGTGTTAAGAACACTAAATGTGATTGATGGAAGTCCATGTTTTTGGGAAACTAGGTGAAATTTGGAAGTCCAGTTTTGGGAAAGCTAAGGTAATCCGTGGAAATCAGTTTGGAAAACCCGGTGTGATTCGATGGTTTCCCTGTTTGGAACACTGAGTGTGATTAGTGGAAATCTGTTTGGGGGCACTAAGGTGATTCGATGGAAATCCCTGTTTGGAACCTTGGTGAAATTTGGAAGTCCATGTTTTTGGATGCTAAGTGTAACCGGGAAGCCTGTTTGGAAAACTGGTGTGATTCGATGGAAGTCCATGTTTTGGAACACTGAGTGTGATTCGATGGAAAATCCATGTTCGAAAAGGAAGTGAAAATTCAGTGGAAGTCCATTTTGAACCCAAAGGAAAATTTAGTGGCGGAAAACAAGACTTCAGAGGGAAAGTATGCGAAAAATAGGTGATTAAATTCCCTCTTCTACTTTTCCCCCCCTCTTTCATCATGATGTATCATGGAGGTCAGCCCGCCCCGCTCTCCCATTTTGTTTTTAGTGTAAATTTTTTCTCATTGTGTGTGTGTCTTACAGGGGGCCAAAAAAACGGGAACGATCCAAATGGTTGCTCCTAATGGGTTGCGGGGAGAAAAAGGAGTCAAGGCACTTTTAAAAAGAATGTAGCTCATGTCACCCCGGGTTATCGCTGTGACAGTGAAAGCCCGAATTTTCTCTCCCTTTTCATTTCTTTTTTGTGTTTGAGTGTGGGTGTGGGGCATTAATAGACAGGATGCAATAGTGGACTTTTAACGGGGGGGGGGGGGGGGGGGGGGGGGGGGGGGGGGGGGGGGGGGGGGGGGTTGGTTGGGGTTTTCTGCCCTTCATAAACCCCTTTTGTTCCACTTATGCACCAGTTGGAATTTGTAAATTAATATTCATAACAACAAAAAAAAGAAAATTGTGATTGAGCATTTATGACATGTTGTGGTTTGTCTCTATGTAGATAGAGATTTGTTTTTTTGGGGGTGGAGGGGTGATTGGGTTTTGAGAGGGGGGGAGGGGGGTGGGGGGAGGGCAGGGGACACGATACAGATGTACCAAGGTGAAAATTTGAAAGTTTCAAATGAAGGCGAGGATTTTTTTTTATTGTTATTGTTTGTAAGCGTCATCAAAACATGGGAATGATACATATTGCCATTTGCAACAATTTTTTTTGTCCTCTGATAAAACTGTACCAAAAAAAAAAAAATTGTACTCCAACATAGTTTGAAGGGAGAAAAAAAACGATACAGTATCTGCCAAAGCAATACCAGACACCATTTTTTCCAATGAAATTTTAAGTTTTAGCTCAGTTGCCTTTCTCGATAATAAGTATATTGATTAAAAGAGAGATTCCTTTAAAAATTATCCTTCCCCCTCCCCACCAAAACATACAGCAGTGCGCTAGTCTGAATGATATACAAGCATATCTTCTGTATACATGGGATACCGTAAGTTCAATAAGTTAATTTGCATGTTTGGGTTGCCCCCTTTGTTATGTGATGATGGTGATGAGAAAGGAAAGGGTCAGTGCACATCGATGATTTCAGTGTTTATTTTACCAGGGCTTCCGTCGCCCAGAAACTACATTTTGTCCCCTCAAAGTTGGGGTTTTTTTGTATGTGTGCCTGTGTCAGACAAATTGGTTTTCATTCATTTTTTTTTGTTCTCTCTCCCCCCCTCTCTGTCACTTTTCTGTAGCGATGTGTATGCTTGGCTTTTTTATAAATTCAGTCACTTGCCTTAACAGTTATTTTAATCTTTTTTTATTTTATGTTTTGGAGCATATCCTTTTTAAAAATTTGTCAAAAATCAAGGTTATATTTATCATGCTGTAGATTGTAATGGCTTGACTTTTGTTTAATTTGTGGGGTGATGGCTGTGTTTGGGAAACTCTGGGAAGTGGAAATATGTTGTCTGCGGTTTTTCTTCCAGCTTGGAGAAATTTTTTTCTGCTCTTGACAAGTTGTTGTTTGTTTTTGAATATGGGGTGGACATGGTACAATACACCCAAGGATAATACCCTTTCCTTGAATTTAGTTTTCTTGGTCTTTCTCTTGAGACCAGATAAGGTAGGATGGCGTTTTGGTAAAAGGGAAGTTTAGCATTAATGGCCTTTTGGGTTTGCTTAACTCATAGTGTGGGTAATTGCATTGATTTAATAGTTTTCTTGGATAAAGGGGGTAAAGGTTTCCCCAATATAAAATTATCAAAATTTTTTTTGGATTTATTTGTTTTCATCGTGGAAACCAGCCCCTTGGTAACAAACATTTGTGTGCTCTCCCTTAGCTTTAATGGCAGTGGCTGTTGTTGCAATAACGGGGGTGTCATTTAAATTTTTATTTGACAAGAGTAAAATCAATATCAGCGGGAGTTTTTTTTTTTCTAGCCAGGACAAGTGGGTTTAGGGCATTTTTGCATAGGAATTTTCCCCCCTTGGCCTCTTAAAACAAGGGAAATCAGTTCCTTGCAAAGTTATCTGTGCTTACTCGTAAGCCCTGTGAAGCTCAGCGTGTACATCTTTCGATTGACACAAACCTGGTGCACACTATGGACCGGACTACCTGGTGAAAACCCCTTGGCCCACAATACCTGTGCTCACTATTGGCAAATCAGTTTACATTTCCGTTTTCTGAGAACTTAGTGAAGGGCAAACAACAAGGTTACCAAATTTGTATCCATTTTTTGTGGCTTTTAGCCTTGGCAGAGGCATGTTTTCAAACTTTGTACTACTTAACTATGGAAAATTAACCTTCCAGAAAGTGATGACGTCATTTTGCCAATTTGGTTTGTTGTCTGTTCTAAAAATTGCCGACCACTTGCGTAGACTTTCAGGGCGGATCATTGTTATCTACAAGAAAAAAATAAACCAGCTCGAGTTGGTTAAAAGAATTGTTGGGGAATTCGCCATTAGTCATCTAAATGTGCGATATTTACATTTTTCAGACAATAACTAATTATCAAACCTACAGCCCCATTTGTAATGGCCGCTAAAACCCTTGCGGAAAGCATTGCTCCCGACCGTATGCACAGATGAATTCAGTGGCCGAATACGTCCGGGTTTAGTGGCTGGTGGGAAAGCGGCCTGAGAAAAACATTCCTTTCCCTAACCTGCATTCGCAGCTTGGTCTCTGCCGCGGGTAAATTTCCCCTGCGACTAAAAATAACAGTAACCTGCTGGAACAGCCGAAAAGAACTCCTGTGCACACTGAATGGCACCCCAACTGATCAGGGTGTTTGAATCGAACACAACTACTGTGCACACTGAAAAGGCACCCCAAACTGATCAGGGTGTTTGAATCGGACACAACTACCTGTGCACACTGAAAGGCACCCAACTGATCAGGGTGTTTGAATGGGGACCAACTACCTGTGCACACTGAAAGGCACCCCAAAACTGATCAGGATGTTTGAATCGGACAAAACTACCTGTGCACACTGAAAGGCACACCAACTGATCAGGGTGTTTGAATCGGACACTGTGGGCGTTCTCACATTTCGCCAGATACCGGCTTGAATATTCACAGGATCTTTGACCTTAACTCGTGGAGTGCCAGTACTCTTTCAGCTTTGTCCGACAAATGTTTCATTTCCATCTGTGTGATGCAGTCCCCTTGTTGACCAAAACGTTCATCCATGAGATGCAGCCCTTTAAATTTCAGTGAGAGTGTGAAACCTCGCTGTCAAAATTCATCCACATGCTGTCTCTAAGCACATGCACTCAAATACAACAACCAATCTGTTCAAACTCACAATTTTTGTTTCTTCAGACAGCACTTCTGATGTCATAATAATCAAATCATTATCAACTAATAGTCATCAAAGTATGGAAATAATTTACATGGAGGAGATGCAACAACCATTCATCCTTGAACACGGACTTGCTCGACGGGGTCAGTGGGAAACCATGTTGGGACTCTTTCCAAAATCCGGGGGTTCACTTTCCACTTATAAAAAGCCAGGTGGGACTAGAGTTTCTCATCATCTGAGCAGACACCAATCCTTTCCCCTTTAGTCCTTCAAAATCATGTCAGACCAATGGCCCATACATGTTTAAAAACAATTTTTGCTCCCAGGTTTAACCCAGTCCACCTTTTTGAGATGAAAAGACTTATGACCGGTAGGATTCATGGTGGGAAAATATATCATGCACAATTGTTTTATCTCTTAACATCATTCCTGAAGATGGAATATGGCTGTCTTTTATGGTAAGACTGGATTGCAAAATTTCTTTAAAGGGGTGAAGCTGGAGCTCTGGCTGAAAGAACAAAGGCGACTATTTGTCCAGTGATTAGCACTTGCTAGTTTGGCAGCTTTCACACTTAATTATGCATGCAAGGAAAACCGATAACACCGTTGATCCTAACCAAGTGTTTAAAAGTCGGGTGTAGGATCTGTGGAAAAAGGCGGTTTTAGGCTGGGTTTTCCAATGCTTTATGGGGCCATTCTGAGCAGTGAGCTTTTCCCCCTTCATTGGGGGCGTTGGAGAATGTTTTAATTCCACCATTTTACTTGTACTGCGGTGGAATAAACCTGAAATTTTCGTGCCCCTAAAGTGTTGCCAGGATACCAAGAAAATAGACATGCACCGCTGCTATTTCACGCTATTGCTTGCTAAAGATAGGGGTTTCATTAAAAGGAAAAAAAAAAAAAAGGGAGACTCCACTCAAATATGTCTTGCTTAAAAAAAAAGGAATTATTTGGCATTATAGATAATCATGAGTGAGTTCTGCTGCTTAAAAAAAAGTGGACTTAAAAAGACACCATCAAAAACAAAAAACGCCAAAAACTTTGACAGTTTTATTTTAGGACAGTCTTTGTCTTTAAATTTAAAGGGAATTTAAAAAAGGGTTATTTCACCAAGTCGAAAGTAAACTTGGGTGGTTTCTTGATAACATAGAGTTGGCCCAATCTGGCACAGTTTTGGAACTTACTTGTTGCTTACCAATTTAAGAAATATACACCTGGTGTCTGCGAAGATTAACAAGGCTCTCGAAAAAGTGAAGAAAACGGGCCAGTTGGGTCACCCAAATAACCCTGACACCTCAAGACCCTTTTTTTTTCGAATCTCATCACAATTATTAATGTGTAATGGAATGAAAAGGTTATGGTTAAACTTTTTTTTTTTTAAAGCTTTTGAGTTTTTCTGGACAAAACCATGTAAAAATGTGTTTGTAGTCCCAACAATTTTTCAGATTCAGCAAAATCATTGTTTTAAAACCGATGTGACAGTGAAAAGCTACTAAAACCATTGGTGGGGCTGCAAAAGTTGATAGGAGTTCATAGGAGATGAGGAGGGAGGCTGAGGAAGAAGGAGTATCATAGGAGATGAGGAGGGGAGGCTGAGGAAGATAGGAGTATCATAGGAGATGAGGAGCGAGGCTGAGGAAGATTGGAGTATATAGGAGATGAGGAGGCGAGGCTGAGGAAGATAGTATCTAGGAGATGAGGAGGGAGGCTGAGGAAGATAGGAGCATCTAGGAGATGAGGAGGGAGGCTGAGGAAGATTTGGAGTTCATAGGAGATGAGGAGGGAGGCTGAGGAAGATAGGAGTATCATAGGAGATGAGGAGGGAGGCTGAGGAAGATGGAGTTTTCATAGGAGATGAGGAGGGAGGCTGAGGAAGATAGGAGTTTTTATTGGAGATGGGAGGGAGGCTGAGGAAGATAGGAGTTCATAGGGATGAGGAGGGAGGCTGAGGAAGATAGGGTATCACAGATGAGGAGAGAGGCTGAGGAAGATAGGGTATTTATAGGAGATGAGGGAGGGAGGCTGGGAAGATAGGTTGAGATGGGAGAGAGGCTGAGGAAGATAGGAGTATCATAGGAGATGAGGAGGGAGGCTGAGGAAGATAGGAGATGAGGAGAGAGAGTGAGGAAGATAGTATCATCGGAGATGAGGAGAGAGGCTGAGGAAGATAGGAGTTTTCATGGTTGAGGAGGGAGGCTGAGGGGAAAATAGGAAGATGAGGAGAGAGAGTGAGGAAGATAGTATCACGGAAAATGAGGAGAGAGGCTGAGGAAGATAGTATGATGTATCATAGGGATGAGGAGAGAGGCTGAGGAAGATAGAATCATTTGGAGATGGGGAGAGAGGCTGAGGAAGAAAAGTATCATAGGAGATGAGTAGAGAGACTGAGAAAGATAGAATCATAGGGAGAGAGGTGAGGAAGATGGAGTATCACAGGGAGATGAGGAGAGAGGTGAGGAAGATGGGAGATGAGGAGAGAGCTGAGGAAAGGGTGGAGTATCATGGAGATGGGGAGGGAGGCTGAGGAAGATAGGAGATGAGAGAGCTGAGGAAGATAGGGTATATAGGAGAAAGGGGAGGGAGGCTGAGGAAGATAGGAGTATCATAGGAGATGGGGAGGGAGGGGTGGGAAGATAGGAGATGAGAGGGCTGAGGAAGATAGGAGTTCATAGGAGATGGGGGGGAGGCTGAGGAAGATAGGAGATCATAGGAGATGAGGAGAGGCTGAGGAAAGAAAGGAGTTCATGGATAGGAGAGGCTGAGGAGATAGGATATCATGGATGAGGAGGGAGGCTGAGGAAGAAAGGAGTATCATAGGAGCGAGGGGGAGGCTGGAAAGGGGAGAGGGGCACATATGAATTGAAAAGTACATGGACTCCCGGGCTAAATGGCACTCAAATATATGCGCAAGACTCCACTTACAAGACTATGTCATGGACAAGTTTGGGGGTCAAATCCTCCTGTCAGTTCATTTCTCTTGCCAAACTGTAAAATTGAAAGGTTTTGTAAGAATGATGGGCACAAGTTTTTACCAACAATCTGTCTGGCACAAGGCAGAGGTGGAGGGGGGGGGGGGGGGTGTTCTATTTAAGGGGGGTGGGGCTTTCTTTCAAAAAAAGGAAAGTCACCACATTACTGTGCTCATCCTGTCCTCAAAACATTGAATTAAAAAAAACACGGCCACCAGCCCAAAACCTTGGTTTTGTCTGCCAAGGGAAAAATGAGATCCTATTCATAACAATACAAAAAGTCCTTACAGCTTGGTGTAAAAGAAATCAAGATGTCAGTATGTAATTTTGTCTCGGGAAAAAAGCTTTGGTTTACAAAAAAAAATTCCATGTTACAGTTCACATTTATCTTTAAAAAAAAGCATAAAAACAAAAACACAAGCTTCCTTTATTTACACTTCTTGCAAAAGACGCTCTTGCACTGGGCAACCCAAACGACAAGTCATGTCCAAATAGTGTTGTCACTAACACTGTCAATTTCAGTAGCTACAGCAGCAAGAAGCCAGACACTGATGTTAAGTGTAGCACAAGGAACATCTGCATTGCTGTTGTTTAAACCGAGATTCTGCCATGATTCTATACATAAGATAAAACAGATGATGACTGATGCAACACTGCATGAACATTCTATACATAAAACAGATGATGACTGATGCAACAGAGCATGACATAAACGAGATATAGATGCTGCAACAATATATGCAAACATGAATTTAAATGAATGCTAAGAATGCTGCAGCAATATGCATAATAATTGTACAATCCCTCTAAAAATCACAAATGCTTATTTTAAAACCATTAAAGAAAAAAACTAGTTCATTAGGCGTGTAGAGTTTCTGGCTAATGGCCCTCGGGTCCCACTGGCACGATGGGCAAGCAACAGAACAAGATACCTCGGGGTCCCACTGGCACGATGACAAGCAACAGAGCTTAATCTAGAGCACGGGATTGGTACAATCCCCGAAAATCTGTTCTTCCCGCAATTATCGAGTCTTAAGCGGGCCAGACTCCCGCACATTTGCAGAACTGCCGCCTGTTGACTGATCATTGCGGGCGCTCATTTGTCGTCTGCTTGAAAAACTGAAACTAGGGGCTGAGCAGGAGTGAACGATTTCATGATATTTCATTGGCTGTTGGTTTTAAATCAACCAATCGGCGGCGTTCATCTCCTCTTCTCGATCACCGACGAGAAGTTGCGAGAGTTTAAGGCGCCATATTGGATATTTTCCAAAATGAGAGTGCACCCACCCACCCTATTCGACTTCGGGCTTTGTGGGGGAAAAGTGAAAAAAAAAAAAGATTCTCTGCCATGCCCTTGAAGAAACCGCGACTACATCCAAAAGCTCGGAGAAACAGCCTGAAATTGTGCCAGTGCAAGGGAACACTGGTTTCAAGACGATTGGCTGAAGAAGTGGCCTGGATACCAAGTGAAGACCGGTGTGATGCGATGTGAATTGTGTTTGAAACGCAAGAAAACAAAAACGTTTTTTACGTCGCCCCAAGGTGGTTGTTTAATCTAGATGATTTTGATCAAGGTGTGTTGAAGTCTGTGTACCAAAGGTGGAGGAGGTATGTAACGTGGGGGGGGGGGGGGGGGGGGGGGGGGGGGGGGGGGGGGGGGGAGTGCCCCCCTTTTTTGATATGAGGGGGGGGATGCCCCCCTTTTTCAAAAATCCTAGATTAAGCTCTGAAGCAACAGAACAAGAAACCTCGGGGTCCACTGGCACGATGACAAGCAACGAAAGGGAGCAGAACAAGATACTCAGGGTCCCACTGGCACAATGACAAGCAACAGAAAAGGAGCAGAACAAGTTTCCTCAGGGTCCCACTGGCACAATGACAAGCAACAGAAAGGAGCAGAACAAGTGGGGGAACAAAAAGAACAGAAGAAGATGAACAATATGCGAGGAACAATACCCAATGAAGTAAAAGGAACAGAAGAAGATGAACAATATGCGAGGAACAAATACCAAATGAAGAAATAGGAACAGAAGAAGATGAACAATATGCGAGGAACAATACCAAATGAAGTAAAAGGAACCGAAAAAAACAAATTCAGAAATGGGGAAAAAAAATTAACAGAAGAATACGTTCAGATATGAAACAAAAGAACAGAAAATCTGATTAAACAAAATGTAAGGAGCAGAAGAATAAATTTCGAAGTCAAACCAAAGAAACAGAAGACCAAATTTTGACACAAAACCATAAGAAACTAGATTAGAGATGAATGAGGCAGGGAACAAAAAACAGTAAACAAGTGGGGTAACGTTTGCTCCATAACTCTGTGTTAGGTTTTCTTATGGGAGCAAACGTTACCCCACTTGTTTACTGTTCAAAGAAAACTAGGATAAACAAGGCAATGAAATCCAAAGGAACAAGATCACATTCAGAGACAAAACAGAAATGAAGATTTACAGGAACAAAACCAATGACTTGGTGGCAGAATTGGTAACTGTGATCTCAAAATCTGCAGCTGTGGAACACCAAAGATTGGCCATGCATTCCCCAATCTGCAGAATGATGCCCTAGATGGGGCAATCTACCCCAACCTTTCTACATATATGACAAAACAATTGCCTTGCATTGGGTTGATAGTTAAACCTCAAATTGTCAGCAAACATGGGCAAAAAAAAAAAAAAAAAAAAAAAAAACCCAAACAAAAAATACCAGACTGTGAAAACTGAGTCCAAAACGGAAAAAAAAGCTTCTTCCCCCTCACAGTTTACTAGTTCATGTTTTTGGATAAGGTGTGTTAATCTCAACTGATGTCGGTCCACTTTTGTAGGTATGGCACGACATATGCATCCTACCCGTCTCAACATCAATGTGTTCCTATGTATCCGATGTATGTATAAAATATACACGTTTCCTTCCAACACCTGTGTATGGTACAAGTGTGAAACAGAGGGACAAAGGGAGAGGCAAGGGAGAAATGAGCTTCCCTATTGTGTCTGCTTGCCCAGAATCAAGAACAAAATCTGCAGATGGTTTCCCTGACAAACAGAAGTAATAAATTCATACATGGTGAATGGATATGTATCTTTTGTTTGAAAGAAAATAAAAGCAAACTATTAAAACAGATGTAAATTTACAGGTGAAATAGCCAATACTGTCATTGTTTTTTGTTCTTTTTTGATCTGGATGAAGCATTTTGAAAACCAGTGTCTATATCCTGTATGGACCTCAAACTTTTCACCGACTGCCAGGGAGTAGGGCAATGATTCCTATATGGCCCCTTCATCAGTACATGGTAGTGACCCTGAAGACCATGCTACACAGGCTAGGATAAGATAAGATAATGTTGCTTATAGCCCACCCGACCGCAAAGGGCCACATCAGGGCTATGCTACACAGGCTACCTGAACTGTTCTGCCAGTGCAGACCATAGTTTCAGACCCATGCCCTGTCCACATGTGATGCAGCAAAACTTGACGCAATGCTATCTACACTAAGTAGCCAGTCATGGAAAATTTGCAAAAAAAACCCAACATCGGTCATCAAAATGAAAAAATATAAAGTTTATAAAAACCTTTTGGTGGTAGTCGAATCATTTGTGAGAAAACCAACGTTTTTAAGCCATTAGGCTTTATTATTATTTCATTTGCAACGAATCCTGCAGTCAACTTTTGTTTCTTCATTGGTCATTAATTTGATTGAATATATGCCTGGGTTTTGTTTGTCGTTTTTTCAATTTCACAAAAATGCCATGGTGATATAAATTTTTACTCAAGTACTGTTTTCATTTCAGACACTTTGTCACTCCAGTGTGCCCTAGTCCTTCTTGTCTCCATTTTTCTCCTCGACACTTGAGGGGGCATTGGCTGCTTTTTTTTTTTAGATCAGAGATGATGGGAGGACATGGATGCCTCTGGTGGTGGACAGTTCCTCTGATCAGAACCATTGCAGGGCTGTAGTAATCTGTCACCATCTGACTGATGTGTGTCATGCAGTGCTGTAGTAATCTGTCACCATCTGACTGATGTGTGTCATGGAGTGCTGTAGTAATCTGTCACCATCTGACTGATGTGTGTCATGGAGTGCTGTAGTAATCTGTCACCATCTGTCTGATGTGTGTCCTGCAGTGCTGTAGTAATCTGTCACCATCTGACTGATGTGTGTCATGGAGTGCTGTAGTAATCTGTCACCATCTGACTGATGTGTCATGCAGTGCTGTAGTAATCTGTCACCATCTGACTGATGTTGTGTCATGCAGTGCTGTAGTAATCTGTCACCATCTGACTGATGTGTGTCATGGGGTGCTGTAGTAATCTGTCACCATCTGTCTGATGTGTGTCATGCAGTGCTGTAGTTATCTGTCACCATCTGACTGATGTGTGTCATGGAGTGCTTGTATGTAATCTGTCACCATCTGACTGATGTGTGTCATGCAGTGCTGTAGTAATCTGTCACCATCTGACTGATGTGTGTCATGCAGGGCTGTAGTAATCTGTCACCATCTGACTGATGTGTACGTGTGTCATGCAGTGCTGTAGTAATCTGTCACATCTGACTGATGTGTGTCATGGAGTGCTGTAGTAATCTGTCACCATCTGACTGATGTGTGTCATGGAGTGCTGTAGTAATCTGTCACCATCTGACTGATGTGTGTCATGCAGTGCTGTAGTAATCTGTCACCATCTGACTGATGTGTGTCATGGAGTGCTGTAGTAATCTGTCACCATCTGACTGATGTGTGTCATGCAGTGCTGTAGTAATCTGTCACCATCTGACTGATGTGTGTCATGCAGTGCTGTAGTAATCTGTCTCATCTGACTGATGTGTGTCATGGAGTGCTGTAGTAATCTGTCACCATCTGTCTGATGTGTGTCATGCAGTGCTGTAGTAATCTGTCACCATCTGACTGATGTGTGTCATGCAGTGCTGTAGTAATCTGTCACCATCTGAACTGATGTGTGTCATGGAGTGCTGTAGTAATCTGTCACCATCTGACTGATGTGTGTCATGCAGTGCTGTAGTAATCTGTCACCATCTGACTGATGTGTATCATGGAGTGCTGTAGTAATCTGTCCACCATCTGTCTGATGTGTGTCATGCAGTGCTGTAGTAATCTGTCACCATCTGACTGATTGTGTGTCATGCAGTGCTGTAGTAATCTGTCACCATCTGACTGATGTGTGTCATGCAGTGCTGTAGTAATCTGTCACCATCTGAATGATGCATGTCATGGAGTGCTGTAGTAATCTGTCACCATCTGTCTGATGCATGTCATGGAGTGCTGTAGTAATCTGTCACCATCTGACTGATGTGTGTCATGGAGTGCTGTAGTAATCTGTCACCATCTGACTGATGCATGTCATGGAGTGCTGTAGTAATCTGTCACCATCTGTGTGATGTGTGTCATTGCAGTGCTGTAGTAATCTGTCACCATCTGTCTGATGCATGTCATGGAGTGCTGTAGTAATTGTCACCATCTGTCTGATGTGTGTCATGCAGTGCTTGTAGCAATCTGTCACCATCTGACTGATGTGTGTCATGCAGTGCTGTAGTAATCTGTCACCATCTGACGATGTGTGTCATGCAGTGCTGTAGTAAATCTGTCCCATCTGCTGCGACAGCCATGTCTGATCTGGCTATGGTACCAGATGGACAACCATTTGAGGTAAGGTTCAGTGCTCAGCGACTGTAATAAATTAGTGTAGCAGGGTCTTCAGGGTTCAACCAATATGATAAAGAGAGCGTATTAGCAACTTATCACCCCCTTTCATCTTTGAATCTAAGCTTCAGTTATCGTTGCATCTCCACTATGTCTGTGTCGTCAAGAACGTTGCCAGCCATTCCTTTGACTCCACCGCTCACACCGTTGACATGCTGCGCCACTTTCTGCCCTGGAAGATGCCCATTGGTGAGCCCGCTGATGCCCACTTTCGTCAAGCCGTTTTTGTGGATCCATTCAGACCTCTAACATCGCCATAACCATTCTGATCAATGACACCGGCCTGCTGCTGTGCCCCCAATGCGAACGTTGTCTGCAATGGTTTCTGTCTTGTACTCCAAGAGCATGTGGTTGACAGGGCTCAATCCCACACAAGCTCGCAGAATGTTCTCGATGCAAGCACGCTGGCGAAAGAGGGCATTGACCAGGGGGGGTGCCGGGTGGAACTAGAGGTGATTTGCAGAGGAAGGACGGATGGACAGGACGGAATGGAAACTGTGCAGCTGGGGGTCACTGCCAGTGCGATATCTGATCCGTTCCACAGCTCGGCCAGGACCACCAGATCAATGATCAGGGGCGCCGCAGCAGCGAGTCTTCGCAGGTGTTGTGGACCACCAGAGTATTTCGGCCACCCATCATGATTTCGAGGTGTACTCATCCATGGCCCGTTTGGAGTCGCCGACATAGGGCACGTTACTTGATGACGACGCAGTGGTCGGGTTTTTTTCCTGGTTCGTACAGCAGTGAATTGGAGGCTACCATGTCATCCACCACATTGCTCTTGGAAATCTGTGGATGTCAAGACACACAGAATTATGTATTAGGACACATGTTTGTTTTCTTTTTCTTTTTTTTGTGGATCAAATGTTATCGAAATTGGTTCAGTAGTTCTGCTAGTCTTGCTTGCAGAAAAACAAGCGAACAAATGGGTGCAAGTGAAAAAACATAACTCCTTGGAGAAGTAATTACGACATTCGGAGATTGAGTTGCAGACTGAGGCTAAAGTCGAACAGTCCTTAGCAACAGATGCAGTTGAAAAATAACCTCCTTGGCAAGACTAATGACATTAACCTCAACACCACTGCTCTTACTGTCAGTCTGAACTCTGTGAAACTAAGCCCACTTAGGCAGAATACAGTTCAAAATGACAAAATGAGATTGAGGCTTAAGCAACGACACTACCAGTCACATCATTCAAACATTGCAACATCGAAGTTTTAGGCAAATGAAGACAGAAAGTAAATGTAGCAGCACTGTTTCTATATACATATGGTAAACCTCTCCTGACAGAAAGTGCTGTGTGTGTAGCTCTCACCTCTTTGACTGAAGGTCTTGGGTGCCGACAGGTTCATGCCGTCGTTGTTGCCCAGGTGGTTGTAGCTGACAATGGAGGTGGGCTTCAGGCCGGCCCCACCAGGAAGTCCACCAGCACCGACTTCAGCTTGGTCTGCCCCGACTTCAAGTCGTCCCGGCGATGAACACCTGTGCAAGACACCTCGTTATGAGTAATCAATGAACACCTGTGCAAGACACTTTGTTATGAGTAATCAATGAACCCCTGTGCAAGACACTTCGTTATGAGTAATCAAAACTTAGGCAGTGAACATTGCCACAGGTGACAAACATCTGAACAACAAAAGTCTTTTTGGCAGACAACTATACACTAAAAGTTGTCAGTAATTATCATATGCACAAAAATGTCATCACTTGCAATGAACATTTGCAGAGTAAATGTTTTTAGCTTATTTACTGAATACTTGTACATCAACAGTTGTCACTTAATAGTGGACACTTGTGCAACCAAAGCTGTCGCTGGTAATGAAAGCTAAAGTGCAACAAATTCTATCTCTAGTAACGAACATTTGTGCAACAATATCATTACAGGTAAATGACAGAGTTGGGGTGGGTGGGGAGGTGGTAGGAAATTAGGAAATTTCGTTTCATTGCATTTGCACTTTTCCTTACTCGGTTGATCCTTTCAGACCATCTCACTTTCCATCCCTTCAGAACAGTTTGTTTCATTGCAAATTTCACTTTTTTTCTCCTTCTTTTTGGTCTTCTTGGAAAGGGGTTTAGACCAGGACGTGGGGGCACAAATGGACTACCTACCTTGTGTTTTTTCAGCCAGTTCAATGCAGCCAGGCACAAAGGTGTTTTGTGGTGATCCGTTGATGTAGGTCACTCCTTCCAGAATGCTGGCGACAGCAAACAGTATGGAGGGGGACACCTCGGCCTCGTCCTTTTGGATGGTGTTCAGCAAGTTCTGGGCCGTGTCATTCAGGCCGGTCGAACTTCACAGAAACGCTCCGTGTTGGCCGTCCACAGTACTATGACCTGCAGAGAGGGAAAACACCAACAATGTTTCATCTCTTAACAACACTAGCAGTGGAGGTTTTATTCACACTACCTGTTTGTAAATGTATTCACCATGTAAAACTCTTTGCAAGCTATGCTCCATCAAGCCTAAAAGGTAGATAAAAACACATACCGTAAAGTTCGGTCTATTGAGCGCACCTGTATATAGCCGCACCCACTAAATTTTTAAAAAATCTGAATTTTTTTCACAAATAAGCCGCACCGGTTTATAAGCCGCAGATAAAAAAACACAGTCCGATGTGCCGCAGGCAGCAGCTGGCTGAGCGTTGAGTTTACATAGTGTCGAAAATCATCACATACAATGTGTTCACTGCATTCATTGCCGTTTAAATAGGTCAGAATACAAGAGCATGTTTCCAGCTTTTCTTCAGTCTTTTTTTTTTTTTAGTACGATGTGTTTTAAATCAGTTAGATCGAAGTTTCTATTGAGGCTTCTTACAAGTGTTGTCTTTCCAACATCATTGCTTTAAAAAATAAATACCGAAAAGAAAACAAAGCATTAACGATGCGCTAGAAAGGCAGTTCTCTCCTGCATTCATTGGTGTATCAAGCTAAGCGATTGGTTGAGTACTCGAAAGCGCAAGCCAATCAAAGCGAAGGTATCAAATGCAAACTTCACTCCTGTCCACGATTTCAACAATGGCGGATCGAAGCCAAGGTCTGACAATGACCGAGTTGAATGCGCTAATCGTTTTGAATTGCAAGACGCATTTGGTAAGATAAGCATATAATAACAAACCAGAACATTAATGAAACGATTCGATTGTTTTATTTCGCTTAATACCGTGCCAGTGCTTAGTTATTTTGTTCGTAATTCAGCTAGTGTTAGTCGAGATTGCCTATACAGGTCGGAAAACGGCCAACACATTGCGCCGTTCGAAGCGATGTATTTTTGTAGAAGACAAACTGATAAAAAAGATATCAGTAATGGGCTTTACTTATGTCGATTCCCGTATTTCTGAACGGGTTACTGATTCCATTACACGATTACACAGAAAATCGTTAGTTAAAAGCATAATAAAAATTCATGAACAGTAAACACGATATGGTGAGTTACAGAGAGCTAAGAATAGACGAGGGTGTGATGCTTCTGAATTCGGAAAAATCCGCAAATAAGCCGCATCGTTTTTTTAAGCCGCAGGGTTTAAAGCTGGGGAAAAAAGTCGCGGCTTATAGTCCGAACTTTACGGTACCACAAATATACATACATACATACACACATAAGCACACACCACACACACACAAGCTCAAACACAAACCTACACACACCCCCAAAAGCCAAGACCAGAAAGAACATTTACATTGTCATGATCTGAAGGGACATATGGCCCTTAAGTATTTGAAATAAAACTAGAAATTTATTTTTTTTTTAAAGAAAAAAGTGTCACACTGTCACTCTTGCATTCCCGCATTCATGACAGCATTTACTCCATATGCACACGCAATCTTTCCAATCCCCCAAAAAGGAGCACTACCGAATGTTTTTCTTCTCCCCTCCCCTTCAGGGAAAACACTTTACTAAGTCACAACCACAACTTGTAAACAGATTTTACACAAGTATCTCTCTCCACACTGAGAGACAAATAAATCTGCACACATGTATCTCTCCTCAAAACGAGAGACAAATCAATCTTCACCATGTATCTCTTTTTTACACTGAGAGAAAAATAGTCTTCACACATGTATCTCTCTTTACACTGAGAGATAAAAACAGTCTAGTTTCGCTTCTTAAAGCCTTGGCCTTCACATTCCTTTAACCAAAATTCCGGACCAGGAGAATTACATAACTCCGTAATCACTGAGGACCTGCCTGCTCAAGTAAAAGCTTCCCTGCTTTCTCAATTCCTGTCTCTCTCTCTGAGACAATATACTGCCCCCTCGAACTCTCTTGTCCTGGAGATACGAGTCTCGTCTTCTCTTCCGCGACTTCCTCTGTCTCTTGCGAAATGACGAGCTTCAACTCCTCTCCCTGGAGTTGGTACTGGCTGGGGCTGAACTACCGGTGTGTTCCCCACACCATGGCCATCTTCAACCATCTTCAAGATGAAGGGTGAAGGGCGAAGGGTTAAAGGGTGAAGGGTGGTAATGATCTGGTCAGCAAAGAGGACCACCGTCCTGACAGGTTCGAGTCTCTAGGCCATCTGCTGGGTTAAAATGACTCTTTCCCCCTTCTCCTAGTGAGTGCATACTCAGTGTTCAAAACACATGACCAGCACCTTACCTTACCAGCCCTTGTTAAACTCTCACTCAGTGGTCACTTTCCCCCAATGACCACATTCGTTTCTTGAATGAGTCATACTCACAATTATTTTGGGGACGCCGTTTACACTAGTCAAGCCATATGAATATTCTTCCTTTAGTTGTGGCAGGGGGAAAAATGATTCATATCACTAACTACATGTGATGGAGCGTCACATGCCTTGATGTGAGGGCTACGTCACATGACACCCCCCATCCTGGGATGAAAAATTTTCTCCAGAAAATTTTTTAAAATATATACAACTTCACTTAAACACATCTTCAGCCATAAATCTCAAATGTGTAACCATCACACATGATTCACCAAATTAATAATCAACGTTTTAGAATCAATCATCATGATCCACCATAAATAGGATATTCCAACTTTCAGTCTTTCAAAAAAAAACATTCATAATTGATCACCACATCTCACAAAATACATTTCACAAATTACATGGATAAAACAATTAGGATAATACCAATTCAAAGCACAAATTGTGTTCATACATTAAGATGTGAAACACATTTTCCCTTGATCTTTGTCTCACATCATATGTTTCAAAACCCTCATGAAATGAGAATATTTCCAAGTGTGAATGTTTCTCAATAGACATGTAAACAAAATAAACATAGTTTAAACATAGTTTTTTTTTTCCCACATGTAGTGTTTATAGTCCATTGAAAAGTCACATTGCTTTTCATTGTTGACAGTGACAAATGAAAACAATTGGTTTGTCTCATTGCACAATCAAAACATGTGTATATACATTTCTAAAGGGTTATTTGCTCATCACACATACATATATATCATCTTCACCAGCAAGTTAGACATTAATAGTACATGATTTTTTTTCCATTGTTTACCAAAGAATAAATATGTATTACATCAACATCAAGTAGTCGTTTGCTTGCAAAACATATAGTCACTTCAACAAGCAAATTATGCATAAATACCACTTGATTTAAACAGTCAATAGCATACAATGCACCGTCAAAAGTGATCACCCCGTAATCCTTAAGAAAGACAAAAACAGGAATAGTCTTTCCCTTGAAGACAGTTACATTTGTCCATGAATATTCATACACGTGACAATAAATTTGCCATGACATTTTGTGTTCCAGGCACTGGTTCAACAGTAAATTAGAATTCCTGCAATCAAGTATACTTTCACAAATAGTTTCCTTCTGAGAGCTGACACAGAAGTTCTTCAATGTCTGGGATAGGCTCGGATCGAACACAGTGATCTTATTTACTTTTCTGTAATCGATGCAGAAACGCACTGATCCATCAGGTTTATCCACCAATACCACTGGTGAGCTGTACGGAGATGTAGAAGGTTCTATCACCTTTAAATCCAGCATTACATTGATTTCTCTCTCAACCACCTCTTTTTTTGCAAATGGGAGGGGGTATGGTCTGGTTCGCACTGGTATTTCAGAAGTTAACTGAATACTATGGGGTTCAATACCAGTTACTGTACCTGGGGTATCCGTCAACACATCCTGAAAGTCTTTCAAAATGTCTTTGAGCTGTTCTGTTTGACTTGTAGACAAATCATTCGACAGAACCACATCCTCATAGGTTTCACCTTTGATAGACAGAATAGGAAGGGGTACAACATCATCTGCACTGGTAGATGTTAACACTCCTACATTTGCTGTTTTCATAACCTTTGATCTGTCCCTGTACGTTACATTGGGTACAAATTATCACTGATAATGTCTGTCATGTTGACATCAGTTTCTGACACAGGATATATCCACTCAACCGACTGGTTGATGGCAACATTTGTACGTTCAACATACTTCTTCAACATGTTCACATGAAATACCTTCTCAGTGTTTGCCATTTTGATCTTATAATTTACTTCCGAAAGTTTTTCGACCACCTGAAAAGGACCCTTTCCCACATAACACGAAGCTTGTTATGTTCATCAGTGAGTAGCACAAGGACTTTATCCCCTACACTGAAGGAACGTGCCTTTGCTTTTCTGTCTGCAAAGACCTTGTACACATCTGTTTTTCTATCAGCTGACTGTTGAGCAAGCTCACATGCATCCTTCAAACGATTATGCAGTTCATAAACGTATTGGTAAACAGTTTTACTGTCAGGTATGTCCGTCTTTTCGTCCATTGTGACATCAATAGATCAAAGGTCCCCTTGGTGAGTGTCCAAAAAGAAGCTCAATGGTGAGAATCCAGCGTTTCGTTCGGCATTTCCCTGTATGCAAAAAGCAAAGCCGTATGAAACGATCCCATTCCTGGGGTTCTTGCCTTGCAACCTTTCTCAACATGGACTTCAACGTTCCATTGAAACGTTCAACCATGCATTCGATTGAGGATGATATGGCGTGGTTGAAATGGAAGAGATTGACAACAGTCTGTAAATTTTTTCTCATGAGATCAGAAATGAATTGCGTTCCACAATCCGAGAGAATTTCGTCTGGAAGACCCACTCTGGAAAAAATTGCAAGTAAGGCTTCAGCGACAGATACTGTATCAATTTTCTTCAGTGGAATCGCTTCTGGATACCTTGTCGCCGTATCCACCAAAAGTCAAGATATAGCGATATCCCGAAGAAGACAGTGGTAAAGGCCCAACAAGATCAATAGCTACCTTCCGAAATGGAACGGAAATGAGAGGCATTTTGTGCAAAGGTGCACATGGGACGCGACCTTTCTGAGATGTCTTTTGGCAGATGTCACATGAGCGGCAGTATTTCGTACTTCCTTTGTGACACCTGGCCAATAAAAAGAATCAAGAACTCTCTTTAATGTTCTTTTGATTCCGCAGTGACCAGCGAACAATGCATCATGAGCCGTGTGCAGCACTGTTTCTCTAAGTGGTTTTGGAACCACAACTTGTCTTTTGTCCTGCCCGGGTTTACACACCTGTAGAGAATGTCAGAGTCCAGTATGTACGTTGGTTTGTCGTTGGTACGTCAGTGACAGTCTGTTTAGCAGCAGAAAGTATTGTCGTCAGCGTCTCGTCTTTTCCCTGCATTTCTTTTAATCATCTGGGGTAATCTGGAGTTCATCCAGTTTTGAGACTTTTAGCGGCTTTGTAGCCTTTCCTGCTCTATGACGTTTGATCTAGTACTCACAAGACAAGGAACAAACGATCCTCCAGCACACCATGTACTGTAGCGACACCTGGCAAATTGCCCAATATCAAGTCGCAGACTGGGTTATCAATGACACAGGCGGTAAGAAAGCCGGAGTAGTACGGTGTGTCGACTGAAATTTTCGCCAGCGGAAACGTTTCAATCTTGCCTCAAACGACCTACACTTTTGGACAGTGTTGAGATACTGGTTTTTGAAGCACGAAAGATTTCCGTACACCAGCAGTAGTGCACCCAGTGTCTCGCAAAACGAAGCCTGCAATCCATTGATGGCTCCGTTTTCTAACACCAGTCCATCAACAGATTGATCTGGTGTCAAAACAAGGCCTTCTTCACAATCAGTGGAGACTAATGCGGGTTTTGAATCACCCGGTCTGAAAGGGCAATTCTGTTTCAGATGGAACTTGCCATCACAAAAGAACAGCGCATTGTCTGATCGGCAGCTGACTGATTTTTTGAACTTCTGTTCTGTCCACGAACTGGCCCAAAAGGTCTACGTGGTGGTCGTTGTCCACGACCTCGGAACGTTTGGTGAGAAGTAACGGGTCTTTCCGGCGGTGAGTATGGTATTGATTGAAAGTCACTCGAACCGCGGAAATATTCCTGTCCGTTCCTAGGATACGCATATCCTCGAGGACTCAGAAATGACCCACGATTTCCTTTCCTGTAACTTCCCTGTCCTGATGGGATAGTACATGACGCATGAGACTCAAAGATTGAAAATTCTCCTTTCCTAGCCACGCCCTTATCTGGGTGAGCGACACAATACTGATCAGCCATCTGACACATTTCCTCCACGTTTTCAAATTGCCTTTCTTTAAGGAAGTGGCCAGATCTTTGCTCACGCTCTGGAAAAGTTGTTCTCTAAGAAGGAGATCTCGCAGTGACTGAAAAGTCTTGTTCGTTTTAGATTAAAACGATCCATCGATCCAAACAATGATCATACGGATCAGAAACGACGGAAACGATTCTCCTTTTTCAGGGCGCACAGAACGGAAACGTTCGTGAAAACGATCAGCAGAACATTGAAATTTCTTGAGGAGTTCTTCTTTCAACTGATCCCAAGTTAAATTTTGTTTCGCTGCGAGTGAGTGGTACAGTGTCAAAGCGCTACCCTTAAACAACGACGCAATATACATGTCACTTTTCCTTTGGCCAACCACAAGACGTTTGCGTGACTTTCAAATCGGAAAAGAAACTATCAATGTCATCCCTTTTTTCCTCAAAAGGTGGTAACTTTGGAATATATCCCGTTTTTGGTTGAGGCATGGTTGCGGAACCGACTGGTGGAACTGGTGGAGGTTTTTCTTGATGCCTGTATTTTTTTAATTTTTAGCATCAGTTCTATTTTCTAACTGTCTCAACTTAAATTGACGTTCTTCAGCTTCAGCTTCCCTCTGTAATCTTTTTTCTTCAATTTCAGATTCCCTCTGTAATCTTTTTTCTTCAATTTCAGCTTCCCTCTGTAATCTCCTTTCTTCACTTTCTAGTTTCCTTTGATTTTCTTCTCTTTCTAGTTTCCTTTCTTCACTTTCTAGTTTCCTTTGTTCACTTTCTAGTTTCCTTTGATTTTCTTCTCTTTCTCTTAGCCTGTCTGCCCTATCTATGCATTGTTGCACATAGTTAGTAAGTTTTTCTCCATCAAAACCAAGCGTTCCGCTTGTTTAACATATTTATCAAAATTTATCCATAATGAATCGTCAGATATAAACACCAAACAATCTCAAAAATATGAATAAAATAAGGCGATATATGATAATGTTATGTTTCACCCAAAAACCGTAATTATAGTATATACAAATACAGAATTCAATTTCCGGTGTAAACAGAAAACCGCTTACTAAAACAGGGTAGATATGAAATCCAAGGAATGTATTTTTCCAAAAATAATTTGCAACTGTTATCAATTTGGAATTTACAAAACAAAATGAAGTTTAATACAAAACTATTTTCCCTAAGAAAAAGAAATAAACACAATAAAGTTTTCTGAAAATAAATTCTTTATAAAGTTTTAGTTCTTAAATGTTCTTGTTGTCAGTCTTTCTTTCTTACTTAATTTCAAACGGAATTTACAAAACAAAATGTACGCCTTATACAAAAAAAAGAATATACATTTACAAAACAAATGGAATCACAAACAATTAAAAAGAGGGGAAGAAACACAAACTAGCGGAAATCCTACCTAAAATATGAAAATGTTGAAAAGAAAACTAGATAGGAGCTTATTGAAGAGAAGGTTTAGAGATTTTGAAAAAGGGGGTGAAAAGGAAATGAAAGGATACACAGGACCGGAACAGTAAGAGGAAATCAAGAAAAGCAAAAGAAGCCCACGACAGCACCCTAGTGGTCACTGTCTCCCGTGAAACTGGAGACGGGAAAAACAAATCACTGCACAATATACACCACACTACAGTAATAATACAAAATACTAAACAATCAATCAATAAATGCACATTCACCAAAACTCAAAGAAAATCTCGCACCACACCAGAAAAAAATGATCAAAAGAAAGATGTTTATTTGGGCAGAGCGGTAATCAACTCCACCACCTACACTATTAGCGTGACGGAGGAGAAGTTGATCCCACACTTTTGAGGGGCAAGGGAAAAATCAAACTGAAACAATAGGAAAGCGAAAGAAATAGATATTTATGAGAAGGGAAGACTATTGACTCCCCAACGCCATGTCCCCTGCTAAACGCAGGAAGAGGTTGGGGCTATCAGTCCTGGGAAAGGGGACAAAAATTCTAATCCTCTAGGGGAAGGAAAACGATCCTCAACGCCCTGCCCCCTTGCTGCCAGGTTCGAGCAAGAGGAGGTTGAGGCTATCGGTCCTGAGGTGGGGAAGGGTCAAAAAGAAATCCTACTAAAAAAAAAACCCTTAACGGAGTAGAGCAACCAAAATGTCAACCACCCAAAACACATATAGAAATAGCAAAAAACAACAACAAATGCAATATTATACACAATCAATAATCAACTAATTTCTTTTTTTTTCCTCCTCAACCCTTGAAGGCACAAATAGAAATCCTTTTTTTTCTCTTCCCTCAAACCCTTGAGGGCACAAATAGAAATCCTTTTTTTCTCTTCCTCAAACCTTGAGGGCACAAATAGAAATCCTTTTTTTTTTTTTTTTTTCTTCCCGGGGAAACAAACGGCAGCTACGCGGGTGAAACTGGAGTCGGGGTCACCACTGTCACACTGTCACTCTTGGGATACCCCCATTCATGACAGCATTTACTCCATACGCACACGCAATCTTTCCAATCACCAAAAGGAGCACTACCGAATGTTTTTCTTCTCCCCTCTCCTTCAGGGAAAACACTTTACTAAGTCACAACCCCAACTTGTAACAGATTTTACACAAGTATCTCTCTCCACACTGAGAGGACAAATAAATCTGCACACATGTATCTCTCCTCACACCGAGAGACAAATCAATCTTCCCATGTATCTCTTTTACACTGAGAGAAAAATAGTCTTCACACATGTATCTCTCTTTACACTGAGAGATAAAAAAGTCTAGTTTCGCTTCTATAAAGCCTTGGCCTTCACATTCCTTTAACCAAAATTCCGGACCAGGAGAATACATAACTCCGTAATCACTGAGGACCTGCCTGCCTCAAGTAAAAGCTTCCTGCTTTCTCAATTCCCTGTCTCTCTCTTGAGACAATATACTGCCCCCCCGAACTCTCTTGTCCTGGAGATACGAGTCTCGTCTTCTCTTCCGCGACTTCCTCTGTCTCTTGCGAAATGACGAGCTTCAACTCCTCTCCCTGGAGTTGGTACTGGCTGGGGCTGAACTACCCGGGGTGTTCCCCACACCTGGCCATCTTCAACACCCCACGGGGTGAAGATGAAGGGTGAAGGGCGAAGGGTAAAGGGTGAAGGGCTGGTAATGACTGGTCAGCAAAGAGGACCACCGTCCTGACAGGTTCGAGTCTCTAGGCCATCTGCTGGGTTAAAACTGACTCTTTCCCCCTTCTCCTAGTGAGTGCATACTCAGTGTTCAAAAACACATGACCAGCACCTTACTTACCAGCCCTTGTTAAAACTCTCACTCAGTGGTCACTTTCACAATGACCACATTCGTTTCTTGAATGAGTCATACTCACAATTATTTTGGGGACGCCCGCTACATAGTCAAGCCCTATGAATATTCTTCCTTTAGTTGTGGCACGGGGAAATGATTCATATCACTAACTACATGTGATGGAGCGTCACATGCCTTGATGTGAGGCTACATCACATGACAAAAAGCAAAAATATTCGATGATCTGCAGGCATGTCATTAAATTTGGCAACACTGCTGTATCATTTGTGTCAGGTATCTGACCATAGAGCGCAGCTGGTCTGAAAATGAACTGCAGGGGAAACATGAGGCCCGTCAGGGCAGAATTCTTGTATTTCATACAGCTGTTCAGCCTCAGAAATAAGACATTCGTACAAAAAACACCAAATAAAGTTATAAAATTTTATAGCACAATAAAAAACAAACCAAAAAACACCTTTTACACGATTGCAAAATTAATTTGTCATTTTATTAGCTACATACAAACTAAAAATGCATCCAAAAAGGTAACTGTATCCTTTTGTGCCATCCATAACAGAATTCTTAACTCCATGTGATACATTTTTGTATGTAGACTGCACAATTAATGTCATTTCATTAGCTATATACTGAAATGCATCCAAAAACGTAATTCTGGACCCGTTAACCCTTATGATTTTGCCGTAATTTTTACAGAAAAAAAAAAAGAAATTACAGGAATTACGGCCCCCTAAAGAAAATTATGGGAAAAAAATCAATGAAAGATAATTGTTAAATGCTAAAATTTTATCTGCTACCATTTCAGTCAAAAGCAGTATGAAAATATTTCCAGCATGCCTTGCGTCTTTTTACCTTGTCAAAGATGGCAACGAGCGATTATGAAGATTATGGTTTGTTTGTTTTTTCTCCAAATTACAGGATTTGACCGAGATATTACAGGTACATGAATTTGGGGTAAACAGGTCTGTTATTATATCCTTTTGTGCCCATTCACAAAGGACTCTAACCTCCATGTGATACATTTTACACTTACGAGTGGTAAGCTGAAAATACTTCAATGGCTAAAAGCTATCCCAGCACCTCAGGACTCTATTGCGCAATTTTGAAAAAACTGGAGTTATGCCTTGGGTTCAGG
>CM031616.1:7019318-7031818 GCA_018398815.1 Conus ventricosus
TGTGGTCTACATTGAGTGCAAGCCGCCGTTTTGAGAAGGCACTGGAATAAAAAAAAAGAAGATTAATCTCAGTGTCAGCTCGGACTGGAAGGCCAGGTACAGGAATGGAACTAACAGATTTTCTCTGTGTCTGCTGCTTACGATGCAGCGATTAGTAACATAGGAGAGGAGCCGGAGACTTTTACCAATGGCCACGCGTCGTTGACAGAGTCTGGCGAATCACATGGGCAGACACAAATAATGGATGTACATAAACAAAGAGAGATGCAAGACCGTTAAAACGGTCTTACTCGCTGGTCAAACCGCTTGCCATTTAAAATCCTATGTCATATGCAATGGAAAGAAAGATGTACGATGTTGCTAGAGGTCAGACGGGACATGGACTCGTTCTCCCAAGAGTTTGTTTTGCAGTAGATGCAGTCAACGTTACCATACACTGCTAAAGGACACGCTAGGGAGGGGAGGGTGTTATTTGTCACTTACAATATGTCGGTATTTCAACGTTACCATACACTGCAAAGGACACGGTAGGAGAGGGTAAGGTGTTATTTGTCACTTACAATATGTCAGTATATTTTTTTTCAAAATCAGATTTCATTGGAGTGGCCTCCGATGTTGGGAGTCGTCGTTGTTCACACACACACGCACGCACGCACCAGATAGATAGATATACAAACAGACAGACAGATAATAGCTAGCTAGCTAGATGAAATACAGATCACATACACACACGCACGCACGCACGCACCACACACACACACACACACCACACACACACACACACACACACACACACAACACACACACACACACACACACACACCAAATACGTAGTATTAAGTTACTGCCGAATCTGACATGTAATAAGTATACTTATCATAATGTATATTATTCTTATTTCAGTCATAAAAAAAACACTTTTTTTTTCAAAAAAACAATTTTGTCGTTACTACATGTTTAAAGGAAAAAACATGTACGTACATCCCTTTTTTTTCTGTAAAAAAAAAAATGTTGTTGCTTTTATTTTCCCCCCAATTACATAAAATTTTTAACTGGGGAAAAAACAAAGGACATACATACACATGGACACGGGGGGAAATTTTCCCATCTAACACGCGTTTCCTGCAAAAGGGATCGTCATTTTGGGTTGGTTTTTTCAAAAAATTTCTGCACCTCCCTTCTTTTTCCCCCAGACACCACCGGGGCTTGTGAAAAAATTTCAAAAACCTTGGGCTTTTAATTTGGGGGGGGAATTTTGAAAATTAAAGGGGGTGCCCCAAAAAAAACCGGACCAAAAAGGAAATTGGCTGGTGTAAGTAAAACCCGACCCGGGGCGGGGCAAAAAACATCATACCAAGCACTTTTTAAACGGACAAATCTTTGTATTTTACCCTTACACCCCAAATATAAGTCTTAGCCCGTTGGGTTGTTTTGTAGTAAAGCAACAAACCGGCTGACTTTGCTGTTGTGTCGGGGGGTTTCCAGTTTTTTGGCAACTTCGTTGCGGGTTTCCCTTTAAAAGGGACAATCTCTGAGCCAGGAATGTTTTCCCCCCAAACATTTCCCCTGTCGGGCAGAAGTACTGTGCCGGTAACCCCCTTCTTTACCGTTAAACTCTTTCACTGTTTTCGGAATGCCTGTCTTTATTTTGGCTTTCAAAAAGGTTTTTTATCAAAAATTTAAATGAGGTAGGGAACAGTAAATGTTTAAAACATTAAACAAGGGGGGTATTTTTTTTTGCTCCCAAAAGGGAAACCCCCTAAACAAAAGTAATTTTTTATTCAAATGGCACCCCCTTTTAAACTTGAATAAAGTCAGACAAAATACATTACGAAAAATCTAAAAGGGGGGAAAAAAACAACGCGGGGCCAAACAACTAAACCCTGTCAAACAAAAAATTTGGACTTGAGGGGGGGGAGAGGGGATTTTTGAAGTTGGAAAAATTTGGAAAACAAAAATGAAAAAAAAAAAATTAGGGTACAGAAATGAAAACTTTTCCCTTTTGCGGAAAGGGGGAAACCTTTCCAAAATCCCTTTTGAGGCAGAAATATTTATTCCCTTTGCCCCGGGGCCTTTTCCCCCGGCTGGATCGGACCATCAGAGAGGGGGGTTTTTTTTTGGGTCTTGGCTCCCCGGCCAAATAGGACACACCACAGCCCCTTTAATACTGGGTTTTTCTCACCCCCAAAGGGTGCAAAAAAAACCCAAATAGCCCCCCCCAGAGCAGCCAGCGAAGGGTAGTAAATGAACCCAAAGGGAAAGTTTTGGGGGGAAAAAAAAAAGTTGTTGTAAAAAAAGAAAATTATGCAAAAAATTTATAAAATGTGGGGGACAGTCTTTGACCTACGCGGGAATCCACCCAAAGTTTCAAGGGGATAAAAAAACCCAAAACAACGGAAGGGACAGAAACAAATAAAATAACCTCAATTTAATCAAAGCAAAATCGGAAATGAATGAGGTAGGGGAACGGGAAACGATAAACAGTAAAAATTGGGGGTTTTTTTTGCCCCCATAAAGGGAAAAAAAAACACAAAGTAATTTTTATTCAAAACTGGCACAGCCTTTAAACTTGAATTAAAGGGCAGACAAAAAACTTTTAAAAAAAAAAATCAATTTGTTTGGGGGGAAAAAAAAGCGCAAAAAACAACCGATTTTGCTTTGATTAAAATTTAAAGGGTTTTTTTGGATTTGTTTCTGTCCGCTTTTTGTTTGTCTTTATCTCCCCGGGGATTCCTTTTGGGGGGGGGATCCCCAGGGTTGGCTCAAAAACTTTTCCCCTTCAATTTTTTTTTATTTTCAAAATGTCTTTAGTTTTTCAACCCAAATTTTTTCCTCCCCCACACTTTGTTTTTGGTTTTTTTAATAAATCTTCGCGGGTACTCGGGGGGGGCTAATTTGGTTCTTTTTTTGCACCCAAAGGGGGTGAGGAAAAACCCCCAGTAATTTTGGACTGTGGTTGTTTTCATTTTTACGCCCGGGGGCGGGAGACACAACCCGCCTCTCTCCCCCGAGATTCCCCATTCCAGGGGGGCCGAAAGCCTCGGGAGCAGGCAATACAAAAAATATTGCCTTCAAAAAGGGTTTTCGATGGTTCCCCTTTTGCAGTATTTAAAGAGGTTTTTAATCTGTAACATAAAATTTTTTTTTTTTTTTAATTTCGGTTTTTCCCCGTTTTTTCCATTTTTTCAAACTCCCCTCCCCCTCCCCCAGGGGGGGGTTTAGGGTGTGGGGGGGGGGGGGGGTTGGGGGGGGGGGGGGGGGGGGGGGGGGGGGGGGGGGAGGGCGTAAAATTTGTGTGTTAGGGTTTTCCTTTTGGGGGTTTTTTCCCCCCTATTTTTGTTTGTTCGTTCCCCATTATTTCTTTCCCCCTTTTTTTGTTTTAAAAGGTTTTTTATTTGTTTTTCCTTTGTGTTTGGTTTTTTGGAAAAAAACTCCCCCTTTTTCTTTGGGGGGTTTATCGTTTTAAAATGTCCCCCTTTATTTTAAATTTTGCTTTTGCTTTTGTTTAAAATTAATTTTTTTTAATTTGTTTTTCCTTCTCCTTCCCGGTGTTCTGGGGGGCTTTTGGAATTTTTTTGCCCTTTGGGGGGACCCACGTTTTTGAAGTTTCCCAAATTAACTTAATTTGGGAAAAACCCTAAAAAATTTTAAATTTTTAAACAAATTTTTTTTCCCCCCACAATTTTACTTTTTTTTTCTTTTTCACACTTTGTGGGCTCCCCGGGGGGGGTTTTTATTCCCACCCATGGGGTAGAAATAAATATTTGAACGAAAAAATTCAAACCCAAAAAAAAACCTCTGGAAGAACACATACAAGTTATCCAAGGGTTCAAAAAACTCAATAAACAAAGTAATACAGTATTCATCACATTTGACATAGTAGACTTTTACCCATCTATAGTGAGGAACTACTCACCAAAGCCCTGAAGTTTGCCAGTAACCACACAGACATAACAGGGTCAGAAATGGAAATCATTCTCCACACCAAGAAAACATTACTACACAGCAAAAATGAAACCTGGATCAGGAAAACCAACAGAAACACAACATTCGACGTAACCATGGGATCATATGATGGTGCAGAAACATGTGAACTGGTCGGACTATTCATGCTGTCCAACATCAAGAAAAAACTCGGAAAACAATCGACTATACAGAGACAATGGCCTTGCTGCATTAACCAACAATCCAAGAACCATCGAAAACAAGAAAGAACTATGCAAAATCTTCCAAAACCACAACTTAAAGATAAACCATTGAAGCAAACAAAAAGTAGTGAACTACTTAGACATAACACGGGATCTCAACAATCACATATATAAACCATACAAGAAACCCAACGATACACCTCTTTAATGTACACACCAAAAAGTAACCTCCACCATCTATATTAAAGACCATACCCCATGGAAATAAACAAGAGACTATCAAACCGTCATGCAGTGAGAGAGTGTTCAACAATCACAGCAGAATACCAGGAGCACTACAAACAAGTAGATACAATTACAAACAAACAATACAACCCAGACAACAACACAAATAAAAGCAAGAAAATAGGAAAAGAAAAATCATATGGTATAACCCCCCCCCCCCCCCCCCCCCCCCCCCCCATACGACGGGAAACTCAAAACAAACATGGGGAAAGAATTCTTCAAAATCCTAACAACTTCATTTCGAAAAGAACACAAACTGTCCAAAATATTTAACAAAAACACTGTCAAACTATCGTACTCATGTATGCCCAACCTCAAAACCTAATTGACGCATCCAACAAAATGAAAATCAACACAGCAAAGAAGGGTGAAGAAAGGAAATCTTGCAATTGCACCAGAAAGGAGCAGTGCCCACTAAACAATATATGTCTTCACAACAACATTGTACCAGCTACTGTGACATCAGAAAATGAAAAAGAAACATACATAGGGATCACTGAAAACCACTTCAAAACCAGATATCAAACCACAAACAGTCATTTAATAAAGAAAAATATAAAAACCAAACAACTGAGCAAATATATCTGGAAACTTAAAGACGCAAAAACAAGCTACAATAAAATCTTGGAAAATCATAAAAAGAGCATCACCATACAGCAATGTCTCAAAAAGGTGCAACCTATGTTTAACTGAAAAATGTTAATACTATGCAAACCACACTTAGCAACTTTAAAAAAACCAAAACAGAAATAGTAAACAACTGCAGGCATAAAATGGAAATCGTTGTTAGTGAACACACCCAAAACAAAACCTGAAAGCCCCCAAAGTGCAGCCAACCCGCACGTGCAAAACAACCGCAAACGGGAGCCCACACGCAAAATAACATCGGCGGTGGGCAAACCAAAAACCACCTGATGACAAACGCAAACGCTGAAACAAATTTGTAGATAGTTTTAAGATTTCCCCTTTTAACTTGTTTTTATATATATATATATAAATATATATATAATATATATATATATATATATAATGTATATAATATTATATATATATATATATATATAATATATATAAAATATATATATAAAATATATATATATATAATATATATATGGAAATGCATAATAGCTCCAATACAAGCATACACACAGCAGTAACTCTGCAACGTATGTACATACATAGCTTCTACAAACAGTGTACACGGTCAGAACAAGTGATGGACGACGTTAGTCCAGTTATACGGCACAGTGACAAGACGCACTGTAACAAGTCCTAATTTAGGTTAATTGTTTTTTGTTGTCATTTTTGTTGTTATTTTCCTTTGTGCTTTTTTTTTGGGTTTGTTTTTGTCAGTTGATATTATTGCTGTAGCCCATCTGACCAAGTAGAGACTTTCTTCGGCTTTGCCACGTGAGGGGAAAAGTAAGCCTACAATCCTAGTGAAAACAACAACAAAATAGCAACACTATTCACACCCGACCTATTACATTATAAGCACACTTTCCTAACCTTCATAATGCGAAATAAGACTAAGGCATACTTAGGTTTCCGGATATTCGCAATTTTTCGCTCCCAGTTTGCAAAAGCTGGTTACAAAAAGAAAAAAAAAAGTGTAAGAAAAATGTATACATGTAAAGCCGGAAGGGGAAATAACCGCTGCAGATTAAACAACAACAAACAAGCAACCCTGACATTTTATAAATCGTCACGAGAAAAAGAATGTATTGACATTTTAAAACAGACAGGAGTAGACCCAGAAGTGAAGGCAGAAAAAAACAACAACAACTGTGGACGACAGTGAAGAGAAACGAAGCTTTAAAATGGAAATAAAAACAAAGGCAGATCTGAAGAAAGAGTAACAGTAAAGGGGAAAGCACTGACACAAAAGGCGGGGATACAGGTGGCTCTGAATTGCCCCCCTTCCGAACGGAAGACAACGTTTCGCCCCAATCACATTTGGCAAAGTCGTCTTTTCCCTATCTCCTTTCATCCTCGTCTGTCTTCCCATCCCTCACGTTTGGCCCCAAATCAGGTAGAACCTAGTCGCATACAATCATTGTTATTATCACACACACTCACGCGCGCGCGCGCGCGCGCACGCGCGCACGCACGATAACACACACACACACACACACACACACACACACACACACACACACACACACACACACACACACCTCCCACTGGAACGCTGCCACGGAAACAGTTGAACACAATTCTTGGTAAGCAGGCTACCATTCACAAGAGGGTTTACTAAATTCGGCGAATGGACAAGCTCCGGAAAACCTAAACAGAGGACACGCTGCTGTTTCTGATCTTAACTGCAAACAAAGGTCGCTCAAGTGCATATGGAGTGCCTCCCCCCCCCCCCCCCCCCCCCCCCTCCCCGATATGTGGTTGGTTGACTGTTTCGTTTTGACTGGTAACAGGGAGAGTAAGATGACGTCATTCAACGAAAGACGGGGCATTGACGTATGTTTCTCTACACTAAAAACCTAAAAATACTGTGACAGACACGTCACGAAGCATCGGCAGTGTTCACTTGGATTCTTCGTGCCGTCGGTTCGATCCTTGAAGCAGCAATTAAGTTTGTGCCCTGTCATGAGTAGCCTATGTCCGAACCTCGTCAATTGGGTCACTCTGCATGAATACGAACTGCAAAGAGAAAGTATTATGCAACCCACACTCTGTCGAATTCAGCTTCTTTCCGTTTGAAATCCATGCATTCTTCAATATGAAGAAGACAAAGGTCGCTGAAGATCAGAAAGGAAATACTTCTTATGTACGGACATATTTTTCTCCTGGGCAGCACAGATGATAAACGTCTTCTATCTGCACCACAAACACAACTTGGATTGTTATTGTTCTGCACCACAAACACAACTTGTTGGATTGTTATAGTTCTGCACCACAAACACACAACTTGTTGGATTGTTATTGTTCTGGGAAGAGAATCGTTCCAGCTGCGCACGAGAAAAGCAATGTGGTGCCGACCACTTCAAGACACGACATCTTTGATCCACGGCTGCTGCTGCTGCTGCTGCTGCTGCCTGCCTGCCCAGCACACTTGCCTGATGGTCCACTCAGCGCATGGAAAAACAGTAGATGTCAAGATTGACGTGTTTTACATTGCTGATTTAGATACCAAACTCTTGTGATGAAACGTTTGTATGAAAGCTAACGAACAGCTGAGAGAGACTCTGCCGGCAAATTGAAATCCACACCATTGAGTAAATCTTACAGACGACATAAAGCAATGCATGCATGTGGGGGATGGGGGTGGGGTCAGAGATCCTTTCAGACTTCTTATTCTTCGTACCTCAGGTACCCTGCCTGTCCATCGGTGAGATTTTTGCGCAGGGCACATTTCTAATCCCATTATTATGACACATTTTGTCTTCGGGGATGGTGCTTAAAGTCATCACCAGTGTGCTATTTGTTGTTGTTGTTGTTGTTTTCATTTGTTTGTGCGTGTGCGTGTCATCGCTCTTACCGACACATGACAGTTGTCTTTTCTACGATGAATGAAGTGTCCTTTAACATGTGTGCAAGGATTGCGTGTCACTTTGTTTTCTACTGTGTGTTCACACAGGGGCTAGTTTTAAGCAGTATCACTTTGTTTTCTACTGTGTGTTCACACAGGGGCTAGTTTTAAGCAGTATCACTTTGTTTTCTACTGTGTGTTCACACAGAGGGCTAGTTTTAAGCCGTTTCTTTGGAGTCCAGGTGTTCACACAGGAGTTCGGTTTCCAGTCTCCTTCAAAAGACGAAAGGGGTTCTGAGTCTGCGCCGATTGATACTGGTGGGAACATCTGCTCTGCCCTGGCGTCTCAGGCGGGAATGGAACCCATCAATCGAGTCAAGAGGACATGGCCTGGCGACCCACTCGGCCAACAAGATCCCCTTTTCCAAACAAACAAATAAACAAAACAAAACAAAAAAAAAGACAAAATTTATTCTCAGTCGCTTTTAAAGGACCTCACATCACAGATGACATTGGGAAATGCTTGTGATGCTGGCACATACCTTTTTTTTTTCATCCACTGCACCAGCAATCAAAGTGCACACTGCTCATGTTTTATGGGAGACACATAAATGCACACGCGCGCGCGCACACCACAAAACAACAAAGCGCAACACAACACTGTACAACACACACACACACACACACACACACACACACACACACACACACACACACACACACACACACGCACGCACGCACGCACGCACGCACGCGCACGCACGCACGCACGCACGCACGCACACACACACACACAGACGGAGAGAGAGAGACGAGGGGAGATCGGCCCCCTTATATCCGCCACCGTGTCACGGTAAATCCAAAATGAAAAACTCGAAGACGAAACCCAGCAACATACAAACACACTATAATACATCTGTGTCAACAGACAGATGACTGGAGCTACATGCAGACACACTAATAATACATCTGTGTTAACAGACAGATGACTGGAGCTACATACAGACACACTATAATACATTTGTGTTAACAGACAGATGACTGGAGCTACATACAGACACACTATAATGTATCTGTGTTAACAGACAGATGACTGGAGCTACATACAGACACACTATAATGTATCTGTGTTAACAGACAGATGACTGGAGCTACATACAGACACACTATAATACATCTGTGTTAACAGACAGATGGCTGGAGCTACATACAGACACACTATAATACATCTGTGTTAACAGACAGATGGCTGGAGCTACATACAGACACACTATAATACATCTGTGTTAACAGACAGATGGCTGGAGCTACATACAGACACACTATAATACATCTGTGTTAACAGACAGATGACTGGAGCTACATACAGACACACTATAATGTATCTGTGTTAACAGGCAGATGGCTGGAGCTGCATTTCATCACTGAGACTGTAATAATGGTCGGTTCTAGATGATAAAACGTTGGAACATCCCAGACGAAACTGCTTACAGTGTGGAGTCCATCAGTCCTGCTAAGGAGCAAGCTAGACAAGACACAATATTCCAGACTTCTGTCTGAAAACGCTGTGCAACAATCTTTCAGGCCAACTCTCTCTCCTCTCTCTCTCTCTCTCTCCTCTCTCTCTCTCCTCTCTCTCTCTCTCTCCTCCTCTCTCTCTCTCTCTCTCTCTCTCCTGGACATCACACAAGTCAGTTTCTGATGCCATGGCTGTGTCCAACAAACACAGGTCATCGCCAGAAGACAAACCTGAACCACCATTACACGGTGTGCCATGCAGCAGTACCCCTTTCCACACCAGACAGGCAACTTCTAGTGATCCTGATGCAGACCCTACAGCTCACAAGTTAGAACCAGCAGTGCGTGGTGTACCATACAGCAACACCCCTCCCCACACCGGACAGGCAATGTCTGGCGATCCTGGTGTAAACTCGGTGTCCCATCTCTCCCCATCTTCATCACCGGACACCTCGACCTTTCCAGAAACCACGGCAACCAGCAGCCAGGCTCTAGTCAAACAGCTGAATGATCCCTGGACTGACGCTGATATGATGGAAAGCCAGTCCCCTGTGAAAATTATAACTGAATCTGAAGACCAAGAAGGCAACAGCACAGCACATCATGTAACCTTTCGACCAGATGAACAGAAATATTCCATGACTACTGAAACCCCCAAATCCCATATCAGACTGACACGCAGCAAAGCTAAATGCAGGCAACAGCATGTCACAGAGTGTTTCCCCCGTATTGGGACTGGCTCATCCAGGCCTGACGTAAATGACCAATTGCAGAATACCTAGGGACTCGGCCCTGCCTGTGCCATCAGTACTAGTGCTAGCATGCGTTCCAGCAGTGTTACAAATGTAAATAACCAAAATATATCTTTGCTAACGTATAACATCGAAGGCTTAAGGACTGTGTACAAGCCTGATATTAAATCACTTTTGTCTAATTATGATGTTGTTTTTCTTGCAGAGACTTTTGCCACTGATTTTCCAGATCACCTCTTTCCTTCTTTTGATGTTTTTGTGTCTCCTGGTGTAAATCTGTCAGATTGTGTAGCGTCTCGCTTGTCTGGCGGGGTTGCACTGATGGTCAAAAAAGTATTTTCTAATTTTGTTGAACATATCCCAATTGAATATGATAATTGTGTTGTCCTGAAACTTTCAAAAGAACTAACAGGCTTACGTATTGATTGTATTCTCATAAGCATGTACATTCCTCCGTATAATAGCCCTTATTATAATGAAACAGAAATTGATAATGGAATTTATTTGCTGGAACACTGTATGATTGATATTTATGAAAAGTATGGAGATCTTCCTTTCGTGGTGATGGGTGATTTTAATGCAAGAACTGGCAGTGCTAACGCCAAAGAGTTCTCCCTCCCAGACACCGTTATATGGAAGGATGACAGTACAGAACTGGAGGAACGATTCAGGAGAAAATATAAAGATAATACAACAAATGATTTTGGCCGATACTTGCTTAAATTGTGTGAACAATTTTCATTAGTGATATTAAATGGTCTTCTACCAGGAGATAAGAATGGTGAATTTACATATATTGCACATAATGGATCAAGTGTTATTGATTATTTTCTTATGTCTAGATGTATTTCTGAATACGCCTTGAACTTGCGAGTTCTACATACTGTTGAATGTAAACATTTACCTGTAGAACTTATATTCAGTCCTGCAACGTCTTTAGCAAATGTCCCAAAGAAACCAGTGAAGACTATGATAGAAAAGTTTGTTTGGAACCCGGAAAAGATTAACGAATATCATCAAGCATTTATGTCACAATATTTACAGACATTTTTAATCAGGCTACAGAACTGATCGATAATGATGTAAACTCAGCGTTGAGGAAATTCTATGAAGGCCTGGCTCTCGCTGGGCAGTGCATGAAGAAACAAATAGTATTAAGCAAAACACAAAACAGTCCTTGGTTTGATACTGAATGCAGGAAAATGAAATCAGAGTTACAACGCGCTCTGAGAAACTTTACTAACTGTAGTAATGAAAAACGAGCAGAAGAACTCAGACACATATACGTTGATAAGCGAAGGGATTATAAATGGCTTTTAAATAGGAAAAAAGCCGAAGATAAAACGCGCACGCTAGATTCACTAGATGCAAATATAAACGATCCCAAGACATTTTGGAGAACTATAAAATCAAGAGTTTTCACTAGAATTCCAGACACTTCTATCACAATAGACGAATGGTATGATCACTTCTATAAGGTTTTCAACGGTAATTCTATCCAAGATGAAATACTACAGAGAGAGAACATTCATGAAGATGTGTGTTTCGAGAGTCAGTGGTTTGCTAATAATAGAATTATAGAGAACACCACAGAAATCAGAAATAACGTTATCAGAGGTTAAAGACGCAATCAGAGCTTTAAAGAATGGAAAAGCGGCCGACCAGATGGATTTAGTGGCGAGTTCTATAAACACGCTCCTCCTTTAATTATTTCCTTCATCACTAAATTTTTCAACAAATTGTATGATTCTGGGACTTTCCCACTTATCTGGTCCGAATCAGTTATTCACCCGATACACAAAAAAGGCGATATTAATTCGCCTGACAACTATAGAGGTATTTAATTGCTAAACATTTGTGGCAAACTGTATACTTATATCATAAATAAACGCTTGACACAATGGGTGGAAGAAAATAATATATTAAACGAATCACAAGGCGGATTCAGAAAGAGCTATAGTACAGTTGATCAGATATTTACTTTAATAAGTCTGGTGCAAAAACAGTTGTCTTCTGGAAAGAAACTTTATGCTGCGTTTATTGATGTTAAAAAAGCCTTTGACTTAGTAAATCGAAATCATTTGTGGTTAATTCTTCGTAAAAACGGTATTCATGGCAAAATGTATCGAGCTATTAGGAGTATATATCAAGTTGTGAAAGCTAGAGTCCGAGCAAATAATGATCTTACTGAAGCTTTTTTGTGCCCCCGTGGGTTAAAACAGGGGACAACTGCAGCCCTATTCTTTTTTCTCTGTTATTAATGAACTTGCTAATGACGTTGTGACACATGGTAAACACGGAATAAGCTTATCA
>CM031616.1:7044318-7126818 GCA_018398815.1 Conus ventricosus
TGAAAGCAACGCTATTTTCCACATTTCTTGTTTAAATACATAACTAGAGAATATGTTGAAGATGCATACAACGATGCTTTATTGATATGAAAATCATGCAATTGGTGGAGACAGCTTTAATTTGAACATTTTTTTTTTATAAGCCAAAACGTGTTTGTCAGTTTTGACACGAAGGTGTGTGGAAAAGATTATGCAAATAAAATAAGCAAAGTTTCTTCATTGCTTCTTTTTCATATTTGGTTCATGTCATGAATTATTTGGTTACTTTAGTTGTTTTTTTTCTGTTTTTTTTTTCTTTTTTTTTCTTTTTTCAAACTTGCATTTGCAATAAAAGCTTATGCAGTTTGCGGTGTATTGTATCAAACACACACACACACACACACACACACACACACACACACACACACACACACACACACACACACACACTAACAACATGCACACTGCACACTGTCATGCATGACTGCATACACCCTCACCCCCACACACTAAAAGATGAATTTGCATGCAATAATGTTAAGTAAGTATGCAGTGTAGCAAAACCAAGGTAAGGAATGAGTTTCATGGGGCTTAGTAGTCATAAGTTTGGCAGAACTGTGTAACTTTCCTGAATCAGTCAAATTCAAATTGAGACAGCTTTGAATTCCATGAGATGGAAATCAGTTTTCTCTGCCCCCCCCCCCCCCCCCCCCCCCCCCCCCTCCTTTAATTTTATTTTAAAAGTTATCAAACCAGGAATGTCAGAAGTTTCTGTATCTTTATCCGCCTGTTGTCTTGGCCAGGGTTCTTTTTTTGTTTTTGTTTTGTTATTTAAATGTTTGGTTACTAATAGTAATACTTATTATTATTTTCCATTTTTGTTTAGATATTTCTTTTCGTCATCTCTTGCTTTTTTTTTGTTGCTTTTTTTTTAAATTATTTTTTTTTACAGTTTACTTTCACCATTTACAATCATGGTCTTTGGCTGTCCTACATAACCAGAGGCACAGTAGAAACTTATCATTAAGCCTCAGACAGACAATTTTCAGTTAAGAGAACCTTGCAAGTACAAAAGATAATGTGTTTTTGTCAGTCGGAGCTGAATTATCTCCATTTGTCTGAAAACATAAATAAAACTGTTTTATACTCAGTGTGTGTCAAGTTTTTATTCCGAATGATATGGGCTAATTGGTATCCTAGTGTGTGTCCAGTGTATGATAAACATGTTTTCAAATAGTATGGGGTGATGGTACCCTGGTTGTGATGTTGTTTTTCTTGCCAGGTTGAATGAAGGATTGTTTCTGTCCTGTCCTCAGGACAGCGGGAAACTGGGTGCGCAGCTGAAGGGCCGCTACCCTCTGCACCATGCTGCAGACTATGGACAAAAAGAAGTCATCCAGTATCTGGTGGAGAAGGGAGCTGACGTGAATGTAAGTTATGACAATGCATTGTTGCCAGTCCTCCCCAATAAGTCTGGAACTCCTCAATGCTGAAACTCATTCCAAAAGACCTATATGTGTAGTGAAAGAAAATCCAGAATGTTGAAATTTAAGAAAACACTCCGAATAAGACGTAATTTCTTAATTAGCTGATAAAAATTGAAAAATGAAGCTAAGATATTCTGTTTTTTTTTTTTAATTCAGGAAAGATGCGAAGAACTTAGACATGTTCTTTCAAATCGTTATTAATCAGTTGAAGCAAGAGGGAGTGTGTACCCAAGCAAAGCCAGTTGCCGAGACAAAATCAGCCCCATGACTCCAGAAAACACAAGTACCAGAAGTTGCCCCGATCCTGACCATGGTTTTCTAATCATTCTTTGCCACCAGAACAGTACTATCTGGCCGGAAAGGGACTGAAGTGACACCTGTATTTAAGAAAGAACAGGATGACCCAGTAAACTACTGACCAGTCTCTCTCACCAGCTTTCCCTGTAAGACCATGGAACACATTGTCCCCAATCTACTATCATGTGCCACTTGGAAAACCAGTGGATACTATGTGAACAGCTACATGGGTTTAAGAAGAAGAAACACAACTTCTTGTATTTGTTGACCCAACAGCTGGAAAGCATGGAGTGAGGTATGTGCACAGATATAAGTACAGACTTCACAGAAGCCTTTGACAAAATTATCTTTACTCTGCTCCAGCACACATTACATTATTACAGCATTTACTGCCAGAAAAATGGATGGATAGAGGATCTTAGCAACTGGAGACGAGCAGTGGTTCTACGTGGTGCCAATTTTCCCATCCAACACACACTCTTAGGGTGTTTCAGGGCCATTCCTTGGACTTTGCCTCTTTTTGGTTTACACTAATGACTTACTTGAAAACGTAACATCACCAGCTTGTCTTTTCACAAATGCCACTGTTTTGTACAGAACAGTTCAAGTGCTCCATGAGCAGCTTCAAAGAGGTTCTGTCATAGCTTGCTGAGTTGAAGAAGAGCTAGGACTTTTTGGGGAAAATGCACCATCTTACCTGTAACCAAAAGTAATCGGGTTTGAGAACGCTGCTATTCAATTCAATTCAATTCAATTCAAAAATTTTATTTATAGATGGAAACATTGAATAAGCGAACAAAATCACTTTTTTACATCAAGCCATCTTAACAATGCTAATAATTATAATAGAAGAAGTGGGATGGGAGGGGGAAAGGGAATACAAACAATGCAATGGATAAGGAGAAGAAAAAAAAAATCACTGAACTTCAAACAATTAATTTTGCGCATTTAGCAATTCTGCGTATGTACGTATATAAAGTAGCATATACACGCATACAAAATTCTGTTTAAACTTATCAGTACATATTCATCAAATACAATCATTATTGACAATTTTAAAAGACATGCCAAGGAACAGCCATACAGCAAAGTGGGAAAACAATTATAAGTCATTATTTCTGTTTTCTTTGAGATAAACTTTAAGATTTCTTTTGAACGTTTTAAGGTTTGTCATACTTTTAAAATTTGGTGAAAGACCATTCCATAACGTTCCACCAGAATAAAGGAAACTTGATTTAAATAGGTTATTTCTAGGTCTTGGAAGCATAAGTAAATGATTGTCTGAAATTATTTATTATGAATGTGTTCATTATCTTTTTAGGAGCATCTCCGTTTAAAGTCTTGTGCATCAAGACTGCCTTATTGAAAAAAAGTCTATTACGGAAAGTGAGTATATTCACTTTTCTATGAGTCTTCAGTGGTTAGAGAATTTGATTTTAACAACGCCAACTTTACAGCTCTTTTATACATGCGATGAATCAATTTCAAATTTGTCTCACTGCAGCTGTCCCATAAAGTTGAAGCATAATCAACAATGGTAAAACATGGGCACTAAAGAATAGTTTACGAGAATGAGCATCAAGAAAGTTTTTTATTTTACTTAATTGAAAATTATTCTAGACAAACGCTTTCCCAAGGCTGTAATGTGCTCTGTCCAAGACAAATCTTTGTCGACAATGACTCCAAGAGTTTTTGTGTGATTGTACTTCGTGTATTACTTTTCCATCAATAAATAGTGGTTGAAAATGAGTCTTCATCTTTTTTCGTTTTTGCCTAACACAGGCATACATACATTTAGTTTTCTGTGTGTTTAAGGACATGTGGTTGAGTTTTGTCCAGTCAATTAGCTTTTGAATGTTTTCTTGAAGATCCTCAGTTAGTTTGTAAGGATCTGAATTGCTAGCATGTAAAGATGTGTCGTCTGCAAACATTTCACAATTGCATTTTTACAAAACAAGGCAAATCATTAACATAAATGGAAAATAACAGAGGCCCTAAAACAGAACCTTGTGGGACTCCGTATTTGACGGGCATAAAACTTGAGCTGTGGTCATTTACAAATACTAACTGTTTTCTATCTGAAAGAAAAGATGACATCAAATCTATGAAATCTGTTGTTAAGTTATAGCACAATAGTTTTTGTAACAAAAGATCGTGGTTTATAACGTCGAAAGCTTTTTCGAAATCAACAAAAAGTATACCAGTGAATTCATTTTGGTTAATATTGTTTAAAATACTATCAATGAGTTGTATTAGAGAAGTATGACATGAGTGGTTTTGACGAAAACCAGACTGATCTTCATGAATCAAGTCATTTTTCATAAGATAGGAGTACAACAAATTTTGAACGTGCTTTTCTAAAGGTTTTGAAAGAATTGATAAGATTGAAATTGGTCTATAATTACAGGGATTAGAAGTGTCACCTGATTTGTAAAGTGGTATAACTTTAGCTTGTTTAAATTTCAAGGGAAAACTTTTTTTTTCGATACACAAATTGTATAGATATGTTAATGAGTCAACAATAAACTGGGGAAGAACGTTTTAATATTTTCCCGTCAATCTCATCCAAATCACGAGTACCAGTCTGTTTCAAAAGAGATAGGCTTTTGTTTACATCTGTTGTCGTCATGTAAGGTAGGGTGAAGGGACAAAGAAAATTCTTGGAATCAATATATTGTTTTAAATGAAACTGAAAGAGATCATTTTGACTAGACCTGTCATTTGTTATGATTTTACTGGCAATGTTTGAAAAATGATCATCTAAGTCATCGGGAGTGATGTCTGTTTTGATGTGCTGTTTTTTTGACACATGCTTATTATTCAACATATTTATAGCTTTCCAAATTTTTCTGGTATCCTTCGTGGAAGCTAACAATTTCTTGAAATAGTTATATTTAGACTTTCGCTTCAAAGAAGTAACTTTATTTCTTTGTTTTTTATACTCTTCTTTTGTTCCGGAATTACTTAGAAAATCCCCGTTATATCTTTCGGCGTAAATTTCTTTAGATATCCCACGGTGGTTTTATATCTAGTCTGACGCGTTTCTTTATAAATGGAGCGTGTTTATTGTATACAGAATTAAAAGTATTTATCCAAAATTCACTTGCTTTATCTGGATTCCTTATCTGATATATGTAATTTAATGTTGAATTTGCTAGATCAGACAGAAAATCTTCTTCAATAAAGTTTTAAAGTTTCGATAGTATATGATTTTATGCCCTACCTTAGGAAATTTTATATGAGTTTTATACCAGGTAAAACATACAGCATTATGGTCACTACAGCCACATGGAGGAGAACAAAGTTCTACTGTGGTACAATGTTTTGTTTTGTAAGTTTGTCAGAATAAACGTGGTCAATTAAAGTAGCTGATGTTTCAGTTACTCTTGTAGTTTGTCAATCCACTGCTGAAGGCCATGTATGTTGTAGTTTTGAAACCACTTCTGTTGAGGTTTTAAAAAATCAATATTAAAATCTCCCAAAATAATTGTTTCATAGTTTATCATGGTAACTTCATCCATTACAGAATTAAAATTGTCTTGCCAAACGATAGTTTCAGAGGGATTTCTATACATAAATCCGACAAGAAGTGGTTTGTTACCTTTTAATTTTATTTCCATCCAGAGTGATTCCACGTCATGAATCTCAAAATTATCAATCCTCTTACACGTTAACGAAGAAGCTGAATATACGAGTAATCCCGTTCTTTTGAGTTTAACTGAGTCTAATCTTGTTATTTGGTAACCTGGAACAAACATATCACTGTCTAATATGTGCCCAGATAAGCGCGACTCAGCAAAACAAAAACAAATGAAACGGACTCCCTGAATTATGAAGAATCACTGCAATGTCATCTTTTTTGTTTACTGCACTGTTAATGTTCAGATAACCTACACGGAGTCCCTGTTTACTTGGCCAAGAGTCTAAAGTCAAAGGCATGATTTTTCTTTTATGACAATTCAAGAAATGTAACACTGCAAGTAGTCAATATACACAAAGGATCCCTGATTCAATAATTCTCAGAGATACGAACACATATACAAAATTACTTTAATCAGTAATTTAAATGATGAATTTTCAGCAAAACAATCTACTAGCTCTTCTGAAAAGTACTAATCACATAAATGAAAATTACTGAGTTGATTAACAATTCAAAAACAATAGAAAGGGTACAAAAGGTGAATCAGACAACAAATCCAAATGATCAAATCACGTCTCTAATAAAGTAGAGAAATGAAATGCTAGTTACCGATGAAGAAAATTCTTTGATTTTCTTGCAGCCTTGTCAAATAGCTTGAATCCTAATGAGTCTGACAATGCAACAACACACGCCCATACATCTCACACCCATATACCCACTCTTACCAGGCTGGGTGGGCTAGCAAGCATTAATGTATGACAGCTCACTTACAGATGATACTCAAGCCAGTTCCTGGAAACAGTGGACACAGCAAAGTATCTCAGTCACCATCTGAAGTTGCCTATCAAAAACATCTGCTCTAAAGCCAACAAAATGCTGGCTTTTAGAGAAGGAATCTTAATTTTTTAGTTTTCAGACCATCAGGGAAAAGGCCTGCGCATGCCCAATACCTGAATATACTTCTTCAGTTTGGGACCTGCATTAGCAGCACAACGTTGATCGACTTGAGGCAGTCCAGTGATGTGCAACAAGATTTACGCTGAGACAGTACAGAAATACATCAAGTGTCTCGCAGCATTGGCCTTGCTGTACAAAATGACCATCTTTGTTATGAGTTCAGGTTATGTGTCCTTGGGGAAAGTTGCAGTTAATGTAAACAAAAAGCACATGGCGCCGGTGGACAACATGCTGTAGTGGACAGCATGAAATGACAGACAAAAATAAAGACAAAAATAAAGGAATTCAAATAAGTGTAAGTGATCCAATAATAGACATTCACATTGAAGGAAAATGAATGCATCAGTCAATTTTTTCATGTTTACTTTTTGTTTTTCATGTGAAAAAACAGTACAAGCACTGTCAGCATGTCACACTTGGGTTTCCATTTTGGTTTGAAACCATCCCAGAAAATGCTCCAAACACAATGAAAATAAAATGTATCTGTTCTGGATTTAGTTAGGTTATTGTGGGACATATATTTCAACAAATGTAGGTGTTGTGTTATCACTACGATAGTTGTGGATAATGTGTTCACAACCAAAGGATTCCGATTCCAAAGCCTGAAAAGGACCTTACCAACCCTTCCAACTATCACCCAGTCGCTCTGACCAGCTGCCTCTGTAAGCTGATGGAAAAGATGGTCAACTCCCGTCTGATGTGGAAGCTGGAAACAGATGGCCTTTTGGCCAGTGAACAGTGCGGTTTCCGGAAGTACCACTTGACAGTTGACCATCTAATCCGTCAGGAAACCACCATCCGCAACGCCTTTGTCAACAAGCAGCATGTGGTTGCTAATTTTTTCGACCTCGAAAAGGCATACAACACCACGTGGAAAGCAGGAGTCCTTATGGACCTGCACAAGCTCGGTTTTCGTGGTCACCTGCCTCTGTTTATCCAAAACTTTCTGGCTGATCGACAGTTCCAGGTGCGTGTTGGCACCACACTCTCTGACATCCATGGGCAGGAGGTGGGTGTACCTCAGGGAAGCATCCTTTCTCCAGCCCTTTTCAGCATTAAAATTAATGACATTGTCCAATCGGTAAGCCAGGGCTCTGAGTCCTCTCTGTTTGTTGACGACTTTGCGCTGTACGCAGTTGGAGCTTCTTACGCCAGTGTACAGCGTCGACTCCAACTTTGTGTCAACAAGATTCAACAGTGGGCCGAGGAAAACGGGTTTACCTTCTCACGCACCAAAACTCAGTCAATTCATTTCCACAATTTTCGTCGATTCTTTGCTGATCCTGAAATTCGTCTGGACAAGTCCACCATTCCAGCTGTAAAAGAAGCCAAATTCCTGGGAGTTATTTTTGACCAAAAACTCAACTTTCTCAGCCACATCAAAAACCTCAAAACTTCTTGCCAGAAAGCTCTGAATATTCTGCGGGTCGTAACGCACACTGACTGGGGTGCTGATAAGAAAACTCTGCTGAACCTCTACAGAGCCTTGGTCCGTTCCAAACTGGACTATGGTTGTGCTGTGTACGGCTCTGCAAGACGCTCTTACCTAAAACTCTTGGACCCTATCCACCATCAAGGGCTTCGTCTCTGTCTTGGAGCATTCCGCACCAGCCCTGTGTACAGCCTGTACGCAAGGGCAGGTGAACCCTCACTGCCCAACCGCAGGCTGAAAATGTCTCTAAATTATTATATCAGACTGCTCTCAGAACCGCAGAATCCTGCCTATGACTGTGTCTTTGACCCTCAGTTTCAAAACAAATTCGAAACCAACCCTAACTGTATTCCGCCGTTTGGTCTTCGTATGCAGCCTCACGTGCGGAATGCAGGTCTAGACCTAGGAGTTGTGTCGGATTTTTCCAAGTTTCCGGATCAGCCTCCTGGACCTTTTTCACGCCAGAGATTCGTTTTGATCTTGCAGCCTTTCGTAAAGAGTCTACCAGCTCTCTGGCATGCAAGGCCTTGTATGCTGACCTCTGTTCAAAATTCCCATCCTATCAGAAAATTTTCACTGACGGTTCCAAGTCTGAAGATGGAGTAGCCTGTGCAGCCTATTGCCCTGGGGCTCCTTCTCAGATACTGTTAAAACATACCTCCAGATGCTTCTGTCTATTCTGCTGAACTTACTGCTCTGGTTCTGGTGTTGAAGATAATTTCACAATCTACGAAGAGGGACTTTCTGGTTCTGTCGGATTCGCTGTCAGCTTTGGAGGCCATAGCTGGCCGCAACCTTCAGCATCCAGAACTTTTACATTTCTTTGAACTTTTTAGCAAGTTAAAAGCGGATGATTACAACATTATTCTGGCTTGGGTTCCTGGTCATGTTGGCATCGGAGGGAACGAAATGGTTGATCGTTTAGCCAAGAATGCCACAAGAGAGAAACTGTCCAACATATATATCCCCTGCTCAGATCTGAAACCCAAAATTAACGATTATGTCCGAGTCCTCTGGCAGGAGGATTGGAATACCCAGACGGGTAACAAACTCTTTCAGATCCGTCCAAACCTTAAGGAATTCCTCCCATCTACGTGGGGTGGTCATAAAGAGAAAACAGTTCTGTGCCGGCTGCACACCGGCCATTCGTATTTCATTCATTCCTACCTTTTAAAGAGTGAAGAAGCTCCGTGGTGCATTCCATGTCATGTGCCACTCACAATAAAACATTCTTTTAGAGTGTTGGGACTTGCACGATGTGAGACACAAACATTTTACAGCGGAGTCCATGAAGATCCTGTTCAGGGATGTCCCGCCTGACGTGATACTTGAGTTTTTGAGAGAGATTAACATTTTTCATCTGATTTAAGATTTTACGGAAGAACGATTTTTAACGAAGTTTCTGGTGCGTTTCTAGAAGATGTCATTTAAAGAGATGTGTGAAAGGTTTTTTTTTTTTTTTTTTTAATGACTTGTGAGTTGATTTTAACGTGGTGACAGCCCTGATGTGGCCCTTTGCGGTCGGCTGGGCTATAAGCAACATTATCTTATCTTATCTTACAACCAAAGGAACCCCAAATTTTGGCGAGTAACTCAAATACTACATCGGAAATGAAATGAGGTAGGGAACAGTAAACGATAAACAGTAAACAAGTGGGGTATGTTTTGCTCCCATAAGGAAACCTAACACAGAGTAACTTTATTCAAGACTGGCACAGCCTTTTAAACTTGAATAAAGTCAGACAAAATACATAGACGAACAATCTAATAGTGGGGAAAAACAAGCACAGGCCAACAACTGAACTGTCTGGCAAAGATTTGGACTTGAGGGGAGGGGAGAGGAGAGGGGAGTTTGAAGATGGAGAAACTGGGAAAATGAAATTAAAAAAAAAAAAAAAAAAAAATTATGTTACAGATATGAAAACTCTTCACTAGCTGCATAAGGGAACCATCGCAATCCCTTTTGAAGGCAGATATATTTGTATTGCGAAAGGCCTTGGAGCAGGCAGTACAAATATATCTGCCTTCAAAAGGGATTGCGATGGTTCCCTTATGCAGCTAGTGAAGAGTTTTCATATCTGTAACATAATTTTTTTATTTTTTTTTTTATTTCATTTTCCCAGTTTCTCCATCTTCAAACTCCCCTCTCCTCTCCCCTCCCCTCAAGTCCAAATCTTTGCCAGACAGTTCAGTTGTTGGCCTGTGCTTGTTTTTCCCCCACTATTAGATTGTTCGTCTATGTATTTTGTCTGACTTTATTCAAGTTTAAAAGGCTGTGCCAGTCTTGAATAAAAGTTACTCTGTGTTAGGTTTCCTTATGGGAGCAAAACATACCCCACTTGTTTACTAGAGCACTCTCTCTATCACCTGGCTACCAAATTCCGTGAAAGGTTGGCATCTGTGTGAACAGAGTGTCTGGGATAATGTGAAAGCTCAGGTATGTAAGAGACTATATCAAGGTTGCCTCTGTGTGTGTGTGTGTGTGTGTGTGTGTGTGTGTGAGTGAGTGTGTTTCCTCCATATGATCAATACAGTGTGGTGAAAGTAGTTGTACTTAAAGTTAAAGTGGTTTTGTCGTTTTGTCTTGATAAATAGAATTAGATTTTTTAAATGAAATTAACATTTAATGTTTGTTGATTCTTTTTCCTTTCAAGTTAAGGATTTGGGTTTGTTGTTTTATTTTGTTTGTTTGTTTGTTTGATTTATTTTTAGTCAGAATTTCAACACTTAGACAGTTTCATTATATTCAGTCGGCTTGTTTTGAAGCGGCATTTTTCACGGAACCTTGAACCAGCCTTGTTTGGTTTATTCACTTTCACTGTTTGCAAGTTTGACTGAATACATGCACAGTGACTGTTCATTTAACTGAATTATAGGTCTGTTCTAGCTGTGGGTGTTTGACTGAATACATGCACAGCGACTGTTCATTTAACTGAATTCTAGGTCTGTTCTAGCTGTGGGTGTTTGACTGAATACATGCACAGTGACTGTTCATTTAACTGAATTATAGGTCTGTTCTAGCTGTGGGTGTTTGACTGAATACATGCACAGTGACTGTTCATTTAACTGAATTATAGGTCTGTTCTAGCTGTGGGTGTTTGACTGAATACATGCACAGCGACTGTTCATTTAACTGAATTATAGGTCTGTTCTAGCTGTGGTGTTTGACTGAATACATGCACAGCGACTGTTCATTTAACTGAATTCTAGGTCTGTTCTAGCTGTGGGTGTTGACTGAATACATGCACAGCGACTGTTCATTTAACTGAATTCTAGGTCTGTTCTAGCTGTGGGTGTTTGACTGAATACATGCACAGCGACTGTTCATTTAACTGAATTCTAGGTCTGTTCTAGCTGTGGTGTTTGACTGAATACATGCACAGTGACTGTTCATTTAACTGAATTCTAGGTCTGTTCTAGCTGTGGGTGTTTGACTGAATACATGCACAGTGACTGTTCATTTAACTGAATTCTAGGTCTGTTCTAGCTGTGGGTGTGTGACTGAATACATGCACAGCGACTGTTCATTTAACTGAATTCTAGGTCTGTTCTAGCTGTGGGTGTTTGACTGAATACATGCACAGTGACTGTTCATTTAACTGAATTCTAGGTCTGTTCTAGCTGTGGGTGTGTGACTGAATACATGCACAGCGACTGTTCATTTAACTGAATTCTAGGTCTGTTCTAGCTGTGGGTGTGTGACTGAATACATGCACAGCGACTGTTCATTTAACTGAATTCTAGGTCTGTTCTAGCTGTGGGTGTGTGACTGAATACATGCACAGCGACTGTTCATTTAACTGAATTCTAGGTCTGTTCTAGCTGTGGGTGTTTGACTGAATACATGCACAGTGACTGTTCATTTAACTGAATTCTAGGTCTGTTCTAGCTGTGGGTGTTTGACTGAATACATGCACAGCGACTGTTCATTTAACTGAATTATAGGTCTGTTCTAGCTGTGGGTGTTTGACTGAATACATGCACAGTGACTGTTCATTTAACTGAATTCTAGGTCTGTTCTAGCTGTGGGTGTTTGACTGAATACATGCACAGTGACTGTTCATTTAACTGAATTCTAGGTCTGTTCTAGCTGTGGGTGTTTGACTGAATACATGCACAGTGACTGTTCATTTAACTGAATTATAGGTCTGTTCTAGCTGTGGGTGTGTGACTGAATACATGCACAGCGACTGTTCATTTAACTGAATTATAGGTCTGTTCTAGCTGTGGGTGTTTGACTGAATACATGCACAGTGACTGTTCATTTAACTGAATTCTAGGTCTGTTCTAGCTGTGGGTGTTTGACTGAATACATGCACAGTGACTGTTCATTTAACTGAATTCTAGTCTGTTCTAGCTGTGGGTGTTTGACTGAATACATGCACAGTGACTGTTCATTTAACTGAATTCTAGGTCTGTTGTAGCTGTGGGTGTTTGACTGAATACATGCACAGTGACTGTTCATTTAACTGAATTATAGGTCTGTTCTAGCTGTGGGTGTGTGACTGAATACATGCACAGCGACTGTTCATTAACTGAATTATAGGTCTGTTCTAGCTGTGGGTGTTGACTGAATACATGCACAGCGACTGTTCATTTAACTGAATTCTAGTCTGTTCTAGCTGTGGGTGTGTGACTGAATACATGCACAGCGACTGTTCATTAACTGAATTCTAGGTCTGTTCTAGCTGTGGTGTTGACTGAATACATGCACAGTGACTGTCATTAACTGAATCTAGGTCTGTTCTAGCTGTGGGTGTTGACTGAATACATGCACAGTGACTGTTCATTTAACTGAATTAGGTCTGTTCTAGCTGTGGGTGTTTGACTGAATACATGCACAGTGACGTTCATTTAACTGAATCTAGGTCTGTTCTAGCTGTGGTGTTGACTGAATACATGCACAGGACTGTTCATTTAACGAATCTAGGTCTGTTTAGCGTGGGTGGTGACTGAATACATGCCAGCGACTGTTCATTTACTGAATTATAGGTCGTCAGCTGTGGGTGTTTGACTGAATACATGCACAGCGACTGTTCATTTAACTGAATTATAGGTCTGTTCTAGCTGTGGGTGTTTGACTGAATACATGCACAGTGACTGTTCATTTAACTGAATTCTAGGTCTGTTCTAGCTGTGGGTGTGTGACTGAATACATGCACAGTGACTGTTCATTTAACTGAATTATAGGTCTGTTCTAGCTGTGGGTGTTTGACTGAATACATGCACAGTGACTGTTCATTTAACTGAATTCTGGGTCTGTTCTAGCTGTGGGTGTTTGACTGAATACATGCACAGTGACTGTTCATTTAACTGAATTCTGGGTCTGTTTTAGCTGTGGGTGACCTTCCAGCTGTCCTCCCCAGGATCCATGAGTATTTTGATAGGCAGAACTCGCAAGCACTGCTTGTGTTGTGTGGGAAGGGTGTGCCAAGAGGCCGAAGAACAAGAGAGCGGACCTGTGACAGATCCAGTTACAGACTATGTCAGTCTTGTTGTTGCCGGCAGTGTATTTATTTCTTGAACTGTGTTGCTGGATGGAGGCCCTGCTAATAAAGAAACAAATGGGGGGGGGGGGGGGGGGGGGGGGGGGGGGGGGGGGGGGGGGGGGGGGGGGGGGGGGTGAGATTGGAGGACCCACAAAAAAAAGAAAAAGAAAAAAAAAGAATCCTCAACTGTGCTATCAGTGATGGACCTTGGTAAAATGACTCCAGACCTTTTGGGAACGATGCCAGGGCTAAGACACAAGATTAGCGTGGAGTGCCACACACAGTTCTTCTTCTTTCTTTGAGTGTCCACCTTCATCGAGTTGAAGATTCCGACACTATAGGAGGGGTTTCCGGATCTGGCAGGAGAACAAATGCTGCCCGGATCATCAGCTTATGAAAAAAAAAAGACTTTATCAGAGATGCAAAAACTGAGACAAACATCAAAGTAGCAAACCTTCCAACCCTTAAAATTTGGGCATAGATTTTAAAGCCACTTTGAAAGCTGGTGCACCTTATGCTTGTCTGCACTAAAATGGGATGGTTTGAAAAGTGTCTATTTTTTGTTGTTGTTTTTTTGAGAGGGGGGGGGGGGGGGGGGGGGGTGGGAGTGGGATGGATTCTTTAATGAATGTTTAATTTTTAGTAGTACATTTTATTCTCTTGCATTTGCAAATGCATGCAGCCCCTTCAAAAGCGAGGCTTGCACACATAATAGAAATATCTGCTCCACAGTGTGGAACGATTGAAAAACATTCTTCTGTCAAGATTGACCAGTCCAGTGACATTGTTGCATTGAAAATATATTTGTAGGTGAAGGCCATGTACTCCAAACTGTAGAGCATCATGTTGAAACAAAAAGGTTTGTCCAGTGATGGGAAAAAATGGTGGTGTGTCTGTCAAAAGGAAGCCTCCAGTCCAACAGAATTTCAAGGAGGACTGTTATAGAGTCTGCTGCAGGGATTTCCGAATTGCCCCTGCCAGCATGTTTAACATGGAGAAACAGCTGAGAACAAACTGACGCAGTGAGCGTAGCAAGCTGTACCGACAAGCACCATATATTTTTAGGCTGGATCTTGACAACGGGACATGTGAGTGCATTAAAGCCAAGCTTTGTTCATGAACTTCATTGTGGAACATAATATTTCACAGAGCGCCACTGACCAAGCTGGTCAGTTTTTAAAGCAAATGATTCCCAACATGGAAGTTGCCCAGGAATATCTGTATGGCAGAACAAAAGTCATTGAAGAAGAGGGTCTTGTGGCTATGACTCAGCGGATACATTAGCCCAACACGCTGGTCAGACCTTAAGTGCCTACCTACTGTTTTGTGTGTGTGTGTGTGTGTGTGTAGTGGATGTACACGTGTGTGTGTATTATGTGTGGGCATGGGCCCATGTGTGTGCGTGGGCGCATGTGTGTGTGTGCGCGTGTATGTGTGTGTGCATGGAGGCATGTGTGCGCATTGTGTGTGTGTGTACGTGTGTGTATGTAGTTTGTGGGTTTGTGTGAGCACACGTATCTGCATATAAGCTATGTGTGTTCACATCTGTGTGTATGTGTGTGTCTTTGTATGTGGGCATGTGCGCATGTGCATGTGTGTGTGCATTTGTGAGCTTATGTGTATGCGTGCGTGCGCGTGTGTTGGTGTGGTCGTGCACATGCACACATGTGTATCTGTGTGTGGGCAAGACTAAGAGCAAGCAAACGTACACGTACATGTCATAGTGTTTGTGTGAGTGTGCGCGCGTGTGTGTGTGTGTGTGTGTGTGTGTGTGTGACTGCGTGCATTAATGTTCAGAAGATGACTTGGGAACAAGTTTCTGTTTGCTATGTGCTACCAAACAGGAGGCCTATGATTGGCAGTATGTAGATAATCTTTATTTACAGTTTTTCCAGAGTTCAGATGATGTAGTTCAAAACGTGTAGCAACATTCCTGGCTAACACCCCCCCCCCCCCCCCCCCCCCCCCCCCCCCACCCACCCCCAATATTCTCCCCAATACATGTATTATACCAACAGGTAGAAAAGTGTCAGTTCTTTAAAACTGTTTTTATATGATTCCAGCAAACAGACCGTCATGGCATCACACCTCTTTTGGCGGCCATTTACGAAGGTCATACAGAATGTATCAAGCTCTTATTGGCAAAGGTAACCATGAAAATGATATGATTTATGATTACTTCATTACCTTTTTATCCATTTTTTAAAAGAACTTGGCATCCATATCTAGCTCCCAATAACTTGATGTCCTGTATGATGGTGTCAATTTCCATGTATATTAGTAATGATTTAAAAACAAAACAAAAACTTTCATTTAGCACTACAGTCAGCAGACATACTGCTTGAGGCAGCTCTGTACACACTGCATAGATATTACTGCAACAACCAGTCCCTTGATACATTCTGTACACACACTGCATAGATATTACTGCAACATTCAGTCACTTGATACACTCTGTACACACTGCATAGATATTACTGCAACAGCCAGTCACTTGATACACTCTGTACACACTGCATAGATATTACTGCAATATTCAGTCACTTGATACACTCTGTACACACTGCATAGATATTACTGCAACAGCCAGTCACTTGATACACTCTGTACACACTGCATAGATATTACTGCAACAGCCAGTCACTTGATACACTCTGTACACACTGCATAGATAGTACTGCAACAGCCAGTCACTTGATACTCTGTACACGCTGCATAGATATTACTGCAACAGCCAGTTCATTTTCCCTTCAGCAAAGTTACTGTCCATAATTGCTGTGTTAAATGTGCTCTAGCCACTGTTTTGAAAATTGTTGTGGCTTTTTTTTTTTTTTTTTAATCTTACTCACAGATTTCCATCTGAAAGTTTTCTATATTTTTTATATGTCAGTAAAAAGGGATAAAAAAGAGCAGTCAATAATTATCCTTGCAAAACTTTTGAACAGCAGTGTATGCAATTTGGTTAAAGAAAAAAATAGCTAACTCTGTGTGTGGAGCACTAATAGGTGCAATTCGATGGAAGTCCATGTTTGGAACACTGAGTGTGTTTTGATGGAAGTCCATGTTTGGAACACTGAGTGTGTTTTGATGGAAGTCCATGTTTGGAACACTTAGTGAAATTCGATGGAAGTCCATGTTTGGAACACTTAGTGAAATTCGATGGAAGTCCATGTTTGGAACACTGAGTGATTTGATGGAAGTCCATGTTTGGAACACTAAGTGAAATTCGATGGAAGTCCATGCTTGGAATGCTAAGTGTAATCCAGTGGAAGTCCATGTTTGGAATGCTAAGTGTAATTCAGTGGAAGTCCATGTTCAGAACACTAAGTGTGATTCAGTGGAAGTCAGTGTTAAGAACACTAAGTGTGATTCGATGGAAGTCCATGTTTGGAACACTAGGTGAAATTTGGAAGTCCATGTTTGGAATGCTAAGTGTAATCCAGTGGAAGTCCATGTTTGGAACACTGAGTGTGATTCGATGGAAGTCCATGTTTGGAACACTGAGTGTGATTCAGTGGAAGTCAGTGTTAAGAACACTAAGTGTGATTCGATGGAAGTCCATGTTTGGAACACTAGGTGAAATTTGGAAGTCCATGTTTGGAATGCTAAGTGTAATCCAGTGGAAGTCCATGTTTGGAACACTGAGTGTGATTCGATGGAAGTCCATGTTTGGAACACTGAGTGTGATTCGATGGAAGTCCATGTTCGAAACAGGAAGTGAAATTCAGTGGAAGTCCATGTTTGCAACACCAAGTGAATGTCAGTGGCAGAGAAATCAAGACTTCAGAGGGAAAGTATGCTGAAAAATAGGTGATTAATTCCCTCTTCTACTTCTCCCCTCTCTTTCATCACTGATAGTATCATGGACGTGTCAGCCCTGCCCGCTCTCCCATTGTGTTTGAGTGTAATTGTTTCATCATTGTGTGTGTGTCTTACAGGGAGCCAAAAAAACGGGAACAGATCCAAATGGTTGCTCCTACATTGATGTTGCGGAGAAAGAGGAGATCAAGGCACTTTTAAAATGAATGTAGCTCATGTCACCCGGGTTATCGCTGTGACCAGCTGAAAGCCAGAATTCTCTCCCTTTTCATTTCTTTCTCTGTGTTTGTATGCTGTGGGTGTGCATGGGCATTAATAGACAGGATGCAATCAGCTGGACTTTTAACAGGGGAGTGGGGGGGGGGGGGGGGGGGGGGGGGGGGTTGGTTGGTTGTCTGTCACTTCATGAACCCTGTGTTCCACTTATGCACCAGTTGGAATTTGTGAATTAATATTCATAACAACAAAAAAAAAGAAATGTGATTGAGCATTTATGACATGTGTGATGTTTGTCTCTATGTAGATAGAGATTTGTTTGTTGGGGTGTGGAGGGGTGATTGGGTTGAGAGGGGGGGAGGGGTGGGGGGAGGGCAGGGGACACGATACAGATGTACCAAGGTGAAATTTGAAAGTTTCAAATGAAGGCGAGGATTTTTTTTATTGTTATTGTTTGTAAGCGTCATCAGACATGGGAATGATACATATTGCCATTTGCAACAATTTTTTTTATGTCCTCTGATAAAACTGTACCAAAAAAAAAAAAATCGTACATCCAACATAGTTTGAAGGGAGAAAAAAAAACGATACAGTATCTGCCAAAGCAATACCAGACACCATTTTTTCCAACTGAATTCTAAGTTTTGAGCTCAGTTGCCTTTCTCGATAATAAGTATATTGATTAAAAGAGAGATTCCTTTAAAAATATATCCTTCCCCCTCCCCACCAATACATACAGCAGTGCGCTAGTCTGAATGATATACAAGCATATCTTCTGTATATCATGTATACCAGTAAGTTCAATAAGTTAATTTGCATGTTTGGGTTGCCCCCTTATGTTATGTGATGATGGTGATGAGAAAGGAAAGGGTCAGTGCACATCGATGATTTCAGTGTTTATGTACCAGTCTTCCGTCGCCCAGAAACTACATTTTGTCCCATCAAAGTTGGGTTTTTTTGTATGTGTGCCTGTGTCAGACCAAATTGGTTGTCATTCATTTTTTTTTGTTCTCTCTCCCCCTCTCTCTGTCACTTTTCTGTAGCGATGTGTATGCTTGGCATTCTTATAAATTCAGTCACTTGGCATTACAGTTATTTGTAATTCCTTTTTGTATATTTATGTTTCATTGGACAAGATCCATCTTCTTTAGAAATTGTCAAAATTCAATGGTTTATATATATATGCACTGCATACGTGAGATAAATGTCCTAATCAGGCTAATGACAATTTTGTTTCATTGTGGTTGGTCGATTGGCTGTGTTTCAGATTAACTCTGGAAGTGGAAAATATGTGTCTGCAGAGTTTTCTCTTCTCAGCCGTTGGAGTTCATATATTTTTTTTCTGCATCTTGACAAGTTTTTTGTTGTGTGTTTTGAACATACGTGTGTGGATGCATGGTACAATACACCCAAGATAATCACATCCTCTGCAATTTAGATTTATCTTGGTCTTGACTCTTGAAGAACACAGATCAAGCGTGAGGGAAGATGGTCGTTTTGTGTATAAGAGAGGTGGTAGCATTCTAATTGGTCCGGTTGGTTTTGCATAACCTGGAAGCAAAAGTGTGGGTAATACTGCATTGCAGTGTGTAGATCAGTTCATTTGCATCTGGATCAGGAGGGATAAAGGATTATCCCCAATACTAAAAACTCAAAACTTGTTAAAGAGATTTCATTTGTCTTCACAGGATAACCAGATCTTTTCAACACAGAACATGTATGCATGTGCTCTCCCTCTAGTCTCATAAATAAGCATAGGCCTGATTGGTGGGTGCACACACACAGAGATAGGTGTACATTTAAATGTTTATTTGATTCAAGAGGTACAAAATCAGATTATCAGCTGAGGCTTTTCTTTTGTGTTCTAGCCAGGACAGCCACGATGGGTATTACAGGCATGTGATTGGTCAGTTAAGCTGAATGTCTCCCTCTTCAGGCCTTCCTCTTCACAAACAAGGAAATAGTTTCCTTGGCAAAGTTGTGCTTACTCAAAGTACATGCTGTGAAAGCTCAGCTGTTACATCAGTCGATTGTACACAACTACCTGTGCACACTACTGGACACGACTACCTGTGCACACTATTGGACACAACTACCTGTGCACACTATTGGACACAACTCACGCTTTACATTTCGTCCTTATTGAGACCACTTAGTGAAAGGGCAAACAAACAAGGCTTTCACATTGTAATCACTATATTTTTGTTGCTGTAGTCTGAGCAGAGGCATGTATCAAACTTGTGTACTACTTAACTATGGAAAATTAACTTCCAGGAAGTGATGACGTCATTTTTGCACAATATTGGTTTGTGTCATTGTTCTATATTGCCGGACCACTTGCGTACAAGCTTTCAGCGGCATCTATGTTATCTACAAGAAAATAAACCAGTCGGTTTGGGATTAAAGAATTGTGGGAATTCGCCATTCAGTCATCTCAATAGTGCAGATTATATACATTTTCATGACAATAACTAATATCCAAACCTACAGCCCATTTGTAATGGCCGCTCACCTTGCAAGCATTGCTGCCAGACCAGCTATGCACAGATGACATTCAGTTGGCCGAATACAGTGCGTTGAGCTGGCTGGTGGGAGCGGCCTGCAGAAACATTCCTTTCCTAACCTGCATTCGCAGCTTGGTCTTGCAGCTGTAAACTCCCTGCGACTCAAACTAGTACCCGCTCTGAACAGCCGTGAACTACCTGTGCACACTGAATGGCACCCCACTGATCAGGGTGTTTGAATCGACACACTACCTGTGCACACTGAAAGGCACCCCAACTGATCAGGGTGTTTGAATCGGACACAACTACCTGTGCACACTGAAAGGCACCAACTGATCAGGGTGTTGAATCGGACACAATACCTGTGCACACTGAAAGGCACACCAACTGATCAGGATGTTTGAATCGGACACAACTACCTGTGCACACTGAAAGGCACACCAACTGATCAGGGTGTTTGAATCGGACACTGTGGGCGTTCTCACATTTCGCCAGATACCGGCTTGAATATTCACAGGATCTTGACCTTAACTCGTGAGTGCCAGTACTCGTTCAGCTTTGTCCGACAAATGTTTCATTTCCATCATGTGTGATGCAGTCCCTTGTTGACCGAAACGTTCATCCATGAGATGCAGACCTTAATACAGTGAGAGTGTGAAACCTCGCTGTCAAAATTCATCCACATGCTGTCTCTAAGCACATGCACTCAAATACACACAACATCTGTTCAAACTCACAATTTATTGTTTCTTCAGACAGCACTTCTGATGTCATAAATAATTCAAAATCATTATCCAACTAATAGTCATCAAAGTATGGAAATAATTACATGGAGGAAGATGCCAACAACCATTCATCCTTGAACACGGACTTGCTCGACTGGTCCAGTGGGCAACATGTTGGACTCTTTCCAAAATCCGGGGTTCACTTTCCACTTATAAAAAAGCCAGGTGGGACTAGAGTTTCTCATCATCTGAGCAGACACCAATCCTTCCCTAGTCCTTCACATCATGTCAGACCAATGGTCCATACATGTTTCAAAACAATCTTGCTCCCAGGTTTAACCCAGTCCACCTTTTTGAGATGAAAAGACTTATGTACCGGTAGGATTCATGGTACGAAAATATATCATGCACAATTGTTTTATCTCTTAACATCATTCCTGAAGATGGAATATGGCTGTCTTTATGGTAAGACTAGGATTGCAAAAATTTCATTAAGGTGAAGCTGGAGCTCTGGCTGAAGAACAAAGCGAGCTATTTGTCCAGTAGCATTAGCACTTGCCTACGTTAGGCAGCTTTCACACATATAATTATGCATGCAAGAAACCGATAACAGCCGTTGATCCTAACCCAAGTGTTTGAAGTCGGGTGTAGGATCTGTGGAAAGGCGGTTTTAGGGCTGGGGTTTTCCAAATGCTTTTATGTGGCCATTTCTGAGCAGATGAGGCTTTTCCCCCTTCATTGCTGGGCGTTGCAGAATGTCTTAATTCCACCATTTTACTTGTACTGCGGTGGAATAAACCTGAAATCTCGTGTCCCTAAAGTGTTGCCAGGATACCAAGAACTAGACATGCAACGCTGCTATTTCAAGCTATCTGCTTGCTAAAGATAGGGGTTTCATTAAAAGGAAAAAAAAAAAAAGGTCAGACCTCGCACTTCCAAATATTGTCTTGCTTAAAAATTGGAACTTCATATGGCATTATAGATAATCACTGATGTGAGTTCTGCTGCTAACAAGTGGACTTAAAAAAGACACCACTCAAAAACAAAAACGCCACATACTTTGACAGTTTATTTTCAGACAGTCTTCGTCTTTAATTAAGGGAATAATAAAGGGTTATTTCAACAAGTCGAACGTAACTAGGCGTGGTACTTGATAACACTAGAGTTGTGCTAATCTGGCACAGTTTTGGAACATACTAGTTGCTTACCAATTTAAGAAATATACACCTGGTGTCTGCGAGATTAACAAGGCTCTCGACAAAGTGAAGAAAACGGGCCAGTTGGGTCACCAAGTAACATGACACCTCAAGACCTTTTGTTTTCTGAATCTCATCACAAATAATTAATGTGTAATGGAATGAAAAGGTTATGGTTAAACTTTTTTTTTAATGCTTTTTGAGTTATTTCTGGACAAAACCATGTAAAAATGTGTTTGTAGTCCAACAATTTTTCAGATTCAGCAAGTCATTGTTAATACCGATGTGACAGTGAAAAGCTACTAAAACCATTGGCTGGGGCTGCAAAAGTTGATAGGAGTATCATAGGAGATGAGGAGGGAGGCTGAGGAAGATAGGAGTATCATAGGAGATGAGGAGGGAGGCTGAGGAAGATAGGAGTATCATAGGAGATGAGGAGCGAGGCTGAGGAAGATAGGAGTATCATAGGAGATGAGGAGCGAGGCTGAGGAAGATAGTATCATAGGAGATGAGGAGGGAGGCTGAGGAAGATAGGAGCATCATAGGAGATGAGGAGGGAGGCTGAGGAAGATAGGAGTATCATAGGAGATGAGGAGGGAGGCTGAGGAAGATAGGAGTATCATAGGAGATGAGGAGGGAGGCTGAGGAAGATAGGAGTATCATAGGAGATGAGGAGGGAGGCTGAGGAAGATAGGAGTATTATTGGAGATGAGGAGGGAGGCTGAGGAAGATAGGAGTATCATAGGAGATGAGGAGGGAGGCTGAGGAAGATAGGAGTATCACAGATGAGGAGAGAGGCTGAGGAAGATAGGAGTATCATAGGAGATGAGGAGGGAGGCTGAGGAAGATAGGTTGAGATGAGGAGAGAGGCTGAGGAAGATAGGAGTATCATAGGAGATGAGGAGGGAGGCTGAGGAAGATAGGAGATGAGGAGAGAGAGTGAGGAAGATAGTATCATCGGAGATGAGGAGAGAGGCTGAGGAAGATAGGAGTATCATAGGAGATGAGGAGGGAGGCTGAGGAAGATAGGAGATGAGGAGAGAGAGTGAGGAAGATAGTATCATCGGAGATGAGGAGAGAGGCTGAGGAAGATAGTATGATGTATCATAGGAGATGAGGAGAGAGGCTGAGGAAGATAGAATCATAGGAGATGAGGAGAGAGGCTGAGGAAGATAGTATCATAGGAGATGAGTAGAGAGACTGAGAAAGATAGAATCATAGGAGAGAGGCTGAGGAAGATAGGAGTATCACAGGAGATGAGGAGAGAGGCTGAGGAAGATGGGAGATGAGGAGAGAGGCTGAGGAAGATAGGAGTATCATAGGAGATGGGGAGGGAGGCTGAGGAAGATAGGAGATGAGAGAGGCTGAGGAAGATAGGAGTATCATAGGAGATGGGGAGGGAGGCTGAGGAAGATAGGAGTATCATAGGAGATGGGGAGGGAGGCTGAGGAAGATAGGAGATGAGAGAGGCTGAGGAAGATAGGAGTATCATAGGAGATGGGGAGGGAGGCTGAGGAAGATAGGAGCATCATAGGAGATGAGGAGAGGCTGAGGAAGAAAGGAGTATCATAGGAGATGAGGAGAGGCTGAGGAAGATAGGAGTATCATAGGAGATGAGGAGGGAGGCTGAGGAAGAAAGGAGTATCATAGGAGACGAGGAGGGAGGCTGAGAAAGGGGAAGAGGTGTCACACTATGAATTGAAAAGTACATGGACTCCGGTCATAAACTGGCACATCAAATATACATGCGCAAGAACTCCACTTACAAGACCTACTGTCATTGGATCCAAAGGTTTGGGGGTCAAATCCTCCATGTCAGATTTACATTTACTCTTGCCCAAAACTGTAAAATTGAAAGGTTTTTGTACAGGAATGATGTGAGACACAAGTTTTTACCAAACCAAATCTGATCTGGCACAAGATGCAGAGGTGGAGGGGGGGGGGGGGGGGGGTGTTCTATTTTAAGGAGGGGTGGGGGCTTTCTTTCAAAAAAAGGAAATGTTCCACCACATTACTGTGCTCATTCCATGTCCTCAAAACATTGAATTAAAACAAAAACTACAGGCCACCAGCCACAACCTTGGTTTTGTCTGCCCAAGGGAAAAATGAGATCCTCATTCATAAACAATACAAAAAACGTCCTTACAAGCTTTGGTGTAAAAGAAATCAAGTCAATGTCAGTATGTATATTCTGTCTCGGGAAAAAAGCTTTGGTATACCAAACAAAAAATTCCATGTTACAGTTCACATTCTATCTTTAAAAAAAAAAAGCATAAAAACAAAAACCACAAGCCTTCCTTTATTTACACTTCTTTGCAAATGACGCTTCTTGCCACTGGGCAACCAAAGCGACAAGATCATGTCCAACATTAGTCGCTTGTCACTAACACTGTCAATTTCAGTAGCTACAGCAGCAAGAAGCCAGACACTGATGTTAAGTGTAGCACAAGGAACATCTGCATTGCTGTTGTTTAAACCGAGATTCTGCCATGATTCTATACATAAGATAAAACAGATGATGACTGATGCAACACTGCATGAACATTCTATACATAAAACAGATGATGACTGATGCAACAGAGCATGAACATAAACAGAGTATATAGAATGCTGCAACAATATATGCAAACATGAATATTAAATGAATGCGTAGAAAGCTGCAGCAATATATGCATAATAATTGTACATCCATCTAAAAATTCACAAAATGCTATTAAAAACATTAAAGAAAAAAAACTAGTTCATTTATGGCGATGGTAAGAGTTTCTGGCTAATGGCACCTCAGGGTCCCACTGGCACGATGACAAGCAACAGAACAAGATACCTCGGGGTCCCACTGGCACGATGACAAGCAACAGAGCTTAATCTAGAGCACGGGATTGGTACAATCCCCCGAAAATCTGTTCCTTCCCGCAATTATCGAGTCTTAACGCGGGCAGACTCCCGCACATTTGCAGAACTGCCCGCCCTGTTGACTGATCATTGCGGGCGCTCATTTGTCGTCTGCTTGAAAAACTGAAACTAGGACTGAGCAGGAGTGAACGATTTCATGATATTTCATTGGCTGTTGGTGTAAATCAACCAATCGGCGGCGTTCATCTCCTCCTTCTCGATCACCGACGAGAAGTTGCGAGAGTTTAAGGCGCCATATTGGATATTTTCCAAAATGAAGAGTGCACCCACCCACCCTATTCGACTTCGACTTTCGTGGAGGAAAAGTGAAAAAAAAAAAGATTCTCTGCCATGCCATGAAGAAACCGCGACTACATCCAAAAGCTCGGAGAAGCAGCCTGAAATTAGTGCCAGTGCAAGGGAACACTGGTTTCAAGACGATTGGCTGAAGAAGTGGCCCTGGATACCTAAGCTGAAGACCGGTGTGATGCGATGTGAATTGTGTTTGAAACGCAAGAAAACAAAACGTATTTACGTCGCCCCAAGGTGGTTGTTTAATCTAGATGATTTGATCAAGGTGTGTTGAAGTCTGTGTACAAAGGTGGAGGAGGTATGTAACGTGGGGGGGGGGGGGGGGGGGGGGGGGGGGGGGGGGGGGGGGGAGTGCCCCCCTTTTTTGATATGAGGGGGGGGACTGCCCCCCTTTTTCAAAAATCCTAGATTAAGCTCTGAAGCAACAGAACAAGAAACCTCGGGGTCCCACTGGCACGATGACAAGCAACAGAAAGGAGCAGAACAAGATACCTCAGGGTCCCACTGGCACAATGACAAGCAACAGAAAGGAGCAGAACAAGATACCTCAGGGTCCCACTGGCACAATGACAAGCAACAGAAAGGAGCAGAACAAGATGTGGAACAAAAAGAACAGAAGAAGATGAACAATATGCGAGGAACAATACCCAATGAAGTAAAAGGAACAGAAGAAGATGAACAATATGCGAGGAACAATACCAAATGAAGTAATAGGAACAGAAGAAGATGAACAATATGCGAGGAACAATACCAAATGAAGTAAAAGGAACCGAAAAACAATTCAGAAATGGGGAAAAAAAAAATTAACAGAAGAATACGTTCAGATATGAAACAAAAAGAACAGAAAATCTGATTAAACAAAATGTAAGGAGCAGAAGAATAAATTTCGAAGTCAAACCAAAGAAACAGAAGACCAAATTTTGACACAAAACCAAAGAAACTAGATTAGAGATGAAATGAGGCAGGGAACAATAAACAGTAAACAAGTGGGGTAACGTTTGCCCCCATAACTCTGTGTTAGGTTTTCTTATGGGAGCAAACGTTACCCACTTGTTTACTGTTCAAAGAAACTAGGATAAACAAGGCAATGAAATCCAAAGGAACAAGATCACATTCAGAGACAAAACAGAAATGAAGAATTTACAGGAACAAAACCAATGACTTGGTGGCAGAATTGGTAACTGTGATCTCAAAATCTGCAGCTGTGGAACACCAAAGATTGGACCACTGCATTCCCTAATCTGCAGAAATGATGCCCTAGATGGGGCAATCTACCCCAACCTTTCTACATATATGACAAAACAATTGCCTTGCATTGTTTGATAGTTAAACTCAAATTGTCAGCAAACATGGGCAAAAAAAAAAAAAAAAAAAAAAAACCCAAACAAAAAATACCAAGACTGTGAAAACTGAGTCCAAAACGGAAAAAAAAAAAGCTTCTACCCCCTCACAGTTTACTAGTATCATGTTTTTGGATAAGGTGTGTTAATCTCAACTGATGTCGGTCCACATTTTGTAGGTATGGCACGACATATGCATCCTACCCGTCTCAACATCAATGTGTTCCTATGTATCCGATGTATGTATAAAATATACACGTTTCCTTCCAACACCTGTGTATGGTACAAGTGTGAAAACAGAGGGACAAAGGGAGCAGGCAAGGGAGAAATGAGCTTCTCCCTATTGTGTCTGCTTGCCAGAATCAAGAACAAAATCTGCAGATGGATTCCTGACAAACAGAAGTAAATAAATTCATACATGGTGAATGGATATGTATCTTTTGTTTGAAAGAAAAATAAAAGCAAACTATAAACAGATGTAAATTTACAGGTGAAATAGCCAATACTGTCATTGTTTTTTGTTCTTTTTTGATCTGGATGAAGCATTTTGAAAACCAGTGTCTATATCCCTGTATGGACCTCAAACTTTTCACCGACTGCCAGGGAGTATGGCAATGATTCCTATATGGCCCCTTCATCAGTACATGGTAGTGACCCTGAAGACCATGCTACACAGGCTAGGATAAGATAAGATAATGTTGCTTATAGCCCAGCCGACCGCAAAGGGCCACATCAGGGCTATGCTACACAGGCTACCTGAACTGTTCTGCCAGTGCAGACCATAGTTTCAGACCCATGCCCTGTCCACATGTGATGCAGCAAAACTTGACGCAATGCTATCTACACTAAAGTAGCCAGTCATGGAAAATTTGCAAAAAAAACCCAACATCGGTCATCAAAATGAAAAAATAATAAAGTTTATAAAAACCTTTTGGTGGTAGTCGAATCCATTTGTGAGAAAACCAACGTTTCAAGCCATAGGCTTTATTATTATTTCATTTTGCAACGAATCCTGCAGTCAACTTTTGTTTCTTCATTGGTCATTAATTTGATTGAATATATGCCTGGGTTTTGTTTGTCGTTTTTTCAATTTCACAAAAATGCCATGGTGATATAAATTTTTACTCAAGTACTGTTTTCATTTCAGACACTTTGTCACTCAGTGTGCCCTAGTCCTTCTTGTCTCCACTTTTTCTCCTCGAACACTTGAGGGGGCATTGGCTGCTTTTTTTTTTTAGATCAGAGATGATGGGAGGACATGGATGCCTCTGGTGGTGGACAGTTCCTCTGATCAGAACCTCATGCAGGGCTGTAGTAATCTGTCACCATCTGACTGATGTGTGTCATGCAGTGCTGTAGTAATCTGTCACATCTGACTGATGTGTGTCATGGAGTGCTGTAGTAATCTGTCACCATCTGACTGATGTGTGTCATGGAGTGCTGTAGTAATCTGTCACCATCTGTCTGATGTGTGTCTGCAGTGCTGTAGTAATCTGTCACCATCTGACTGATGTGTGTCATGGAGTGCTGTAGTAAATCTGTCACCATCTGACTGATGTGTCATGCAGTGCTGTAGTAATCTGTCACCATCTGACTGATGTGTGTCATGCAGTGCTGTAGTAATCTGTCACCATCTGACTGATGTGTGTCATGGAGTGCTGTAGTAATCTGTCACCATCTGTCTGATGTGTGTCATGCAGTGCTGTAGTAATCTGTCACCATCTGACTGATGTGTGTCATGGAGTGCTGTAGTAATCTGTCACCATCTGACTGATGTGTGTCATGCAGTGCTGTAGTAATCTGTCACCATCTGACTGATGTGTGTCATGCAGGGCTGTAGTAATCTGTCACCATCTGACTGATGTGTACGTGTGTCATGCAGTGCTGTAGTAATCTGTCACATCTGACTGATGTGTGTCATGGAGTGCTGTAGTAATCTGTCACCATCTGACTGATGTGTGTCATGGAGTGCTGTAGTAATCTGTCACCATCTGACTGATGTGTGTCATGCAGTGCTGTAGTAATCTGTCACCATCTGACTGATGTGTGTTCATGGAGTCGCTGTAGTAATCTGTCACCATCTGACTGATGTGTGTCATGCAGTGCTGTAGTAATCTGTCACCATCTGACTGATGTGTGTCTGCAGTGCTGTAGTAATCTGTCACCATCTGACTGATGTGTGTCATGGAGTGCTGTAGTAATCTGTCACCATCTGTCTGATGTGTGTCATGCAGTGCTGTAGTAATCTGTCACCATCTGACTGATGTGTGTCATGCAGTGCTGTAGTAATCTGTCACCATCTGACTGATGTGTGTCATGGAGTGCTGTAGTAATCTGTCACCATTCTGACTGATGTGTGTCATGCAGTGCTGTAGTAATCTGTCACCATCTGACTGATGTGTATCATGGAGTGCTGTAGTAATCTGTCACCATCTGTCTGATGTGTGTCATGCAGTGCTGTAGTAATCTGTCACCATCTGACTGATGTGTGTCATGCAGTGCTGTAGTAATCTGTCACCATCTGACTGATGTGTGTTCATGCAGTGCTGTAGTAATCTGTCACCATCTGACTGATGCATGTCATGGAGTGCTTGTAGTTAATCTGTCACCATCTGTCTGATGCATGTCATGGAGTGCTGTAGTAATCTGTCACCATCTGACTGATGTGTGTCATGGATGTGCTGTAGTAATCTGTCACCATCTGACTGATGCATGTCATGGAGTGCTGTAGTAATCTGTCACCATCTGTGTGATGTGTGTCATGCAGTGCTGTAGTAATCTGTCACCATCTGTCTGATGCATGTCATGGAGTGCTGTAGTAATCTGTCACCATCTGTCTGATGTGTGTCATGCAGTGCTGTAGCAATCTGTCACCATCTGACTGATGTGTGTCATGCAGTGCTGTAGTAATCTGTCACCATCTGACCGATGTGTGTCATGCAGTGCTGTAGTAATCTGTCACCATCTGCTGCGACAGCCATGTCTGATCTGGCTATGGTACCAGATGGACAACCCATTTGAGGTAAGGTTCAGTGCTCAGCGACTGTAATAAACTAGTGTAGCAGGGTCTTCAGGGTTCAACCAATATGATAAGAGAGCGTATTAGCAACTTATCACCCCCTTTCATCTTTGAATCTAAGCTTCAGTTATCGTTGCATCTCCACTATGTCTGTGTCGTCAAGAACGTTGCCAGCCATTCCTTTGACTCCACCGCTCACACCGTTGACATGCTGCGCCACTTTCTGCCTGGAAGATGACATTGGTGAGCCCGCTGATGCCCACTTTCGTCAAGCCGTTTTTGTGGATCCCATTCAGACCTCTAACATCGCCATAACCATTCTGATCAATGACACCGGCCTGCTGCTGTGCCCACCAATGCGAACGTTGTCTGCAATGGTTTCTGTCTTGTACTCCAAGAGCATGTGGTTGACAGGGCTCAATCCCACACAAGCTCGCAGAATGTTCTCGATGCAAGCACGCTGGCGAAAGAGGGCATTGACCAGGGGGGTGCCGGGTGGAACTAGAGGTGATTTGCAGAGGAAGGACAGGATGGACAGGACGGAATGGAAACTGTGCAGCTGGGGGTCACTGCCAGTGCGATATCTGATCCGTTCACACAGCTCGGCCAGGACCACCAGATCAATGATCAGGGGCGCCGCCAGCAGCGAGTCTTCGCAGGTGTTGTGGACCACCAGAGTATTTCGGCCACCCATCATGATTTCCGAGGTGTACTCATCCATGGCCCGTTTGGAGTCGCCGACATAGGGCACGTACTTGATGACGACGCAGTGGTCGGGTTTTTCTCCTGGTTCGTACAGCAGTGAATTGGAGGCTACCATGTCATCCACCACATTGCTCTTGGAAATCTGTGGATGTCAAGACACACAGAATTATGTATTAGGACACATGTTTGTTTTCTTTTTCTTTTTTTTGTGGATCAAATGTTATCGAAATTGGTTCAGTAGTTCTGCTTAGTCTTGCTTGCAGAAAAACAAGCGAACAAATGGGTGCAAGTGAAAACATAACCTCTTGGAGAGTAATTACGACATTCGGAGATTGAGTGCAGACTGAGGCTAAAGTCGAACAGTCCTTAGCAACAGATGCAGTTGAAAACATAACCTCCTTGGCAAGACTAATGACATTAACCTCAACACCACTGCTCTTACTGTCAGTCTGAACTCTGTGAAACTAAGCCCACTTAGGCAGAATACAGTTCAAAATGACAAAATGAGATTGAGGCTTAAGCAACGACACTACCAGTCACATCATTCAAACATTGCAACATCGAAGTTTTAGGCAAATGAAAGACAGAAAGTAAATGTAGCAGCACTGTTTCTATATACATATGGTAAACCTCTCCTGACAGAAAGTGCTGTGTGTGTAGCTCTCACCTCCTTTGACCTGAAGGTCTTGGGTGCCGACAGGTTCATGCCGTCGTTGTTGCCCAGGTGGTTGTAGCTGACAATGGAGGTGGGCTTCAGGCCGGCCCCCACCAGGAAGTCCACCAGCACCGACTTCAGCTTGGTCTGCCCCGACTTCAAGTCGTCCCGGCGATGAACACCTGTGCAAGACACCTCGTTATGAGTAATCAATGAACACCTGTGCAAGACACTTTGTTATGAGTAATCAATGAACACCTGTGCAAGACACTTCGTTATGAGTAATCAAAACTTAGGCAGTGAACATTGCCACAGGTGACAAACATCTGAACAACAAAAGTCTTTTTTGGCAGACAACTATACACTAAAAGTTGTCAGTAATTATCATATGCACAAAAATGTCATCACTTGCAATGAACATTTGCAGAGTAAATGTTTTAGCTTATACTGAATACTTGTACATCAACAGTTGTCACTTAATAGTGGACACTTGTGCAACCAAAGCTGTCGCTGGTAATGAAAGCTAAAGTGCAACAAATTCTATCTCTAGTAACGAACATTTGTGCAACAATATCATTACAGGTAAATGACAGAGTTGGGGTGGGTGGGGAGGTGGTAGGAAATTAGGAAATTTCGTTTCATTGCATTTGCACTTTTCCTTACTCGGTTGATCCTTTCAGACCATCTCACTTTCCATCCCTTCAGAACAGTTTGTTTCATTGCAAATTTCACTTTTTTTCTCCCTTCTTTTTGGTCTTCTTGGAACGGGTAGACCAGGACGTGGGGGCACAAATGGACTACCTACCTTGTGTTTTTCAGCCAGTTCAATGCAGCCAGGCACAAAGGTGTTTTGTGGTGATCCGTTGATGTAGGTCACTCCTTCCAGAATGCTGGCGACAGCAAACAGTATGGAGGGGGACACCTCGGCCTCGTCCTTTTGGATGGTGTTCAGCAAGTTCTGGGCCGTGTCATTCAGGCCCGGTCGAACTTCACAGAAACGCTCCGTGTTGGCCGTCCACAGTACTATGACCTGCAGAGAGGGAAAACACCAACAATGTTTCATCTCTTAACAACACTAGCAGTGGAGGTTTTATTCACACTACCTGTTTGTAAATGTATTCACCATGTCAAACTCTTTGCAAGCTATGCTCCATCAAGCCTAAAAGGTAGAATAAAACACATACCGTAAAGTTCGGTCTATTGAGCGCACCTGTATATAAGCCGCACCCACTAAATTTTTAAAAAATCTGAATTTTTTTCACAAATAAGCCGCACCGGTTTATAAGCCGCAGATAAAAAACAACACAGTCCGATGTGCCGCAGGCAGCAGCTGGCTGAGCGTTGAGTTTACATAGTGTCGAAAATCATCACATACAATGTGTTCACTGCATTCATTGCCGTTTTAAATAGGTCAGAATACAAGAGCATGTTTCCAGCTTTTCTTCAGTCTTTTTTTTTTTTTTAGTACGATGTGTTTTAAATCAGTTAGAATCGAAGTTTCTATGAGGCTTCTTACAAGTGTTGTCTTTCCAACATCATTGCTTTAAAAAAAAATACCGAAAAGAAAACAACGCATTAACGATGCGCTAGAAAGGCAGTTCTCTCCTGCATTCATTGGTGTATCAAGCTAAGCGATGGTTGAGTACTCGAAAGCGCAAGCCAATCAAAGCGAAGGTATCAAATGCAAACCTTCACTCCCTGTCCACGATTTCAACAATGGCGGATCGAAGCCAAGGTTGACAATGACCGAGTTGAATGCGCTAATCGTTTTTGAATTGCAAGACGCACTTGGTAAGATAACGCATATAATAACAAACCAGAACATTAATGAAACGATTCGATTGTTTTATTTCGCTTAATACCGTGCCAGTGCTTAGTTATTTTGTTCGTAATTCAGCTAGTGTTAGTCGAGATTAGCCTATTACAGGTCGGAAACGGCCCAAACACTTTTGCCCCGGGTTTCAAAGGGGGATCGTTTTTTTTTTTTAAAAAGGGAAAAAACCCTGTTTAAAAAAAGATTTCTTTTAATTTGGGGTTTTAAATTTAGGTCGATTCCCGTTTTTCCCTTTTCGGGTTACGGGTTTCCAAATTACAGGGTTTTCCGAAAAATCGTATTTTAAAAAAGGCTTTAAAAAAAAATTAAAAGGAAAGAAAAAGTTTAGGGGTTGATTTTTCAGGGGAAGCTAAAAATGACGGGGGTTTTTTTGGTGATGTTCTGAATTCGGAAAATTCCGCAAAAAAGGCCCCCCCTTGGGTTGTTTAAGCCGCCACCCAGGGTTTAAGGGGGGGGAAAAAGGGTCGCGGGCTTATAGTCGAACTTTACGGTACCCACTAAATTAAAAATCCCTTCACAAAAAGCACAAAAAAAACCCCCACACACACAAGCTAAAACCCAAAAACCCTTTCAACCCCACCCAAAACCAAACCAGAAAAAACCCTTTACATTGTCTTTGTTTCTAAAAGAGGAAATATGGCCCTTAAGTTTTTGAAAAAAAACCTGGGAAATTTTTTTTTTTTTTTAAAAAAAAAAAAGGGTTGTAAATGTCACTCTTGCTACCCCTTCATGACGGCTTTTTACTCCATATGCAAAACGCAATTTTTCCCCAATCCCCCAAAAGGAGCACTTCCCGAATGTTTTTCTTCCCCCCTCTCCTTCAGGGGGAAAACACTTTACTAAGTCACAAAAAAAACCCTTTGTAAACAGATTTTACCAAGTATCTCCCCCCACACTGAGAGACAAAAAAATTTGCACACTTTGTATTTTTCCCCACACCGAGGGACAAATAATTTTTCACCCATGTATCTTTTTTACCTGAGAAAAAAAATTGTCTTCACCTTGTATTCCTTTTTAAACACTGAGGATAAAACAGTCTAGTTTCCTTCTAAAAAGGGGCCTTCCCCCTTTCCACATTTTTTAACCCAAAATTTTCCGGCCCAAGGGAATTTTTTCTCCCGAAATCACTGGGGAACTCCCTCCCCTAAAAGAAAAAGTTTCCCCGCTTTTAAATTTCCCCTTTGTCTCTCTCTCTGGGGCCCTTATATTGCCCCCTCAAAACTTCTTGTCCTGGGATACGGTCTGGGTTTCCCTTTCCGCGATTTCCTCTGTCTCTGCAAAATGACGGCTTCAATCCTCTCCCTGGGGGTTTTTCTGGGGGGGGCAAAATCCGGTGTTTTCCCCCACCCGGGCCCATCTTCAACAATTTTCCCAAGATGGGGGGGTGAAGGGGAAGGGGAAAAGGGGTTTAAAGGGCGGGTAATGAATGGTCACCCAAAAAGGGGCCCACCGCCCCCGGGGAAGGGTTTCGGTTCGGGCCCTTTTGCGGGGTTTAAAAAACTGACTCTTTTCCCCCCTTCCCCTTAGTGAGGGGGGCATACTCTGTTTTCCCAAAACACTTTGCCGCCCCTTACCTTCCCCAGCCCTTTTTAAAAACCTCACTCGTGGTCCTTTCCCAATGACCCATTCGTTTTTTGAATGAGTCATACTCAAAATTTTTTTTGGGGACGCCGCTACCCTAGTAAAAGCCATTAAATTTATTTTTCCCTTTTTATTTGTGGCAGGGGAAATGATTCTTATCACAAAATACATGTGATGGGGGGTAACATCCCTTGTTGGGGGGAAAATTTCAATGAAAAACCCCCCCATCCGGGGGAATAAAAAAAAATTTTCCCTCCAGAAAATTTTTTAAAATTTTAAACAATTTACTTAAACACTTTCTTCGCCTTTTGGAAATCTCAAAATGTGAAACCCATCAAAATTGATTCACCAAATTAATAATCAACGTATAGAATCAATCTTTCCAGGGATCCACCAAAAATTAGGATTTTCCCAAAATTTCAGTCTTTCAAAAAAAAACTTTTTTTTAATTGATCACCCTTTAAAAAAATACATTTCCAAATTAAAAATGGAAAAAAACAATTAGGGTTTAATTTCCCAAATTTTAAAAACCCACAAATTTGTGTTCATACATTAAGAGTAAAAACTTTTTCCCCTTGATCTTGGTCTCACATCTTTTTTTTCCCAAAACCCCTCGGGGGAAAAAGGGGGAATTTTTCCCCAAGGGGTGAAGTTTCTCATTAGCCCGGTTTAAACAAAATAAACTTAGTTTAAACTTGGGTTTTTTTTTCCCAAATGTGGGGTGGTTTTTGTCCATTAAAAAGTCCTGCTTTTTTGTTGACGTGAAAAAGGGGAAAACCCAATTGGTTTGTTCATTGCCCAAAAAAAACATGTGTTTACTTTTTAAAAGGGTTTTTTGGGCTCACACAAAAAACATTTTATTCATCTTAACAGAAAGTTAGACATAATTAGCATGTTTTTTTTCCCAATTTTTCCCAAAGAAAAAAATAGTATTACATCAACTTCAAGTAGTCGTTTGCTTGCAAAAAATATAGTCCCCTTCAAAAGCAAATTTGCAAAAATACCATTTGATTTTAAACAGTAAATTAGCTTAAATGCCCGTAAAAATTTTAATCAAACCGTAATCCCTTAAGAAAGACAAAAACGGAAGTCTTTCCCTTGAGACAGTTAATTTGCCATGAATATTTTACACGTGACAAAAAATTTCCATAAACATTTTGTGTTCCGGCAGGGTTTTCAAATTTAAATGGGGAATTCTGCAATCAAGTTTACTTTCCAAAATAGTTTCCTTCTGAGGTGGCCCGGGAAGGTTTTTTTTTGTCGGGGGTTTAGGCTCGGCATCAAAAACACAGTGTTCTTATTTTTTTTTTTTGTAATCAAATCCCAGAAACGCATGTTTCCAAATGGGTTTATCCCCCCAAAATACCCTGGTGGTGTAGGAGAGGTAGAAGGTTCTTTCCCCTTTTAAAAACCCGAAATTTAAAGGGATTTTCTCTCAACCACCTTTTTTTTTTTGCAAATGGGGGGGAGGGGTAGGGTCTGGTTCGCACTGGTTTTTTCGAAGTTAATGAAAAATAGGGGGTTAAATACCTTTTTCTGTACCTGGGGTATCGTAAAAAACACACCTGAAAGTTTTAAAAATTTGTCTTTGAGCTTTTTCTTTTTTGACTTGTAGACAAATCATTCGAAAAAACCCCACACCCTTAGGGGGTTTTCCCCCTTTGTTTGACGAATAGGAAGGGCCCAACATATCTGCATGGTAGTGTTAACAATTACATTTGCTGTTTTCAAAAATTTGGATCTGCCCCTGTATTTTCATTGGGTACCAAATTATCATTTTTTTAAAGTCGGGTTGGGTTGCATCGTTTCTGACACGGGGATTATCCATTTAAACCCGACTGGTTGATGGAAAACTTTTTGTACGTTAACATACTTCTTCAACATGTTCACTGAAATACATTCTCAGGGTTTGCCATTTTGATTTATAATTTTTTTTTCCCAAAATTTTTCGACCCCTGAAAAGGACCCTTCCCCATAACACGAAGCTTGTTATGTTACCCTGAGTTGAAAGGGGCTTTATCCCCTACACTGAAAAAAGTGCCTTTGCCCTTTTTTGTTGCCAAAAACCTTGTAACTTTTGTTTTTCTATCAGTGACCCGTTGAGCAAGCCCACATGCAAACCTTCAAAAGGGTTTTTGCAGTTATAAAAGTATTGGTAATTGGGTTTTTTTTTTCAGGTATGTCCCTTTTTCCGTTTCCCTTGTGACATCAATTTGAACCAAAGGTCCCCCTTGGGGGGGGTGTCCAAAAAGAGTCAAATGGTGGAATCCCCGCGTTTGGGTTTGGATTTCCCTGTTGCAAAAGCAAAGGCGGTATGAAAGAAACCCTTCCCGGGGGGGTTTTTGCCTTTCAACCTTTTTTTAAAATTTGGGCTTCAACGTTCCATTTAAACGTTCAAAACCCTGCCATTCGATTTTAGGATGATATGGCGTGGTTTTAAAAAGGAAAAAGATTGAAAACAGTCTGTAAATTTTCTCATGGATCAGAAAAAAGAAAATTTCGTTCCAAAAATCCCAGGAAGGGAAAATTTGTTTTGGAAGACCCCCTCTGGAAAAAATTGCCAAGTAAGGGTTCAGGAAGATACTGTATCAAATTTTTTTCATTTTAATCGCTTTTGGAAACCTTGTTTGGTATCCCCAAAGTCAAATATAGCGGTTATCCCCAAGAAGGCGTGGTAAAGGCCCAAAAAAGTCAATAGCTTTCCTTCGAAATGGAACGGAAAAGAGAGGGGATTTTTGGAAAGGTTTACATGGGAGCGACCCTTTTTGAGATTTTCTTTTTTGGGAGATGTCACATGAGGGGGGGCAGTATTTTTGTAATTCCTTTGTGACACCCGGCCCAAAAAAAAGAATCAAGAACTCTCCTTTTTAAAGTTCTTTTGAAATTCCCCAGTGACCCGCGAAAATGCTTTGACCGTGTTTTCAGCACTGTTTCCTAAGTGGTTTTTTTAAACCCCCAATTTTTCTTTTGGGCCTGTCCAGGTCCAAACCCGTAGAGAATTTTCAAGGGGTCCGTATGTCGTTGGTTTGTCCCTTGGTACGTCAGTGGGCAGTTGTTTTTTCAGGAAAATATTGTGTCAGCGTCTCGTTTTTTTTCCCCGGCATTTTTTTAACATTTGGGGGAATTTTGGGGTTTTATCCGTTTTGGACTTTTTGGGTTTTTTTTAGCCTTTCCCTGTCTATGAGTTTATTAGTACTCACAAGACAAGGAAAAAATCGATCCCCCAGCACCCCCATGTTTGTAGCGGGAAAACCCGGCAAATTTCCAAAAAAACAAGTCGCCCGACTGGGGGTTTTCCCAAAACAGGCGGGGGAAGAAACCCGGAAATATTTCGGTTTTGTCGACTGAAAAATTTTTGCCAGCGGAAAACGTTTTCAATCTTGCCCCCCCAAAAGACCACACTTTTGGCAGTGTTGAAAATATGGTCTTGAGCACGGGAAAAATTTCCGTCCCAGCAGTAGTGCACCAGTGTCTCCCAAAAAAAAGGGAAACCTGCAAACCATTGAGGGTTTGTTTTTTTAACACCCGGGCCATCAACGAATTTATCTGGTTTTCAAAACAAGGCCCTTTTTAAAATCAGTTTGGGGGTAAGGGGGGTTTTTTAATCACCCGGGGGCTGAAAAGGGCCCCCTTCTGTTTCAGAGGGGGCTTGCTTACAAAAGGAAACCCGCGCAATTTTTGATCGGGCCCCCGCCCGATGATTTTGGAAAATTTGTTCTGTCCCGAACTGGCCCAAAAGGTTTTGTGGTGGGGCGTTGCCACGATCGGAACGTTTTGGGGAGTAGTAAAGGGTCTTTCCCGGGGGTGGTTGAGTACTGGTATTTATGAAAAATCACTCGGAAACCCCCGGGAAAATTATCCCGTCCGGGTTTAGGGTTCCCATATCCCCGAGGAAATCAGAAATGGCCCCCGATTTCCCTTTCCCGTAACTTCCCGTCCTGTGGGGGTAGTACATGACGCATGGGTTTAAAGATTGAAAATTTCCCTTTTCCCAGCCCCGCCCTTATCTGGGTGAGCGACCCCAATACTTTATAGCCCTCTTTACACATTTCTCCCCTTTTTTTAAAAATTTCCTTTCTTTTAAAGGAAAATGGCCAGTTTTTGCTACGTCTGGAAATTTTTTTCTCTAAGAAGGAGATCTGCAGTGACTGAAAAACTTGGGCGTTTTTGATAAAAACGACCCGATCCCAAAAAAAAGACTTCTAGGATCAGAAACGACCCGGGAAAAGATTTCCCTTTTTTAGGGCCACAGAACGGGAAAGGTTTTGGGGAAAAAAAACGCCAAAAATTGGGAAAATTTTTGGGAGTTCCCTTTTTTCCAAATGATCCCCAAATTAAAATTTTGTTTGGGAAAGGGTGGTGGTACAGTGTCAAAGCCCCTACCCCTTTTAAAACGACGCAATATACAAGGGGCCCCTTTTTCCCTTTTGGGCCCAAAAACCAAAACGTTGGTGAATTTTAAATCGGAAAAAAAAAACTTCAATGTCATCCGTTTTTTTCCTTTAAAAGGTGGTAACTTTTGGGAAAATATCCCGGGTTTTTTGGGTTTAGGGTTTTTTGCGGAACCGAATGGTGGAACGGGGTGGAGGTTCTCTTTATGCCTGTTTTTCTTTTAATTTTTTAGCACCGTCTCTTTTTTCCAACTGTCTCAAAATTAAATTGCCCTTCTTCGCTTCCGTTCCCTCTGTAATCTTTTTTTTTTCAATTTTAGATTCCCCCCCGTAATCTTTTTTTTTTCAAAAACAGCTTCCCCCTGTAATTCCCTTTTTCACTTTCTAGGGTTCTTTGATTTTTTTCTTTCTTTTTCCTTTCTTCAATTTCTAGTTTCCCTTTTTTCAAATTTTAGTTTCCCTTTATTTTCTTCTCTTTCTCTTAGCCCTGTCTGCCCTTCTATGCATTTTTGACATTGTTAGTAAATTTTTTCCCTCAAAAACCCCAAACGTTGCTTGTTTAAAAAATATTTTCCCCAAAAACTTCTAATGAATCGTCAGGGTTAAAAACCAAACAATTCAAAATTTTAATAAAAAAAGGCGTATATGATTTAAAGGTATGTTTCACAAAACCGGGAATTATTGTTATAAAAATACAGAATTCAATTTCCGGTTTTTTAACAAAAAAACGTTTTCTTAAAAAAAGGGTAGATATGAAATCCAAGGGGTTATTTTTCCAAAAATAATTTTTCAATTTTTATCCAAATTTGGGGAAATTTTCAAAACAAAAAGAAAATTTAATTTCAAAAACAAATTTTTTTTAAGAAAAAGAAAAAAACCCCAAAAAAGTTTTTTTGAAAATAAAATTTTTTATAAAGTTTTTGTTCTTAAAAGTTCTTGTTTTTAGTCTTTCTTTCTTTTCTTAATTTTCAAACGAATTTACAAAACAAAAAGTTTCCCCCTTATTTCAAAAAATGAATATTTCATTTTTCAAAACCCAAAAGGAATCACAAAAAATTAAAAAGGGGGAAGAAACACAAACTAGGGAAATCCTACCTAAAATATGAAAAAATGTTGAAAAGAAAAACTAGTTTGGAGCTTATTGAGGAAGGGTTTTGGATTTTTAAAAAGGGGGGTGAAAAGGAAATTTAAAGGATACACGGACCGGAAAAGAAGAGGAAATTTTAAGGGAAAGCAAAAAAAAAGGCCCCAGACAGCACCCTAGTGGTCACGTCCTTTCCCCCGAAAATGGGGGGCCCGGGGGGAAAAAAAATCAGCCCCAAAATAACCCCACTAAGTAATAATACAAAAAACTAAACAAACAATCAAAAAATGGAATTTACCCCAAAACAAAAAAAATCTCGCACCACACCCCGAAAAAAAAAGATCAAAAAGAAAGAATTTATTTGGGCCCGAGCGGTAATCAACTCCCACCTACACTAATTTTTTTCGTTTAGGGGGGAGAAGTTTATCCACACCCCGGGGGGGCAAGGGGGGAAAAATCAAAAATGAAAAAAATTGGGGAAACGGAAAAAAATTTGTAATTTTTGAGAAGGGGAAAAAGACTATTGACCCCCCCAACGCCATGTCCCCCTGCTTTAAAGCAGGGGAAAAGGGGTTTGGGGTATCAGTCCTGGGAAAAAGGGGGGAAAAATTCTTTTCTTTGGGGGAAAGGGAAAAGACTCCTCAAGGCCCCCCGGGGCCCCTTTTTTGCCCGGTTCGGCAAGGGGGAGGTTGGGCTTTCGGTTAAAGGTGGGGAAGGGTCAAAAAAAAATCCCACTAAAAAAAAAACCCCTTTAAAGGAAAAGTTTGAGCAACCAAAAATGTCAACCACCCAAAACAATATGAAATAGAAAAAAAACAACAAAATGCAAAAATTTTACCCCAATCAATAAACAAACAATTTCTTTTTTTTTTCCCCCTCAAACCCTTGGGAAAGGGAAAAAATAAAAAATCCTTTTTTTTTTTCCCCCAAACCCCTTTTAGGGACAAATAGAAATCCTTTTTTTCTCTTCCTCAAAACCCCCGGGGCCCCAAATTTTGAAATCCTTTTTTTTTTTTTTTTTTCTTCCCGGGGGAAAAAAAACGGCAGCTACGCGGTTTTTGGTTTAAAAAATGGAGTCGGCGGGGGAAACCCCTTTTCACACTGGGACTCTTTCATAACCCCCAATTTATGACGCATTTACTCCATACGCACACGCAATCTTTCAAAACACCCAAAAGGAGCACTACGAAAGGGTTTTTTTTCCCCCTCCCCCTTCAGGGGGGAAAAAATTTACTAAGTCACAACCCCAAAATTGTAAAAGATTTTTTCACAAAATTTTCTCTCTCCACCTTTAGGACAAAAAAATCTCACACCGGGGATCTCTCCTCCACCCAGAGAAAATCAATTTTCACCATGTATCTCTCTTTAAAGGGGAGGGAAAAAAAAATCTTCCCATTGGGTTTTCTTTACACTGGGGAAGGGTAAAACAGTCTAGTTTCGTTCCATTTAAAAATTGGCTTCAATTCCTTTAAACCAAAAATTTGGACCAGGAGAATACCCTAAAAATCCCCTAAATATGGGACCTGCTGCTCAAATTAAAAACTTCCCCGGGTTTCTCCCTTTCCCCGTCTCTCTTTTTGAAGGGGCAAAATACTGCCCCCTCGGGAAATCTCTTTTCCGGGGATTCGGAGCGTTTCTCTTCCGCGACTTCTCTGTCTCTTGGGGAAATGACGGCTTCCCAAATCCTTCCCGGATGTTGGTTTGGTGGGGGTGGAAAATACCGGTGTGTTCCCCCCCCCATGGGCCCCTTCAACCACCTCACGGGGTGAAAGTTTAAAAGGGTGAAGGGGGGAAAGGGTTTTAAAGGGGGTTTAAGGGTGGAATGACTGGTCAGCAAAAAAAGGCCCCGGGCCTAAGGTTTGGAGTTTTCTAGGCCCTCTGGGGGGTTAAATGACTCCTTTTTCCCCCCTTTTCCTAGTGAGTGCATAACTGTGTTTAAAAAACCCAAGACCCCGCACCTTTCCTTACCCGGGCCCCTTTTTAAAAATCTCATCAGTGGTCACTTTTTACCCAAAAACCACATTCGTTTCTGGGAAAGAGTCATCTCACAAAATTTTTTTGGGGACGCCCTACACAGTCAAAACCCTATGGGAAATTTTTCCCTTTTGTTGTGGCACGGGGAAATGATTCAATTAAAAACATGTATGGAGCGTCCAATTTCCCTTTATGTGAGGGGTACATTTAAAATGCAAAAAAAGCAAAAAAAATTCGTTTTTCTGAGGCTTTTCTTAAAAATTTTGGGAACACTGCTGTATCATTTGTGTCAGGTTTTGACCATGAGCGCAGCTGGTCGGGAAAAGAAACTGCGGGGGAAAACCCTGAGGCCTTTTCAGGGCGAATTTTGGATTTCAAAAGCTGTTCAGGGCCCAGAAAATTAAAACCCTTCGTACAAAAAAACCCAAAAAAAAGTTATAAAATTTTATTTGGGAAAATAAAAACAAAAACAAAAAACCTTTTAAAAGATTGCCAAAAAATTTAAATTTTTCAAATTTTATTAGCTAAAAATACAAAAATAAATGCATCCAAAAGGTAATGTATCCTTTTTTGGCCCTCCCTAAAAGAATTCTTAAACCCCTGTGATTTCATTTTTGTATGTTTGGGCTGCACAATTAAGGGCATTTTAAATTAAACTATTACGGGAAAAGCATCCAAAAACCCTAAAAACTGGACCTGTTAACCTTTTGATTTTGCCCCTAATTTTTACAAAAAAAAAAAAAAAGAAATTTCAGGAAAAACGGCCCCTAAAGAAAATTTTGGGAAAAATTCAAGGAAAGATAATTGTTAAATGCTAAATTTCATCTGCTACCATTTCAGTCAAAAGCAGTATGAAAATATTTCCCAGCATGCCTTGCGTCTTTTACCTTGTCAAAGATGGCAACGAGCGATTATGAAGATTATGGTTTGTTTGTTTTTTCTCCAAATTACAGGATTTTGACCGAGATATTACAGGTACATGAATTTGGGGTAAACAGGTCTGTTATTATATCCTTTTGTGCCCATTCACAAAGGACTCTAACCTCCATGTGATACATTTTACACTTACCGAGTGGTAAGCTGAAAATACTTCAATGGCTAAAAGCTATCCAGCACCTCAGGACTCTATTTGGCAATGAAACTGGGATATGCCTGTGGGAGGTTTCCAGAAAAAGGGAGAAGAGCAGTCGCAATAGTCTTTTCAAGCCTTATTTCTTTAGTCCCTTTGGGTCATCTGAATGTCCTTCAAGCCTTATTTCTTTAGTCCCTTTGGGGTCATCTGAATGTCCTTCAAGCCTTATTTCTTTAGTCCCTTTGGGGTCATCTGAATGTCCAAGGGCCAGGCCTTCACATGGATCTCTGACCTACGGTAGTCATTACTATCTACCTAAACGAACTACCTAAACGAACATTATCAATACTAAGATGCAGACTTCCATTCTCTACCCACCGACTGGTGTCAAGCTACAGCCTGCATCCTGTCCCCAATAGAAGTCTGTAATAAACATTCAAGACATACAAGCCATGCTGGAGTTGTGTTTGCGTGAGTGCACATAACTTCCTAGTGTGTCTGCAAGAACATGCACAAGCCTGTCTGCTGTTCTGTCTGTTTCCAGAAGTATGCCGATGGAGCTAGTCTTCCCTGTGAGCCTCAAGCCTGTCTGCTGTTCTATCTGTTTCCAGAAGTATGCTGATGGAGCTAGTCTTCCCTGTGAGCCTCAAGCCTGTCTGCTGTTCTATCTCTTTCCAGAAGTATGCCGATGGAGCCAGTCTTCCCTGCGAGCCTACAACGTTCCTGAATGCATGACGGCTGCTTATGTAGCATCTTGAAGAGTTTGCTTCCATATTATTTCTGTCTCATTACCTCTGATCTAGCTTGTTAACTGGCATATTTTCTTGATAAACAAATTCAATTCTAACACCTAAAAATAATTGTGGATCACCAAAAAATGATTTTGTGCATCAATGTACACTCCTGAGCGGCTTGGTGCTGGACAGTATTCCGTGAATGGAGCATAGTGCTGCAACCCATGTGTGCACAGAATGTAGCGAAAAAGTTAAAGTGACAGAGCAAAGTCAAAAAGACTTCTTGCTTTCAAGTATGTCTTTTTCACACACTGGCCTTTCACTGGCAGTGGGATTGACAGAGTTCAAAACATGAGGAAATCAAGGAGCGAGTCAGCATAATCAAAAGACTGCTTTTTTCTTTTCCTCAAGGCAAGGCAACACTTCTCAACAAACTGGCTACGAAAATCACGGAGAGGGTGTGTGTATGCAATCTTTTGCCACCGACATAAACGTCACCACCAGTGTTACCTTGTCAACCCCAGACAATTGGCGGAATTCACGGATGTCCCGACGGATCTGCTCCACCAATTCTTGCTTCGTTCCTTGCAGGACGTTGTCAGCTCGCTGCTCCTGGTTGGCTGCAATGAAGTCGGGGATGTAGACGGAAGGACGGGGCTTCATGTCTGCCATCAAGGGCCGCAACTGTTGCTGCAGATGGTAGTCCAGAACGCAGGCCCGCTGCATGGCATCAGCGACGTTCATGGAAGAGATGTCCCACCCTGAAAGTCAGGGAACAACGCGCTGTTACATACAACAAGAAATGGAAGGGAAAACCCCCAACACTTTTACATGGAATTCATATGCTGTTGTCTACAATAAAAACTAAAAAGAAAAACAAAATGTATGTAGCATTCATACGCTGTTCTCAACAGTAAGGACTGGAAGCAACAAATTTCTACCTATAGTTGGCACCACTGAGTAGTCCTCTTCTGAGTTTGCTCTTGGTTACAACTCACCTTTTGATCGAATGTTATCGAAATGGGTTCTGTAGTTTGCTCTTGGGTTACAACTCACCTTTTGATCAAATGTTATCGAAATGGGTTCTGTAGTTTGCTCTTGGGTTACAACTCACCTTTTGATCAAATGTTATCGAAATAGGTTCTGTAGTTTGCTCTTGGGTTACAACTCACCTTTTGATCAAATGTTATCGAAATAGGTTCTGTAGTTTGCTCTTGGGTTACAACTCACCTTTTGATCAAATGTTATCGAAATAGGTTCTGTAGTTTGCTCTTGGGTTACAACTCACCTTTTGATCAAATGTTATCGAAATAGGTTCTGTAGTTTGCTCTTGGGTTACAACTCACCGTTTGATCAAATGTTATCGAAATGGGTTCTGTAGTTTGCTCTTGGGTTACAACTCACCTTTTGATCAAATGTTATCGAAATGGGTTCTGTAGTTTGCTCTTGGGTTACAACTCACCGTTTGATCGAATGTTATCGAAATGGGTTCTGTAGTTTGCTCTTGGGTTACAACTCACCGTTTGATCAAATGTTATCGAAATGGGTTCTGTAGTTTGCTCTTGGGTTACAACTCACCGTTTGATCAAATGTTATCGAAATGGTTCTGTAGTTTTTTGCTTAGTCTTGGTTACCGACAAACAAGCAAACAAATGAATGCAAATGAAAACATAACTTCCTTGCTATCAACAATAAGAACTGGATGGAATACAACCATCATGTAGTGACCACAGACAGTCTTTACTTTTCCATTCAGCTTTGTCAATATAACCAACCTGACCACACGCAGCCTTTTGATGGGAAATGAAAAACAAACACTAAAGACAATACACACACAGTGATATCAATGTATAGGATGGTAAGAAAACAAACACTAAAGACAATACACACACAGTGATATCAATGTATAGGATGGTAAGAAAACAAACACTAAAGACAATACACACACAGTGATATCAATGTATAGGATGGTAAGAAAACAAACACTAAAGACAATACACACACAGTGATATCAATGTATAGGATGGTAAGAAAACAAACACTAAAGACAATACACACACAGTGATATCAATGTATAGGATGGTAAGAAAACAAACACTAAAGACAATACACACACAGTGATATCAATGTATAAGGATGGTAAGAAAACAAACACTAAAGACAATACACACACAGTGAAAATCAATGTATAGGATGGTAATTAAACTACTGATGTCCGTATGGTGGATGACAAACTATGCCAAAGACCCAATCATTCTGCTGTACTTTTCACCCCAAATAAACACACATAATACATGACTAATTAATAGCAAACATTTTTTTTTAAATGCCATAAGGGCAAACAGCCCTACACACTGTGAAGTCTCATGACCTACTGACCAGATCACAACAACAACAACAGATGGCATCCTGTAAGCAGTGTTAAAGATTTTCAAAAGAAAGGCAGAACAACAGCAGACAAAAGAAACACTTTTCATTTCAGTGGTCAGTCAAAGAGAGGGACAGAAGCAGCAATCTGAGGACTTTTCATTTCAGTGGTCAGTCAAAGAGAGGGACAGGAAGCAGTAATCTGAGGACTTTTCATTTCAGTGGTCAGTCAAAGAGAGGGACAGGGAAGCAGTAATCTGAGGACTTTCATTTCAGTGTCAGTCAAAGAGAGGACAGAAGCAGTAATCTGAGGACTTTTCATTTCAGTGGTCAGTCAAAGAGAGGGACAGGAAGCAGTAATCTGAGGACTTTTCATTTCAGTGGTCATCAAAGAGAGGGACAGGAAGCAGTAATCTGAGGACTTTTCATTTCAGTGGTCAGTTAAAGAGAGGGACAGGAAGCAGTAATCTGAGGAAAGTACTGGCACAGAATATACGATATGCCATCTAGATCTTACTTAAAGAGAAGAAACAGAACTTGTAACAACTACAATGATAATTGAAAAACTTCAGGTTGTAGAACATATGAACTTCTCAAAACAGCTGAACATTACCCGATACATTTTTGTCATCGATCAGAAGGAACCAACAGATTCGCTATAACATTGTTGCCTCCCTTCTGCCTTCAGTTGCTATTGCCAAACCACACTGCTGAGTGCAGTGCTAAAATTCACATCTCTTCATCATTGATATGAAAAAGAAAATTTTCTTTAAAAACAAAAAAGCACTTTTTATTACGGAAAAAAAAAAGTGTGAAACAAAATTCAAAATTTTCTAAAATTGAAAAAAACATAAATCTGTAATTGTATCAGATGTTTCAAATGCTCCTTCACATACATATCAGATGTTTCAAATACTCCTTCACATACATATCAGATGTTTCAAATGGTCCTTCACATACATATCAGATGTTTCAAATGGTCCTTCACATACATATCAGATGTTTCAAATGCTTCTTCACATACATATCAGATGTTTCAAATACTCCTTCACATACATATCAGATGTTTCAAATGCTCCTTCGTACACATATTATCAGATGTTCCAAATGTTCCATTTTCATATTATCACATGTTTCAAATGCTCCTTCGTACACATATCAGATGTTCCAAAAGCTCCATTTCCATATGTATCACATGTTTCAAATGCTCCTTCGTACACAGTCATAGATGTTCCAAATGCTCCATTTCCACATGTATCACATGTTTCAAATGCTCCTTCGTACACATATCACACGTTTCAAATGCTGACCATTTCCATACTTACTGTTTTCCCCCACTAACTGTTTCATGTAACGCTGCCTACCATTCTACTACCCACGCTACAGTTTTCTGTACACCATTTCCTTCAGTGAAAATCTGCAAGGCTGACAAAGCAAAGTGAAAAGCTGATCAAAAGGGGACAGTTTCACCATTAGCTGTTGAAAGCCAACTGGGTTTGCTCCAGACACTTTTACACATAAACATGCCACATGACGCAATGCCCATAGTTCATAACAATACAAAATTACCACAGCACTCACCATCAAACACAATGTCATTGGCATGCACCATGGGAAGCATGTCACGCAGGGCACGAACACCTCCCCTTTAGGTCCTGTGCCCAGGGACACGGTGGCCGAGTGGGTGATGGAGCCGTAATAGTCTGCCTTCCTCCAGCCTTCTTTGGTGGGCCAGGACAGGCCGTGTTTGTTGGCCAGGCAGGCTGCGGTCACCGTCGTGCCGTTGTTGCCTCCCCATCCCACCAGCATCACCCCAAGCTTGGGCACCTGCCGCACAGTTCTACAGTGTCAGCTGGATGGCTCAAAGTCACTGGGATCAAATCCATGGAAACGAAAGCCTGGCAAGCGCTGCAATTTTCCGACTATGACACGCTCTAGGTCTGGCCCAAACATTAATTTTTAAATCCTTTGTCCATAAATTTGTGTTGTATGACTGGCAATGGCAAAACTAACACATGTAAATGTGACCATGCTGCAGCACATTGAGGCCAAACATGCTGTGGTGTGTATGTATCAGACTGGTGTGCCACTGGATGATCAGGGCTTTCAGTTTGACTGACAGGCTCACTGGATGATCAAGGCTCGGAGTTCTTTTTCTTCTTCCATTTAAATCGCTACTTTTTTTGGAAGATTTCTGCTGAAGTGTCCTGGGTTAACTCAGATTTATTTCAACTCTCAAGCACTAAGTGACTCAGACTTACACCTCAACAAGTCAGTATGTTTTTAAAATGTGGTCACAGCAAGTTACCAGAGTTTGACATGACAAGAGTGCAGGTCATGAGGACAAATTAGCCTGCACGGCTGTGTGTTTAAAACTAACTGATCTTACCAAGGCCCTTTAGAATGTGAGAAGCATTCTGATCAAAACTTGACTGCTACGGTCATGCAGTCTGGAAATCACAGTCCTTCCTTCATGACTTATATCCCCTGACTACCTTCATCTCCCATGGTAATGAAAACATAACATTTCAAACGGTTTTTCACTCCCCTACACATCAGTATACAGCTGGCTTTGACATAAGAACACTGTGCACCTCTGCCTCACATGAACAAATTACTGTCTGTTGCCAGAAAGCAGTGCATTGTTCTGTTTACCCAGCTGTTCTAAGAGGGAATGCAATTCTAAAACAAACACTTTCATCAATATTTCAAACGACAACCATTTTGTTTGAAACAGCTCAGCCAACATCAGAGTAATACCGTTTGTTTGACACATGTCAATAAACATCAAAATAAGTATCATATTCATAATTTGATCAATATTGAAATATTTCAAAATATTTCATCCTTTCATAATGTAATATGACACTACCTTTCGCTCTGTCTGAAACATGAACTGTGCAGTTGTGGGAGTCGCCACATAGGTTCCATCTTTGTCAACGTCAACGTGGGTGGTCTCATAATCGTACCGGGCCTCGATGTAGTCCTCAGTGTAGTTAACTTTGTCGCTGTTGACTCTCAACTTCGACATGATTTCTGTATTATATCTGCAAAAAACGGCAAAAGAATATGAAGACATTTCTATCATTCTAAAGTAATAGAGTGAAACCATATGCTTGTTTTTCAAGCACAGGCATTTTCAAGCATTCTGGCAATAGATAGTTGGGCTGACAGATTTCAAGAGATGAGGAAATCATGGAGTGTCTGTGTGTCATTTGTCTGTGTGATTGCATGTATGCATGCATACGTGTGTGTGTGTGTGTGTGTGTGTGTTGTGTGTGTGTGTGTGTGTGTGTGTGTGTGTGTGCATGTGTGCGCGAGTGCACCTTTGTGAGTGTGTTTGTGTCTGTCCTTTTTCCTTGCCTGTTATTAGATAACAAAAACAGCACTGATAGAGGAATTAATCCCTGCATATTCAAGCCACAAGAAATTATACCATATTAACAGCAAAAAAGCAAACAAAACTGTTACTGTACCTTTGGAAGCACATCCACGTTAAACCAAAACATGTTTGAACATTTCATTTTTAGGCACTGATTGATTGATTAATGTGGCAGTTTATCGCACTCCTTAAGCAGTAAATGTGTCGCTCTCCTGGTATTGTGATTGCATACAAACTTGAAATTATGACATACCACCAGCATTTAACCAGGCTTCCCCCCAGCGCAACCACAACTCCCCTCATTGCATCCCTTCTTCCCTTCCCTCCCCTGCCCCCATTCCTGTCGGACTCTCTTCTTGTGTCTCTGTCTGTCTGTCTTCATCCACAATACTGAAGCAGCAGCACCTGCAGCATTGCTTTCTGGCAGTGTCTTTATACATACATGACGGGAACTTAAGATACGGAACTAGAAGATTCTGAAGCTCCAAAATGCACTATCCTAACCCTTCTGACCCACACAGTAATCATAAACTAACCTGTCAATGACTTTGATAAAATCTGGAGAAAAAAAAAGAAGTCTTTTATGATCAAATGTGCTGCTATGTGGAGCAGTGGAGTTCTCTTCTCTTGTTCTCCATCAAGAATGGACAGAAATGTCTGCCATCGTTTTCCCTGCTCCAATAGCAGGAGATCATACAAAACATGCATTGTTTGGTCTTTACTTCCACGTCCACAGACTAGTTCCTATAAACGCAGACTATGCACTACAGGCTGACTGATGCTCACTCCCATGTCCACAGGCCAACTCCCACTGAGGACTAGTCATCTCCATCCACATCCACGGTGTCCTCTCCCCCTCCTTCCAGCCAATACCAGCCTTCTCTGTCACACAGCATGTACACCCACAGGAGAACTGGACTCCACTCACAGCCACTAATCGATCATGGAGCCTGTGTCTACACCACTGGGGTACATGTCTGGTCTGCACTCACAGCCACTAGCCGATCATGGAGCCAGTGTCTACACCACTGGGGCACATGTTTGTGGTCTGCACTCACAGCCACAAGCCGGTCATGGAGCCAGTGTCTACACCACTGGGCACACGTCTGTGGTCTGCACACACAGCAGCGTGTACTGCGAGCAGGGTGAGCGAACACAAACCCATTTCTTAGCCAGGTCTTCTCACCAGTATTGTCATGGTGGCCCAGTGGTACCACTCTAATTACTGAGCTTAACACTTCAATGTGGAGAGTGTTCAGGTTTGAAAAGCTCAAGTTTGACGTGCTGGGTACTATAGATATATATTGCATGTGCATAAGAAATTGCACTGCTTTTTTTGTCTTTTTGTTTTGTTGGTGAAATGTGATGTTGGCATGGACAGCCCCCTAGGTAAGCACTACTTTAAATAAAATCCCGATGCATGCATGAGATTTCTAAGCCAAAAAGATGGTGAGATAAATAAAATCCTGATGCATGCATGAGATTTCTAAGCCAAAAAGATGATGAGATAAGAGTTGGTAGGGAAAGAAAGGAGAAGGGGAAAGGGAGGCTACTTGGTGTATAAGGGGAAGTGGGGGAAGGGGGGGGGGGGTGAGGGGTGAGTAAACGTTAGGACCAACATGCCCCCAAATCAACAACATCTCTTTCCACAAAAAATGCCCACATGAAATAGCAGAAACTTTTTTTTCCCTTCTCTAGATCACACTCCCTCTTTGCAAACCATCTGAAAGGACTGCTCTGGTAATCAGCCTCGCTCTATAATTCTTCTCTTCTTCCTTGTCAGCGACCACAATCAACTTGATGATTATTCTGTCACTTAATCAAGGGGTCCGAACAGATACCGAGTCTTCTATTTCAGATTGTTCCACCTTCTGATAGCTATCGCCCCTCCTTCAGTCTGCAACCCCTCCACCATCCATCTCCTGGCTCAGTCACCCCTTCCCCTACTCCCATCCAAATGGCAGTTGAGTGCAGTCACCACTGAGCGGTAGGCTGGGCTAGTGCTACATGACGTGAATTGACACCAATTCATTTCGCCAGCAGGACTCACATTTGGTGCGTGGTCAACAGGATTTAAAACAAACATAACCGACTAGTTACGGCCACAGCTGAAAGAGTCGATGGCCTGACTGCAGAATTATTCCATGTTACTCCAAGTTCTTCTAGATATAGTAGATGGCTGTTCTTTATGGCAGGAGAGAGAGAGAGAGAGAGAGAGAGAGAGAGAGAGAGAGCATGTAGTCTACTTGTGATCAGAATAATGTCACAATTAAACACTGGTTGTTGCTGCTCGCCACTCCAACATTCTGACTCAGGCCAACTCTGATTCCATCTCAAAGCTTCCTAGCAATTCTGCGTTGGCCGTTTGTGTCTGGCTCTGCCGAAACATTTGAAGGATGCATCCCATGATTCCACCATACCCCTCCACCGAGTCTGTCGGTTCAGTCGTCTGTGCAACATCTTGCTGACAGACGAACGAACGAACGAACAAACGATGAAAGTATAGCACCTTTGATCGATACAACAGGATAGAAACATCCTGTTTCTTCTCTACCCCTTCCGCCTTTTTTTTTCCGTTTCAAACTCTTTTTTTTTTTTTTTCGTTTCAAACTTTCTATGTCAAAAGTTTATGTTTACGGCAGAACCACTCGTGTGTGTGAGAGTTCATTGCTCCTCCGGCCATGAACTTCAACTTTTTTTGTTTTGTTTTTAAAACCTTCCGTATGGTTTTGCGGAGGAGGCGGAACAGAACCTTGACCTACAGAACTATGGAGAGACACGAGCACGTGTAAATTTGCTTCTGGGGAAAGGCGGGAAACGCAAAGATTGTGCTGACTCCCGTGTCACGGTGACACCGAGTCATCGATCTTTATTGCCTTGCAGCAGACACAGTATCGTCTACCATCCAATGTTCCAACGGCAATCGCACTTTTACCTTTTACCTTCTTTAAACCTTCGCCACGCATCAATGGAGTGGGAGAAATGGAACCTATTACATGAGAGCGTGACGTGAAGCACGCGCAAGCAGCTTCAAACCTCCAAAACGCTTGTCTAGAAAACCGCAAGAAACACCGTGCTGCACGTAATGACACAGAGAGATACAGGCCAACAAATAAGTTGTCGGATAAATTAACTGAACAACGGCTAAGTGTGTCACGCGACACAGAAAACACGACACTTTGACCCTAACTTTTCTCTGAATGACACAGTGAGATACAGATTAGTTGTCGGATAAATTGACTGGACAACGCTAAGTGTGTCACGCGACACAGAAAACACGACACTTTGACCCTAACTTTTATCTGAATGACACAAAGAGATACAGGCCTACAAGTTAGTTGTCAGATTAAATTATTAACGGGACTCAGCCGGCCGGTGACCGACGACTTTGAATTTAAAAAAAAAAAAAAAAAGGGGGGGGGGGGGTATGTACTTCCTAACATGAATGGAGTGGGTGAGAAAAAAATAATCACTGAAAGAATATTATCTTGTCAATCCATTCGTCGTTGAACCGGCGAAGGTATCTGTTTCAGTCGTACGTCTGGTAAGTCTGCATGTCGTCGCAGTTGGTGCTCTTGCACACATGAAGGGAATGCACAATCTGTCGTTAATCACACCACAAACTAAAAACCCGCTACCCTCAATATTATGCGCAGTATGGTGGCGCTTTAACTACATGAAGACTATCTCAAATGTAACTACCTGATTTAAAGCCGGCGTCTATGCAAGAAATACACACACACATATATGTATATAGGCCTATATAGATATCGATTGGACCACACACACACACTGTCTTGGATTTGTGAATTTATTGTCTGAAGCTCGACGTGGCTTCGCGACCGGCCACGTCATTTAATAGACGGACTGATGCGTCTGCCGGGACACGGAACGTTCTAGAACGTTCGTTCCCGGCTGCCCGTCAGGACGAAAAAACAAAAATTTTTCCATCGATTTCGTTGCGTCTGTGTGTGCCAGTGTCCTAGCATGTTCAGTTCCCTACTCAGACTTGTCGACCCGGACAATTCGGGTTACTCACAGAGCAATGTAATTTGCTGAATATATGATGTTTTTATGACTCGCTCACTGGGTGAAATGTCACTAATTTGATTTACTCTGGCGACAGTAAAAACTGAAAAAAAAAGAAGAAAGCAGGTTGTGGTTATAGGTATGAAAATCCCCGTGGCTGCCAAAGCAATAGTAATGACTGACTTAGATGCTCCATGATAAAACAAACAAACAAGAAACAAAACAAATCCCGATTTTTACGCATCAGAGGAAATCTTTACTTGTTAGCAGATGACTATAGGTGTGTTACATGGATAGACTCCAGGTCAGTAGCTGGGGAAATGGGAGGGAAGGGAACGGGAGGGGGGGCGGGATAGAACAGTTCAGGGTTGCGTCAGTCCCTACTGTTCACTCGTGAACACTCTCTACAGAAATTGGAGGGGAAGAGGGTGTTTCAGTTTCAGCGTATAGTTAGTACCAAAACAACAACACACAGCCTTTCCACAAACTGTCAGCATATACAAAACCAAACTCCCGTCCTAAAAAAAAACAACAACCAACCCAACAACAGCAACACACAAACTGTCCACAAAACAGACGTCAGTCCATAACATCATAGCTTGGTTAATGACGTCCTTAATGGAGATACAGGACCTGTAGTCAAATGGTCGAGCACTTGCCCGTGAAGCTGACGGCCTTGAGTTCGAACCACACGGTGCGTCGGATCTTTTTTTCTTTTTTTCCCCCGGCTTGATAACCTTCTCTGTCAACCAACCAGTGAATGGGTGCCGGACTCAGTCCAGCGAAAGTGAAAAGAGGCAGAAGAAGAAGGATGGACTTCGCCTTCATTCATGCCGTGCTCAAGACACGGTGAAACTCGACAGCTAACTGCCCCCAACGGCCGATAGGCTATGGAACTTTACCGCCGCCCCCCCCCCCCCCCCCCCCCCCCATTTTTTCCCCCTTTCTTTTTTCTTTAAAGAAAAGACTAACGAACTCGGCTAGGCCGAGAAGCCTGCGATTCCACTCAATTCATAAACCTCCGATTCGAACAACAGCAAAAATATTACAGTCCCACGAAACACACGCATACATTGGGTTGTGTTGTGTGTTTTTTTAAAAAACCCCCCCCTTAAAACCCAATTTTTTTTAAAGGAAAAAAACGAAAAAAAAAAAAAAGGGGGAAAAAACCCCCCCCCCCAAAAAAAAAAATATACCCCCAAAAAAAAAAACAAAAAAAAAAAAAACCCCCCTTTTTCCACGGGCCCCCCAAAAAACAATTTTTTAAACAAACCCCAACAAAGGGGGGGGGGGGGGCCCCCCAAAACATTACCCCCCCCCCACGCCCCGGGAACCCCCCACAAAAAAAACGCCGGGCCAAACCACCCCCCCTTTTTACCCCCCCTTAAAAAAACCCAACCCCCCCCCAAAAAAACCCCCAACCCCCCCCCCCCCCCCCAAACGTCCAAAAACCCCCACGTCCCCCTCGAACCCCCCCCGGAAAACAATTTTAAAAAAACCCCCCCCCCCCGCCCCCTTTATTCCCACACTTAAACCCCCCCCCCCCCCTTTTTTTTGGTCCCAACCCCCCCCCCCCCCACAAAAAAAACGAAAAAAAACCCCCTTTCATTAAACCCCCCTAAAACCAACCCCCCCCCCCCCCCCGGGGCAACCCCCCCCCCCCCCCCCCCCCCCCCACCCCCCCAAAAAAAAAAAGGGCCCCCCCCCGGAACCCCCCCAATTCAAAACCCAAACCCCCAAAAAACACCCCCCCGAAAAACCAAAATTTTTTTGTCGGGGGGGGGGGGGGGGTTTTTTTTTTTTTTCCCCCCAAACAAGGAAAAAATCACACAAAACGGCCCCATTTAAAAGACCCAACCCCCAAAACCCCCCCCCCCCCCCTCCTTTTTTCCCCCCCGGGGCCAAAAATTTTTTGGGGGAAAAAAAAAATTTTAAAAAAAACCCCAAATTTTAAAACCCAAAAATAAAAAAAACCCAACAAAACAAAAAAAATAATAAAAAAAAAAATAAAAAAAACAAACAAAAAATTTTGGGGGGGGGGGGGGGGGGGGGGGGGGGGGGGGGGGGGGGGGGGGGGGGGGTGGGGGGGGGAAAAGGGGGGGCCCCGGCGAAACCGACAAAAAGGAAACGCCAAATAAAAAACCGGGCGAAAAAGGCGAAACGCAAGACCTCGCAACCTCACCATAAAAACACCAAAACCCCCCAAACCCGGGAAAAACCCCCAAAAAACCCAATCTTTTTTGGGTTTTCCCCCAAAAACAAAAAAGGGTGAAAGAAATGTTTTGTTTTGGGTTTTTGTAGATCCGAGTGGGTGTTCGGTTTGCAGACACAAAAAAAAAAGGGGTTTAAACAAAGAATTTTTTTAAAATTAAAATTAGCGGGGGAAAACTCCACCCCCTTCAGTTCATAATTCACAGAACTCAGTGAACATTTGAACCTTTTACCCCAAAAATACCCTTTAAAAAAATTCTTTCTCTCCTCTCTCTCTCTCTCCTTTTTCCCGCACAGCCTCATTCTTTTAATGTTATCAAAGAATATTCTTGAACTAAGGGCCACCCCTTTTTTTTTTCAAGTAATTTATATAATTTTAAAACAATTAAATCGTACGAGCTTTAAAAAGAAATTTGGGGCCTTCTTAAAATTTTAAAACTTGGGTCACTCACTTACCAAACCTGGTGAACATTCTAACATAATCTTTTTATTTCAAAAGCCCTTTTCAATTGATCCAAAACAATACTGAACGTTCCAAACGTTCACATTCCAAATGTTTTTAAAAAACTCAACCTAAACACACACTACCGAAAATCAAAAGGGAAAACGAAAAGTAAAAGAGGCTTGCACCGTCATTTCGCGAACATCCCCTCCAAAACGACAACCCCAATGAATGCACCACTCTTCAGCCTTTTTTCTGGGGTGGAGAGATTAAAGAACAAAGCTCTGGGCGCTTTAATTTGTACATCCCTTTTGGGGTGTGTTGGGTGTGGTGGTTGTGCGTGCGAATGATGAATGCGCACGCTTGGGTGGGTGGTTGCCCCCTCAGTCTTTTTGTTTTCATTTCCCCCCCCTCTTCTCCTCTTCCCCCCCTCTCCCACTCCCCTCTCTTTCTCTCTTCTTTTTCCCCCTCCTCCTCCCCCCCCGCTCGACCATACCATCCCCTTTGGGGTGTCTCGGATTACAAATCTTAAATCCTTCTAATAAAAAACGATCAGGTCTTTACAAAAAAGCAACACCACACACACACACAACACATACACACACCAAAAACACAGGGGGGAGCCACGAATAAGTGTAAATACACAACTGAATGTAAAATTTCGCAACAGACAAAAAAAGAAAAAAAGAAAATTTGGAATTTGCTGGGAACATCGTCGCCCCACATCCTTCCGTTCCCAAAAATGACGGGCGGTTTTTTACGGGGGGTGACAGCCCTATGGTCTCTGACGGGGGGAAACCCAACACGTGCCGTGCCCCACAAAACTCAACACCCAAGCGCAGGGGGGCAAAGGGGCACGACCTCCATGATTGATGCGTTCCCCAGGGAAAAACCTGTGTTCCTCTGTCATTCACCAATTGTTTAACAATTTATCGAAAATACATTTTTAAACTTTTTTTCCCCCCCTCCAACCCCTTTTCCCTCTTCTCTCCAGTTCCATTCTGTAGTTTTCTTTTTTCACCCCCCTGTATTTCCTCCCAGATCAAAGTGACTGTTTGTTCGTCCTTGTTTCCCTTGTTTTTTTTTAAAAAATTATTTATCCCCTGAAAAAGACCCCATAGACGAAAAGCGTTGTTTCTGTTTTGTAATTTGTTTTTTCTTTTATTTGGGGGCTCGTGATTTTGTTTTTTGCTTTTATGTTTAAACTTTTGCCCCCCGTTCCCCCCCCTTGAAAGCACTTCTTTACGTCGAAAAAATAAATTGTGGATACGAACAAACACGTGAACAAAACAACAAAAAAAAATGGTTCTTGTTTCAAGTCAACACCCAAACAAGGGAAAAAAAAAAATAAAAAGTAAACTGTTTTATTTGGGTTTTGTGGGGAAAGAGACAGGGCAGTAAAAGGGGTGAGGGAAAATGGGGGGGGGGGGGGGGGGGGGGTGAAGGGGGGGGGGGAGGGGGGGGGGGGGGGGGGGGGGGGGGGGGGGGTAGGTTGGGTGTCGTTGCAAAGAATCTCGCCCTACACCCTTTTCTTTCCCCCCCCCCCCCCCCCCCCCCCGCCCCCCCCCCCCCCCCCCCCCCCCCCCCCCCCCCCCCCCTTCCCCCTCAAAAGCATCAAAATGTAAACATACGAACCCCAGAAGAGAAAAAGGACAAGCCTAGAGGTGGGCGTGAGCTTTGTGGCAAGCAGAGGCGAGTTTCATTGGCGCGAGAACTCGCGATTGGCTAGCCTACTCAAGAAGGGAGGGAAATTATATTTAAAAAACAACAACAAACAAACAAACAAACAAAAACAAAACAAAACAAAAAACAAACAAACAAACAACGGACGCAAAACATTCAGCTTCATAATGCGACGACTTCTTCAAGCTCTTCTCGTTGAACGGCCAGCGTCGCGATCGTTTTCTGCACCAACGTCCCTGCTTTTCGTGCACAAATCACAGGACTTCACAAACACGGGCATTTTGTCTCGCATGCAGGACGGCCCATAACACAGTCTAGCCGATTCTCGTCCATTCCTAGCCCCGGCTTGCCGCTTGGATGGTGTGCAACGCTATCTTTCGCCAAGCAGGCAAAGAATTCTCGCCATCTCGCCGAACCGAAACGCGTCTCCGGTATGTCACGGTGGAAAGCGTGAACTGTGTGGCATAATGGCCCTGTCTGGATTAACATAACCAGGTCACTGTCAGGCCCTGGAACTGTGTGACATAATGGCCCTGTCTGGGTTGACATAACCAGGTCACTGTCGGGCCCTGGAACTGTGTGGCATAATGGCCCTGTCTGGATTGACATAACCAGGTCACTGTCAGACACTGGAACTGTGTGGCATAATGGCCCTGTCTGTATTGACATAACCAGGTCACTGTCAGACACTGGAACTGTGTGGCATAATGGCCCTGTCTGGGTTGACATAACCAGGTCACTGTCAGACACTGGAACTGTGTGGCATAATGGCCCTGTCTGTATTGACATAACCAGGTCACTGTCAGGCCTGGAACTGTGTGGGATAATGGCCCTGTCTGTATTGACATAACCAGGTCACTGTCAGGCCCTGGAACTGGGTTGCTGCCAGGGAAAAGGAAAAGAACTGATACGATTTGCTCCAGATCACCGGGTCATGGAGGAGCATTGATGGGCGCGCAGCTCAACTCACCTCGGGAAATCCCGGGGCTCCGTATGCACTTGACTCCCTCCTGAAGAAACGGTGTGTGGAATTCGCTTCCGATGTCTCAGATAAAAAAAAAAAAAAAAAAAAAAAAAAAAAAAAAGACAGGCGAACTGAGAGTCTAACACACACACACACATGCGTACACGTGCACACACATGCTCGCGCGCGTGTACATACACACACATAAATACGCGCGCACGCACACACACACACAGAGATGTGCACACATGCAAGCGCACACATCCCCGCAAACAGACACGCGAATGCGAACGCGTGCGCACGAGTGCGGCGCGCGCGCGGCGCGCACACACACACACACGAGTGAAAACAGTGTCCTGCTCCGCAACACTTTGTGCAGGTAATAATGAAAATAATCAGCATCGTCAAAATAACAGTAATGAAGATGATGAGAGTAATAAGATGACCATGGAAGACGCATACCGCGGCAAGAATCAAAATTAATGCAGTTGCACTTTTGCCAAACCGTCGCTCTTACAGCGAGAAGCCCAGCTGTTCCAACATTAACAGTTGTTGGTGCCCATATGGTCGCCGGCCCATATGGTCGCCGGCGTCCATATGGGCAGGGGTGTTGGTGCCCATATGGTCGCCGGCCCATATGGTCGCCGGCGACCATATGGGCAGGGACTTCGGTGCCCGTACGGTCGCCAGCTGCCATAAGGTCGCCGGCGACCGTACGGGCACAGAGTGTAGATATTTTCTGCAGTGAAAATACAGACGTGAACGACTTAGTAAATATAATTATATGACCTGTAATATGAAGTGCTTTTCTCTCTCTCTCTCTCTCTCTCTCTCTCTCTCTCTCTCTCTCTCTCTCGTGTGTGTGTGTTGTGTGTGTGTGTGTGTGTGTGTGTGTGTGTGTGTGTGTGTGTAGGTGGGGGGGGGGGGGGTGGAGGAAAGGGAGACTTAGTAAATATATTACCTGTAATATGATAGTGCTTCTCTCTCTCTCTCTCTCTCCCTCTCTCTGTGTGTGTGTGTGTGTGTGTGTGTGTGTGTGTGCGTGTGCGTGCGCGCGCGCGTGTGTGTGCGCGCGTACGCATGTGTTTCGTTTCATTGGTATACCTCAAGATGGACGACGACAAATAATTTATGATTGCTGCAGTCGAAATCGACTGTTTCTTTGGGACAAGTCTGATAGAAACCATTTGAACAGAGATATGACTGCTGCAGCATGGACGAACATTGCAAAAGAAGTCGGAGGAGGTGGTAAGTGTTCTGCTCATTTTATCATTTATTTATTTTATTATTCCACTAGAAAAAATCTCTCTCTCTCTCTCTCTCTCTCTCTCTCAAGCTCCAAGCTATTTGTTCTTATACCATCGTTACTAGCGCCGAGTTTGTCTAACCTTTGCCCGTCTGTCATCGCGTCATTTACCCTCGTCGACCAAACTTCCTCTCGAAGAACAGCATGAACGCAAAACACGTACACGTGTGCGATTAGTGGAGGAGTTAAGATTTACGATCTTGCGTTTTTTTATTAGAGAAACATTTCCTCTTGCACAATGATACTATGAACCATGCTGATTATGTCTGAAGTAGGAAACACGATCACAGCCCCCTATGTTAGGAGCAGTGATCGATCAAAGTTTTCAATAACTGATTTTTTTTTTTTACACAATCAAACACCATAGCAATGATGTTTAGCCTATATTTATAACCCCCCCCCTCCCAAAAAAAAAAAAAAAAAAAAAAATCATGTATCAGCAAACAAAACCGCCAATTGTAGTAGGCTTAAATGCATACGGATTATCAATGATGCTTTGCCTGTGTAACTAATTTTATTCTGTCATGTTTGATGTGACACTGATGACCACTTTTTACTGATGAGCTCTTTTTGTACTCCCAACTGGAGTACTTAGACAATCGGAACGGAGAAAAAGGTCTCTCTCTCTCTCTCTCTCTCTCTCTCTCTCTCTCTCTCTCTCTCTGTGTGTGTGTGTGTGTGTGTGTGGTGGGTGGGTGTAAGCAACCAAAATGTGTGGAAGGTGCTACAGCCAAAGCTACTGAACCGATCGCTCTGAACATTGGTACACATATTCTTTGTATCCGGAGGATGATGCACAATATTTCAGTTAATCCCTTTAGCGAGCATTAACCCTTTAAAACGCCCCAAAACGGATTTTCTTCTTCATTGAATATCTCAGAAAGTACTCAACCGATTTTAATTTGGTTTAGACGAAAATGTGACAAATCAAGTGCTCCATCCACTTAAGTGGTTGCAGTGGGTACACTAGATTAAATAACCGTTAAAACGCGCGTGCGCATTTTTAGCAAGACAATTTTTATGGTGTATCTCGAAACTACTGAACAGAATTGCAAGCGATTTGAACAAAGTTGAGACCGATCAAGTGCTTTTCCTACACAGTACATTAAGTAACTGTTAATACGCGCATGCGCATTTAAAACCGTTTGTTTTATTTATTTGTTTTTTATGGTGCATCTTGGAAACTACTGAACCGAATTGAAAGCGCTTTCGACCAAGTTGTGACAAATCACGGGCTTTTACCACAGAAGGGAATAGAGTTAAGTGTGTTGGGAGTACATTTATATGCTTTACATATTGTTTATGTTTTCCTTACTATTTGTCATTATGTCTGTCTGTCTGTCTCTGTCCGTCTGTCATTCATTCATTCTGTCTGTCTGTCATCACGATAAGTCAGAAAGTACTGTGTGTATCATGTTGAAATTTGGTGGGTAGAGAAAGGGAAGAATGCGCCATTGGAAGCTTTGTTGATGACAGGGCTTTACGTCCCTTTTTCCTTTCTCTGTTTCAGGACAGCTGTTCACATTATCCTGACACCAGGGAACCAGGGTGGTTTTGGGGTCATTTTGGTCATATAAGCTGGAAAAATTCCACGTGAAAATTTCCAAGACCAATCCGAGTTCGAACCTGCGACCTTCTGGTTACGAGTCCAGTGCCCTAACCACTAGGCTAACCCGCCCCTAGCCATTGTAGGGCGACATAAATGTATTTTAAGCTGAACAGCCTTCCTATTATGATGTGGTGTCAAAAGGAACGTAAATCCCAAAAAGCACGATGCAATAGAAAGAACCTAAGAAAAAAGCATTAACAAACTAATGTACATTTTATGCTAACTGACAGGCCAACCTGTTGTACATTTTATTGCTAACTGACAGGCCACCCTGTTTTCTGCATAAAGATTTGTGTTGGCCTTCAATGGCGCATTGTTCCCCGTCTCTGTCAGAGTAATATTAGGGTCTATAGGCCTAATCATAAACATTAAAATGATGGGGTTTTAGATTGTTTAAATGTTCGTATAGGCCTAGTCTCTCTCTCCATCTCTCTCTCTCTCTCTCTCTCTCTCTCTCTCTCTCTCTCTCTCCTCTCTCTCACACACACACACACACACACACACACACAACACAACACGCTCTCAAAACACACAAAGACACAAACGCACACATTTACACAGACGCACTCATAAACTGACCTACATACACATACACGTTCATACTCTCACACCAACCAATGGACAGTCTAGTAAACTATAAACAATGATTTAATGAAAAAAACACGATACATATCAAATCAAAGTATTCAAGTACAACAAAAGTTCTCTTGGCACAGAATAAAAAACAAAACAAGCGTCCGGCAATCAGCCAAGACCTTTGGTTATCTTAAAAAAGTTTGCAGGGTTCCTTCCCCACTAAAAGTACAAAAGTGATGCATAGGCTACTTTCATTTACAAACCTGAAATCAAGATATTCCACAGTAGGCCCTAAATCCTCAGCTCAAAAAACTGAACTCCTGTATTTTTATACAAGAGGAAAAACATGTAAAATGAACAAGCAAATTGGAACGATATAATTCACACATATAAGATTTATAGCTCATTTGTAAAACAATATGTCAACAAGGACAACCCGTTTAACACACACACACAACACACCCAGACACACTCACACACACACACACACGCACCGCACACACACAAACACACACACACACACACACACACACACACAGCCAGCAATATGACAATATATAAAATGATTGATTACCTAATGTTTTGTTTTAAAAACAAGGACATTAATAAAGATGGGCGTTTACTTGGAATCATAATGCAATTTAAGTAAATATGTTTTTAATGCCTTTTTAAAAGATGATTTGGCTGAACATAGCGGATAGATTTGGGCAGTGGATTCCATTGTCTTGGACAGCAGATGAAAAAGAATGTTCGCCAAAAGTCCTAGTGCAAGTCCTCGGAATGCACAAAGTCAGATGATCTGTAGACGAACGGAGTGGTCGGATGGTGAGTAAATGGACAGCAGATTGGAAAAATAAGCTGGAGAAGACTTTGAGAGGAAATCGTGGCAAAGGAGGGATAGCTTATACTGAATGCGTGCTTCAATTGGCAACCAGTGTAGGGTTTGTAACAAAGGTGTAACATGATCTCTTTTTTTAGCCTTAAATGCTAGTCTTGCAGCTGAATTTTGCACCTTTTGTAGCTTATCTATAGATCTTTTAGGGCATCCGCTAAAAGGGAAAAGGGCGTTGCAATAATCAAGTCTAGAGAGGACAAAGGCACAGACTAATGTTTTTGTTGCTGCTATTGTGAGGTAGTGACGAATAGAACTAATCTGGCGTAGAGCTGCATAAGCTGATTTGCAAATGTGCGATGTGTGCCTGTCAAGTGATAAGTCATCAGATATAATGAATCCTAGGTTTCGTGCAAAAGGGAGAGCGCAATATCAAAGTTTCCAATAATGAATATTGGATGGTTTAGGACAGTGTAAGAAGGATTTCTTCGAGTGAATGAGAAGTGCCTCAGTTTTATCATCATTAACTTCAATTTATGTTCAGTCATCCAAGATTTTACATGACTAATACAATTTTGCATATTCTGTATATTTTTATCTATTTCCACTGGCTGACAAGAGCTGTAAAGTTGGGTGTCATCTGCATATGACAAGTTAGAGATGGACTGTCGTTCGATAAGAGCATGGAGAGGTTATGCATACATAATGAATAGGACAGGACCCAGTACTGAGCCCTGGGTACGCCAAAAGATAATGGTTCTGCGTTAGATAAGGAGTCATTTATGACGACAGACTGTGTGCGGTTTGTTAAGTATCTCTGAAACCAAGACAAGGCTGTTCCAGAAATGCCATAATGACAATGGAGAGTGTGAACAAGGAGAGAGTGATCAATAGTGTCAAAAGCTGCACTTAAGTCAAGCAAAGTCAACAAAGATACATCGCCACAATCCAGGCAGACAGAATATCATTGGTGATCTTGATCAGTGCCGTCTCAGTACTGTGCGAGGGTCGGTAAGCAGACTGGTTAGGGCTGAGCAAAGAGTGTGTGTTTAAATAGTCAAAGAGCTGATCAAGAACAACTTTCTCAATAACTTTTGACAGGAATGACAGGTTTGATACTGGACGACAGTTCTTTAAAATATTTTGATATAGGGATGACTTTTTCAATAGGGGTTTGACTACAGCGGCCTTAAGTAATGATGGGAAACAGCCTGACAATAGACTTTCATTAACAATGTGGGTAAGGGTTGGGAGTAATTCGTCAAGACATTCAACCAGCAAAGGAGTTGGGATAGGGTCAAGAGAGCAACTGGTAGGTTTTGCCTTTAAAATGATTTTTCTGAGATCACACTGTGATACAGAATTAAACATGTCAAAGTTGGAAACCACCACAGAATCAGAATTACAGGAGCCTATGGAGAAGGAGCCGCTTACATGATCAAGTTCGGAACGAATATCAGAGATCTTTGATGTCAAACAATCACTAAAAACTTTTGGAAGCTGACTGAGGGGGTACGAAGTGGGAAGGGGCGAAGACTTAACGTTGCCCAGGCAGTTTACCACACACTTAAAAAAATTTTTTGACAGACTTACTCTCTATGACCTGAGCACTGTGATAGATAGTTTTTTTGCTTTTTCAACAATTCTTGCAACCATATCAGTCTTATATTATATATTTTTGCCTGATTACAAGTACTCTACATAGACATATCTGTTTGCAATTTTATTTGATATTTACATGTCTCAAACGTTCTTTACACGGAAGAAACGTAATAGAACACCAAGTGAAACGTGTTACTTTTCACGTGGGTAACTCCGCTGACTATACACCGCTGACTATACACCGCTGGTAGCGATGACAGATCTGGTGCAGGCGCGAGTCTGCTCCCCTACCTTCGGCTGCGGGATCCTTTGGGCTGGTGCTATGGTGTTCTGATTGTGTCAAAAAGTCAGTAATTGAAAACTTTGATCGATCACTGCTCCTAACACAGGGGCTGTGATCGTGTTTCCCTCTCCAGACATAATCAGCATGGTTCATAGTATCATTGTGCAAGAGGAAATTTTTCTACTAAAAAAACGCAAGATCATAAATCTTAACTCCTCCACTAATCGCACGCGCGTGTGTAAAAGCGTTCATGCTGTTCTTCGAGAGGAAGTTTGGTCGACGAGGGTAAATGACGCGATGACAGACGGGCAAAGGCTTGACAAACTCGGCGCTAGTAACGATGGTAGAACAAATAGCTTGGAGCTTGAGAGAGAGAGAGAGAGAGAGAAGAGAGAGAGAGAGAGAGAGAGAGAGAGAGAGATTTTTCTAGTGGAATAATAAAATAAATAAATGATAAAATGAGCAGAACACTTACCACCTCCTCCGACTTCTTTTGCAATGTTCGTCCATGCTGCAGCAGTCATATCTCTGTTCAAATGGTTTCTATCAGACTTGTCCCAAAGAAACAGTCGATTTCCGACTGCAGCAATCATAAATTATTTGTCGTCGTCCATCTTGAGGTATACCAATGAAACGAAACACATGCGTACGCGCACACACACACGCGCGCGCGTACACACACACACACACAGAGAGAGAGAGAGAGAGAGAGAAGCACTTTACTAAGTCTCCCTCTCCTCCTCCCCCCCCCCCCCCCCCCCCCCCCCAATTCACACGCGCGCACTGAAGCAGACACAGGGGTGGGGGTGGGGGGAAGAGGGATGATGTTATAAATAGTTGAAAAGAGAAATACGGTTTGGAAGAAAAAGTAAACACAGAAACGCGCGCACTGAAGCAGACACAAACATTCCGTTGCTCCTCCTTCCTCGCCCATCACATCTCCCACCACCCAGCCCACACTCTCTCCTTCACCCTACAAACAGATACGCACAGATATTCGAACCTATGCTCAGAGGTTCGTGCGCGCGCATTCACACATATACATGGGCGCGCGCGTGCGCACGCAGGCGCGCGCGCACTCACAAACACACACACACACACACATAAACACAACACACACACACACACACACACACACGCACACACATACACGAGAGAGAGAGAGAGAGAGAGAGAGAGAGAGAGAGAGAGAGAGAAGCACTTTATATTACAGGTCATATATTTACCAAGTCGTTTCACGTCTGTATTTTCACTGCAGAAAATATCTACTACTAACACTCAGTGCCCGTACGGTCGCCGGCGACCTTGCATATGGTTTGGACTCTAAAAACCATAATTTACGGGGAAAAAAAACAGAAAAAAAGAAACACACACACACACACACACACACACACACACATACACACACACACACACACACACACACACACACCATGTCGCCAGCCCTCTGTGACTGCTGCTTCGCTGACCATAAACTCCCAGCACAAAGTGCCTACACCAACATAACCCATCACTGAAGGAAAACCAACAAAAAAAAAAAGAAAAAAAAAGAGGGCGTATCATGTCTATTGTCACGTGAGTCACACATACATCAGCAGCCACCGGTTCTCGCTTCGCCCTGCCCCCCCCCCCCCCCCCCCCCCCCCCCCTTCCCCTCCATTCCTACCTCTCCCCCACTCTCCCTCCTCCTCCAACCCATCCTCCCGCGAAGCCTTTCCATGAAAAGCATGTATGTACTTTATGCACTGAATCTTTATCTGTTGTGAATATTTGCTTGGTGTATCAAGACTACCCGTCTAACACAAAATACATGAATGTGCTCATTAACTAGGCCTAGCTTAAAATAATTAAAAGATTATCACACAAGAGAAACTAAAGAGAGTAACCGACAGAAAGAAAGACAGACTGGCAAACAAGTAGACAGACAATACAGACAGACTGGCAAACGAGGAGACAGAGACAGACTGGCAAACAAGGAGACAGACACATACAGACTCGTAAACAAGGAGACAGACTGGCAAACAAGGAGACAGAGACAGGCAGACTGATAGACAGACTGGCAAACAAGGAGACAGACACAGACAGACTCGTAAACAAGGAGACAGACACAGACAGACTGGCAAACAAGGACAGAGACAGGCAGAGAGACTGACAAACAGACTGGCAAACAAGAAAACAGAGACAGACAGACAGACTGGCAAACAAGGAGACAAAGACAGGCAGACTGGCAAACAAGGAGACAGAGACAGACAGACAGACTGACTGGCAAACAAGGAGACAAAGACAGGCAGACAGACAGACTGGCAAACATGGAGACAGAGACAGGCAGACAGACTGGCAAACAAGGAGACAGAGACAGGCAGACAGACTGGCAAACAAGAAAACAGAGACAGACAGACAGACTGGCAAACAAGGAGACAAAGACAGGCAGACTGGCAAACAAGGAGACAGAGACAGACAGACAGACTGACTGGCAAACAAGGAGACAAAGACAGACAGACAGACAGACTGGCAAACATGGAGACAGAGACAGACAGACGGACAGACTGGCAAACAAGGAGACAAAGACAGACAGACGGACAGACTGGCAAACAAAGAGACAAAGACAGACAGACTGGCAAACAAGGAGACAAAGACAGACAGACTGGCAAACAAGGAGACAAAGACAGACAGACTGGCAAACAAGGAGACAAAGACAGACGGACAGACTGGCAAACAAGGAGACAAAGACAGACTGGCAAACAAAGAGACAAAGACAGACAGACTGGCAAACAAGGAGACAAAGACAGACGGACAGACTGGCAAACAAGGAGACAAAGACAGACAGACAGACTGGCAAACAAGGAGACAAAGACAGACAGACAGACTGGCAAACAAGGAGACAAGGACAGACAGACAGACTGGCAAACAGGAGACAAAGACAGACGGACAGACTGGCAAACAAGGAGACAAAGACAGACAGACAGACTGGCAAACGAGGAGACAGAAGAAGGCAGACTGGCAAACGAGGAGACAGAGAAGAGAGAGAGAGAGAGAGAGAGAGAAGAGAGAGAGAGACAGACAGACAGACAGATACAGAGACAGGCAAATAAGGAGACAGACAGACTGACAAAGATTGAGACAGGCAGACAGACAGACTGGCAAAGATAGAGACAGGCAGGCAGACAGACTGGCAAAGATAGAGACAGGCAGACAGACTGGCAAAGATAGAGACAGGCAGGCAGACAGACTGGGAAAGATAGAGACAGACAGGCAGACAGACTGGCAAAGATAGAGACAGCAGGCATACTGGCAAAGATAGAGACAAGCAGACAGACTGGCAAAAATAGAGACAGGCAGACAGACAGACTGGCAAAGACAGAGACAGGCAGACTGGCAAAGATAGAGACAGGCAGACAGACAAACTGGCAAAGATAGAGACAGGCAGGCAGACTGGCAAAGATAGAGACAGGCAGACAGACTGGCAAAGATAGGGGACAGGCAGACAGACTGGCAAAGATAGAGACAGGCAGACAGACTGGCAAAGATAGAGACAGGCAGGCAGACAGGCAAAGATAGAGACAGCAGACAGACAGACTGGCAAAGATAGAGACAGGCAGGCAGACAGACTGGCAAAGATAGAGACAGGCAGGCAGACAGACTGGCAAAGATAGAGACAGGCAGACAGACTGGCAAAGATAGAGACAGGCAGGCAGACAGACTGGCGAAGAATAGAGACAGGCAGGCAGACAGACTGGCAAAGATAGAGACAGGCAGACAGACTGGCAAAGATAGAGACAGGCAGACAGACTGGCAAAGATAGAGACAGGCAGGCAGACTGGCAAAGATAGAGACAGGCAGGCAGACTGGCAAAGATAGAGACAGGCAGACAGACTGGCAAAGATAAGACAGGCAGGCAGACAGACTGGCAAAGATAGAGACAGGCAGGCAGACTGGCAAAGATAGAGACAGGCAGGCAGACTGGCAAAAGATAGAGACAGGCAGACAGACAGACTGGCAAAGATAGAGACAGGCAGGCAGACAGACTGGCAAAGATAGAGACAGGCAGACAGACTGGCAAAGATAGAGACAGGCAGGCAGACAGACTGGCAAAGATAGAGACAGGCAGACAGACAGACTGGCAAAGATAGAGACAGGCAGGCAGACAGACTGGCAAAGATAGAGACAGGCAGACAGACAGACTGGCAAAGATAGAGACAGGCAGGCAGACAGGCAAAGATAGAGACAGGCAGGCAGACAGACTGGCAAAAATGGAGACAGGCAGACAGACTGGCAAAGATAGAGACAGGCAGACAGACTGGCAAAGATAGAGACAGGCAGACAGACTGGCAAAAATAGAGACAGGCAGACAGACTGGCATAAATAGAGACAGGCAGACAGACAGACTGGCAAAAATAGAGACAGGCAGACAGACTGGCAAACAAGGAGACAGGCAGACAGACAGACTGGCAAACAAGGAGACAGGCAGACAGACTGGCAACAAGGAGACAGGCAGACTGGCAACAAGGAGACAGGCAGGCGGTGGGCAACCACAGAGAAGCAGTCAGGCACCCGCTCTCAGGATAAAGAATTTCAGACCGGATGACAGACACATCGCGACGCCGACAGTCTGGTAGACAAGAGAGACAGACAAGACAGGCACACTCGAGCATGAAGAGATGCAAGAAGACCAGCAAAGAGAAGGTGTATGGAGACAAACACAGGTACAGACAGAAGGGCAGACAGACGCTGCAAGACAGACCGGCACACACAGACAGAAAGAGAGAAGAAACACAAACAAGGTCAAAGACTAGCAGATAGACAGATTACGAATAAACTTTGAAGAGGTGAGGAGTGTGGAGAAACATCGATATATGGGGTGAGGTATGTGGGGCGACTAGATGCTGAATTGAACACACACACACACACACACACACACACACACACACACACACACACACACACACACACGCACGCACGCACGCACACACACAAACACACATCCGACATAACTATGCCAGACACCAGCCATTCATTCTGTAGCACAACGGAACTGAGGGAGTTTGAGACACGCTTGGTAGTGGGAGGACGGGAAGGGGTCCACGGTTCCACTACTTGAATGACCAAGGGGTAGTACTTAGTAGCTGTTCTCCAGGCGGTTCATTTGGCAGCAGAGAATCTTCAACCAGAAGGAAGGCACTGGAACAGTTGACTGATTGTGAGTGCGTTATCTAACACTATGAATCTTGCTTGGTGTCTAGTGGGCATATGGTGGATACTATTCGAAGGCAGGTATTTGGCTTTGGTTTGTTTTACTATCTAAACCTACGCTTTTTTTGAAGCTGTCTTTACCAGATATTTACATGTTTCTTCTCTCTGGCTGAGGCAGGGGTCATACCAGACTGTGATCAAGAAACAGGGTGCACCTTTCTGTGATCAAGAAACAGGGTGCACCTTTACTAACTGACCTACAGAAATTGGGCCTAGACTGCAGTCTTAATGCCAGACTTCTTTAGTTGACGAGAAAAATCAGAAGACGGTGACAGGGATGATGATGACGGCAATGATAACTGATGACAATGATGATACCCTCGGTGACAGTAATCAAGTGCAGTTGCGCATAACCAGCACTCTTCTACCACCGAGAGTGAACCGACTAACATCCAAAGCGTGTGCGCTCGCACACCTGCCCGTGCACATAATAATAATGTATAAAATTATGTATGGGGAGCAGTGAAGGGACGTTGGCAAGGGAGGGGGGCGGGCGGGGGGGGGGCAGAGAGGGTACAGATGGGAACGGGGCAGGAGGTGACACACGGGGGAGGGGGAGGGGAGGAAAAGGAAGTCAGAGACACAAAGAGAAAGAGATAATGACTGAACAGACATAAAATTATGTGCATGCATGCATACATGTCTGTATGTATGTATGTACGTGTGTGTGTGTGTGTGTGTGTGTGTGTGTGTGTGTGTGTGTGTGTGTGTGTGTGTGTGTGTGAGAGAGAGAGAGAGAGAGAGATGTGTGTGTGTGTGTGTGTGTGCGCGTGCATGCATAATACATGTGTACTCACATTTGTATTCAGGTGTGTGTGTGTGTGTGTGTGTGTGTGTGTGTGTGTGTGTGTGTGTGTGTGTGAGTGAGAGAGAGAGAGAGAGAGAGAGAGAGAGAGAGAGAGAGAGAGAGAGACGGACAGACAGAGACAGATACAAACAAACAGAGAGACAGAGAAAATGACAATGGTTCTTTATTTTATAACGGTAAAAGTATTAGTTTACAGACAGCGTCAGAGAGACAGAGTCTAGGAATGTGCACACGCGTATGTGGGTGTGCGCATGCAAGCGAATAAATAACGGCGTTGTACAGCTGTGGCCGGTATGACAACGCCCAGCAGTTTGGGCTCCACAAACATGACAGCAGCTCCTGTTGAGCCAGTCATACAACATCGGCACAAAGTGCCTGCACCGACATTAAACTCAACCTACACTCTGGGAAAGAAATAAGCGCTATTATCAACTGCTTAACTGCTTACCGAGCACAAAAAAAGTGTTTAATACTCAAGTATATCATCATGCCACATCAGCAATCTATTTGCTCGTCCTCCACACCCCCCCCCCCCGCCCCCACCCCCCTCACCCTCCCGCCACCCACCCTCCTTTCCGTGCTCGCACAAAGCCTTTTGATGAACAGTTCACATTTCTTTCACGCCCCGTGTCTTCGTTTATTGCGAGTATTTGTTTTGTATCAGGACTACCAGTATGATATATAAAGTATCTCGCTTATTTGATGTAAAAAGTAATAAGACGAGAAAAGCTAAAGCTTGTCATAAACTGAACTGTGCCGAATCCAACCACATGTTGCAAGAGATAGACGAGAGCACAAACTGTATGACAGAGTGAGACAACCAAACACACAGAAACAGGCCCAGATGCAGCCACTAACAGACAGACGGACAGACATGCAAACACACAGACAAACAAAAGACACAAACCAGACATACAAATAGAAAAAAAAACAAACAACAAAAGACGCAAACGCCGCCACAAAAAGACAGACGACTGATGCAGACGGACTGACCTGCAAACATGGAAATACTTAATAATAAAAACAAAAACAACCAGCGCACGGCAACAAACATTCAAGCATACAGCCAGCACAAAGGTGACCATCAAAATAAGCTCACAGACACACATCCACAAACACGGAAACACACACGGAGGACCAAACAAGCGATCAAATCATATAGACAGGCAAACTTTGAAACACACACACACACACACACACACACACACACACACACACACGCGCGCGCGCGCGCGCGCGAGAGAGAGAGAGTGACAAGGCACGTACACAGCAGACAGGAAAATCTCTCTTCCTTGTGGACTAAATTCTGAGCTGTCAACAACACCAGAACCTTCAACATCACACTCCCCCCCCCCCCCCCCCCCCCACCCCACCAGAACCTTCAACATCACACTCCCCCCCCCCACCCCACCAGAACCTTCAACATCACACTCCCCCCCCCCCCCCACCCCACCAGAACCTTCAACATCACACTCCCCCCCCCACCCCACCAGAACCTTCAACATCACACCTCCCCCCCCACCCCACCAGAACCTTCAACATCACACCACCCCCCCCCACCCCACCAAGAACCTTCAACATCACACCACCACCCCCACCCCACCAGAACCTTCAACATCACACCCCCCCCACCCCACCAGAACCTTCAACATCACACCACCCCCCCACCCCACCCCACCAGAACCTTCAACATCACACCACCCCCCCCCCCACCCCACCAGAACCTTCAACATCACCACACCACCCCCACCCCACCAGAACCTTCAACATCACACCACCCCCCCCACCCCACCAGAACCTTCAAACATCACCCCCCCCCCCACCCCACCAGAACCTTCAACACAACCACCCCCCCACCCCACCCCACCAGAACCTTCAACATCACACTCCCCCCCCCACCCCACCAGAACCTTCAACATCACACTCCCCCCCCCCCCACCCCACCAAACCTTCAACATCACACACCCCCCCCCACCCCACCAGAACCTTCAACATCACACCCCCCCCCCCCCACCCCACCAGAACCTTCAACATCACACACCCCCCCACCCCACCAGAACCTTCAACATCACACTCCCCCCCCCCACCCCACCAGAACCTTCAACATCACACCCCCCCCCACCCCACCAGAACCTTCAACATCACACTCCCCCCCCACCCCCCCACCAGAACCTTCAACATCACACTCCTCCCCCCACCCCACCAGAACCTTCAACATCACACCACCCCCCCCCCCCCCCACCCCACCAGAACCTTCAACATCACACCATCACCCCCCCCACCCCACCAGAACCTTCAACATCACACCCCCCCCCACCCCACCAGAACCTTCAACATCACACTCCCCCCCCCCCCACCCCACCAGAACCTTCAACATCACACCACCACCCCCACCCCACCAGAACCTTCAACATCACACCACCACCCCCCCCACCCCACCAGAACCTTCAACATCACACCACCCCCCCCCCCCACCCCCACCAAACCTTCAACATCACACTCCCCCCCCCCCCCACCCCACCAGAACCTTCAACATCACAACACCCCCCAACCCCACCAGAACCTTCAACATCACACACCACCCCCCCCCCCACCCCACCAGAACCTTCAACATTACACCCCCCCCCCCCACCCCACCAGAACCTTCAACATCACCCCCCCCCCCACCCCACCAGAACCTTCAACATCACACTCCCCCCCACCCCCCACCAGAACCTTCAACATCACACACCCCCCACCCCACCAGAACCTTCAACATCACACCACCCCCCCCCCCCCACCCCACCAGAACCTTCAACATCACACTCCCCCCCCCCCCCCACCCCACCAGAACCTTCAACATCACACTCCCCCCCCCACCCCACCAGAACCTTCAACATCACACACCCCCCCCCCCCCCCCCCCCCACCAGAACCTTCAACATCACAACCCCCCCCCCCCACCCCACCAGAACCTTCAACATCACACTCCCCCCCCCCCCCCACACCCCACCAGAACCTTCAACATCACACACCACCCCCCCCCATCCCACCAGAACCTTCAACATCACACTCCCCCCCCCCACCCCACCAGAACCTTCAACATCACACCACCCCCCCCCCCCCCCACCCCACCAGAACCTTCAACATCACACTCCCCACCCCACCAGAACCTTCAACATCACACTCCCCCCCCACCCCACCAGAACCTTCAACATCACACTCCCCCCCCACCCCACCAGAACCTTCAACATCACACTCCCCCCCCCCACCCCACCAGAACCTTCAACATCACACTCCCCCCCCACCCCCCCACCAGAACGTTCAACATCACACTCCCCCCCCCCACCCCACCAGAACCTCAACATCACACCACTCCCCCCCCACCCACCAGAACCTTCAACATCACACTCCCCCCCCCCCCCCCCACCCCACCAGAACCTTCAACATCACACTCCCCCCCCCCACCCCACCAGAACCTTCAACATCACACTCCCCCCCCCCCCCCCACCCCACCAGAACCTTCAACATCACACTCCCCCCCCCCCCCATCCCACCAGAACCTTCAACATCACACTCCCCCCCCCCCCCTCCTCCACCAACCCTCCCAACCACAGACATATAATTGTGTATGTCTGTGCTCCCCCCCTCCCCCCCCAGAACCTTCAACATCACACTCCCCCCCCCCCTCCTCCACCAACCCTCCCAACCACAGACATATAATTGTGTATGTCTGTGCTCCCCCCTCCCCCCCCCCCACCCCACCAGAACCTTCAACATCACACTCCCCCCCCCCCCCCCCACCACCCAACCCTCCCAACCACAGACATATAATTGTGTATGTCTGTGCTCCCAACCCTCCCCCCCCTCCCCACCAGAACCTTCAACATCACACTCCCCCCCCCCCTCCACCACCAACCCTCCCAACCACAGACATATAATTGTGTATGTCTGTGCTCCCCCCCCTCCCCCCCCCCCACCCCACCAGAACCTTCAACATCACACTCTCCCCCCCCTCCTCCTCCACCAACCCTCCCAACCACAGACATATAATTGTGTATGTCTGTGCTCCCCCCCCCCTCCCCCCCCCCCCCCCCCAGAACCTTCAACATCACACTCCCCCCCCCCCCCCCCCTCCACCACCAACCCTCCCAACCACAGACATATAATTGTGTATGTCTGTGCTCCCAACCCTCCCCCCCCACCCCACCAGAACCTTCAACATCACACTCCCCCCCCCCCCTCCTCCACCAACCCTCCCAACCACAGACATATAATTGTGTATGTCTGTGCTCCCCCCCTCCCCCCCCCCCCCCATCCCACCAGAACCTTCAACATCACACTCCCCCCCCCCCCCTCCTCCACCAACCCTCCCAACCACAGACATATAATTGTGTATGTCTGTGCTCCCCCCCTCCCCCCCCCCCCCCCCACCCCACCAGAACCTTCAACATCACACCTCCCCCCCCCTCCACCACCAACCCTCCCAACCACAGACATATAATTGTGTATGTCTGTGCTCCCCCCCCACCCCACCAGACCTTCAACATCACACACACCCCCCTCCTCCACCAACCCTCCCAACCACAGACATATAATTGTGTATGTCTGTGCTCCCAACCCTCCCCCCCCCCCCCCCCCACCAGAACCTTCAACATCACACTCCCCCCCCCCTCCTCCACCAACCCTCCCAACCACAGACATATAAATGTGTATGTCTGTGCTCCCAACCCTCCCCCCCCCCCCCCACACCAGAACCTTCAACATCACACTCCCCCCCCCCCTCCTCCACCACACCCTCCCAACCACAGACATATAATTGTGTATGTCTGTGCTCCCCCCTCCCCCCCCCCCCCCCCATCCCACCAGAACCTTCAACATCACACTCCCCCCCCCCCCCTCCTCCACCAACCCTCCCAACCACAGACATACAATTGTGTATGTCTGTGCTCCCAACCCTCTCCCCACCCTATCCCTCCTCTGCTTCCTCTTGCTCTCTCTCTCTCTCCTCTCCTCTCTCTCTCTCTCTCCTCTCTCTCTCTCTCTCTCTCTCTCTCTCTCTCTGTCCACTCTCTCACCACAAGAAGAAATCTGCGGTGATAAGTATTTCCAGATCATCAGAAAGACATCGACAGACAGACTGCATAATAATAAACTCTCTGCTGGCAGCTGACGTGTCCCGGAACTTCAACATAATCATCGGGAGCTCGGGCTCATTTTCCACGCTCCCATTCTCAAACGGGTGGCATGGCGGCAATACTGAGAGAGGAAGACGGAGAAGGCTGGAAGAAGACATTCACACTGTGAACACAGAAGAGCGAGGACGAGAAGAGAGGAGGAAGGGGAGGAGAGCAGGGATAGAGGCACGGTGCCACGGGCGGGGGCCACTGGAAGCAGGCTGCAGTGAAAGAAGAAGTGACAGGGGGGAAACCTGGGCCAGGAACAGCCAGAGAAAGCAGGAAATTTGTTCTGGAACAGCCCAAACGGGAGAGTCGTATTCAGTGTTCGTCGTTTTCCTTCTTTGATTCTAATTAAATACGACGAAAACCACAACAGTAAATTGCCTTTTCCCCAGCCGGCAGCTGGCCCGGGACATTGGTAACAGCGTGCGTATGCTCGAGGTAAGGTTAGGTAATGTTGCTTATAGCCCAGCCGACCGCAAAGGGCCATATCAGGGCTGTCACCACGTTAAAATCAACTCAAGTCATCAACAGTGTATGCTCGAGCAACTCCACGTTGAAGTCAGTAATACGGTAAAGTCCGCTGACAGTAATGTCATCCCAGAGATTAAAAACAAAATAAGTAAGTAAATAAAACAACAACAAAAACGACAGTGAAGCATGCGCACGCTTTCAAAGTCGATTTACTCTCATCGGGTTAACATTTTGTGTGGTCATGCTCTCTTCTTGTGAAAGATGGAAGGTCGGGGTGGGTGGGGGGTGGGGTGGAGTTGGCCTGATTCTCTTGCTCTGAGTGTCCTACTGACTCGAGAAGACAATGGTCCCCTCTGTACTTTGTACTGACCTACTACGAAGGAGGGCAAAAGAACAAAAAAACAAACAAACAAAAAACTTCCACACACGATCACATCTCCGCCTTGCCTACGTGAACGGGGTCAGCCTGTGTTTCACAGGGTGAAGAAGGGGGGCAGGGATTTCCCCTCGTTGTCCTCCTAACCCAGTCCTAGTTACAGTGTAGCAGGCAGCTAGCCATTCATCGAGGCGAGCGACGAAACAACGTACTAGCATGGAGGGCGAAAGATCAAATCGAACAAATCCACCTGATATAAACGGTAAGCTAAAACACCGCCTTCATAGAGACTTGCGGAAAGTTCGAATTGTTATTTGTTTTTTTGTTTTTTGGTAGTTGTTTTTTGTCAGACTCAGCATAACTTTATGAGCAGAGATGAGCACAGGCTTGAAGAAAAGGTGATCGTGGAGAAAAATGAACGCATGCCGATGACGACACTTCGGGTAAAGATGACGACACTTCGGGTAAAGATGACGACACTTCGGGTAAGGTCGCGGTTGTTGTCCGAGCAGAATGGGATACTGACAGAGAGATCACAATGTTTGGTCCGTCGTGAGAAATAGCACAATATCTTGATAAGAAGCAATATTTCTGCTTTGAGTAGATCAAAAACTCGGATTTTGAAGGCACAGATAATACAAATCATATAAGGAAGGAGGAGAGAGAGAGAGGGGGGGGGGGGGGGGAGGAAGAAAAAGAAAAAAAATGAAAGAAAGTCAAAGAATAAGCGACGTTTCTGCTTTCAGTAGATCGAACACTCGGACTTTGACAAAACAAAAAGCACAATCTTGAAGAAAAGAACGCCTACCTTGCGCTGAAGTGATCAAAGCTAGGTAATTGCTCGTTCATTTTCATTATCCTATTTGTTTGTATCTTGCCTGAAGAAGACCTAGGAGGTCGAAACGCGTCGTGTTTTGTCTTATGACTCTTTTGTCCACGTTTCTCTTGGCGGTTCGCTAACATCTATTTTAAGATTTGTTTAGATTTCCGCCTGCAGTCGTCTCACTTTGCAACTAAATATGCCGATTATTACTCGCCCCCTTATGTTGTGGATGTATATATTTCAGTGATGAAATACCTTGTCTAAATATGCCGATTATTACAAATCCTTTTATGCTGTGGATGTTTATATTTTGGTGATGAAATGTATTGTCGAAATACGCTGATTATTACTCACCCCATTCTAATGGGGCTTTGACCTTTTCTTAAATAAATTGCCGTTCTCTCTCTTTGTCTCTGTCTCTCTCTCGTGGGGGGTGGGGGGGGGGGGGGGGGGGGGGGGGGGGTACGCACGCACGTGTATTGGCAGCTTTATCTAGACAACTGCATTAAATGTTACCAACGTTACTACACCAGCCCCCAATATTTGGACACCAGCCGAATGCGATATACTGCAGTCTGTTGTCCCATTTAGTCATGAAAACAAAATCCGGCATTGTCCTAGGCTAGAGGCCTCCTTTGTATCCATCTACTTGATAAGCGAGAAACCATGAGCGCGTCAATCAATGGCGTGACACAAATGAGGGAGAAGGGGGAGAGAGGAGGAGCAGGGCTCTGACCTCACACCGACCTTATGTGGACCATCTCCACCATGCGAAATGTCTCACAACGGTTTCGAGTGTAAACATATTTATAGCTTACTTGGTATTGTTCTGAATATATTCCCATAGGCAATAACATTCTGCTTCAAGTTCAGGAGAACAGTTTTATATAACTTGGAAAATCAATGTCTCAACAGTGTTCCCGCGTTTGCTTCATTTGGGCAAATACAAGTGTGTGTGTGTGTGTGTGTGTGTGTGTGTGTGTGTGTGTGTGTGTGTGTGTGCGCGCGCGCGCCGCGCGTGCGTGTGCCCGTGCGTTCGTGTGTGCGCGCGCGCGTGTGTGTGTATGTGTTTGAGTGAGCGACAGAAAGATCATCCTTAGCGACGAAAGAAAGGCAGCTTTGTTGGGCATATGCGTAAAAAGAGATCTTAAATTGAATCTGGACTGCCTGTTGATTATTTCATGGTACATTATTATCTTATTAGTTTTTTTTCCCCGCTTTACTTTACTGTTTTTCACAATGTCTTCTAGGTTAATCGTATTATCTGTTGTTGTTTTATCCAACTATTTGCGTATTATAGATCTAATTTTGCAGGAAAATGTCTACATCAAACCAGCCGCCGTGGCGAAGTGGTTGGCGTCGCGGACTCCCGGCTGGGAGGTCGTGGGTTTGATTCCTATCAGAGTCATGTAGGATTTTTCTGCCCCGATCGGCACCTACCCAGAGCTGAGTTGGCTACGGGCTCAGTTGGGAAGACTGGGACCACACAGTCGAGTTTCATCCACCTATGCGTCTCTGAGAGTGCTGTTCAAATTTCCTGTCCAACGCTGCAGGTGTCTGTATCTCTCGGGCCTAGTTGACGCCGCCCGGGATATATTATGAATGGAAGCGTAGAGTACAGCCCTATCATGCAGACTCAGACCGAAATGGAAAACCGTAGCATCATCTTCATCATCCTCACTCTCCCCAATCAGCATTTAAAAAAAAAGTCTCAAATTCTGTGGCCCTTCATGCCCTGCTGTCATGGTGACCTCAGTTTCGATGTCCTCGCCACGTCTGTGGCCTTGGTCACCGGTATCGGCGAGTCCATGGGGGCTGTCGTTGGACGGACGTGGTGACGCCCTCCGGAGGGGGAGCTTACTCACGCCGGCTCCTCGACTAAGCAAATACTGTCGTCAGTAGGGGGCTTAGCAGGTGGTGTCCTGCGTATGTTGGATCAGAACAGGCGTCACTTAAGACCACCTTAGTGACTCGGCATCAGTGCAGCGTTTCCTCCGGTGGGTTGCGTCCTAACGACTTGACACTGACTGCTCCTTGAGGATTGCCGGTGCCGGAGCTGTGGCGGGACTGACTGGACTGTGGCTGTGGACGGGGTTCGGAATGAGCGGCGTGGGTGCACTGCCACTGAGGTGGCACAGGAAATGGGACAAAAAAAAAAGAAGTCTATAACAATGTGTTGTGGAAAAAAATGCTCGCAATGACCGAATGAGTTTTTACAATCCATTCATCCCGATGTGTACAGAACAATTGTCCTATGATGCTTGAATGACCGTTTGTCCTAGGAATCTCTGTGAGGATTTGTATATTCACAACACACAATACATTGCACAATAAAACGCACGTAATTGAGTTCTAAAAAGTGGCATCATCGTATTTCTCTCCCACGTTTGTTATGCTTCATCAAGTGCGCACAATCATTGTCTTAAAAAAAAAAAAAAAAAAAAAAAGTGCACCGCGGCCTCAAATTATCGCCGGCGTCGATTTAACTGGTCTCGTTCCCCAAACTGTCCCCAACTCCAGTTTATTGCTGGCGGCAAACTGGGTCAACCCTCTACCCTCCGCGCCAGCTGGCTATTTGATGCCGACTAGATCTACTTGTATTGCTTCGTTCAAGGTAATACAAGTTGAACTAAACCAAGGACGAATAGGCTTAAACTGCCTTCTGCTTGCAGTACGGGCCATTACTACTTATTCCCAACAAACGCTGGCGTTTTTCTTTTCTTCTCTCTCTCTCTCTCTCTCTCTCTCTCTCTCTCTTTCAACTAGTTTGAGACATGCACGAGTATGTATGTCTATTTGTCTGTGAATATCTTCTTCATGCAAATGCAAAGGTCTGAACCAGCGTAGAAAAAGTGCGAACTTCATTGAACCAAATCGAAAATTATTAACCATTTTGGTCCTGATCTTGGCTTCAGCGAACAGGGTCTTGCCGTTGTACTTGATTCAAAACAAGTGAACAAATAAACCAAATCATCTCCACACTCACACATTATATGCACAATGCCAGTGCTTGATGAATCTCCCACGCACACGGATAACAAACTCAGATCCGTCCAAACCTTAAGGAGTTCCTCCCATCTACGTCTGGTGGTCGTAAAGAAGAAACACTTCTGTGCCGGCTGCACACCGGCCATTCGTATTTTACCCATTCGTACCTTTTAAAAAATGAGTTAGCTCCGTGGTGCATTCCATGTCATGTGCCACTCACAATGAAACATATTCTTTTAGAGTGATGGGACTTTTTTTTTTTTTTTTTTTTTACGATGTCAATTTATCTATTCAAAGCATTCAAATTTCGATTATTTCTTCTGCCATAAAATAGTATTTCGATAAGTATTTTTTATTTTTTTTTAAAAACATTTTCTTTTCTTTTATTGTTATTACAGAAACTGAAATATACAACAACATCAATATTCAGAAATTAGGTATATGGCAAGCTAGATATAAATACGTAGACAAGTAAGTATATACACAAACAAAAAGAAGGATATAGCCTTCAGCATATCATCATTTATCTATCTAAAGCATGGTTACTTGGTGACATAAACAGCATAGCACAATGTATTGTACTTAAGGCAAACCCTTTCTATGTAGTGTAATCATGCTTTAATTTTTTTTTTTTTTTAAGAGAAAAAAAAAAGAAAGAAAGAGAGAATAAGATAGAGATCAGTGAGGATAAACGGATAGCACGAGGAAGGACAGGTAGAAGGACAAATAAGCGGACACACTGACAATTAACCAGACAAACATTAAGATAGAATGGGTTGATTCACAGCAAATGAAGATAAGCTATTTTCACAGAACACATTGTCTCAATGATAGCAACCTTGAAAGGAAAACAAACAACAACAGAAACTGTACAGCTTGAGTAACATACATGAGCCTCATAGACTGTCATCAGCAAGGGAGCAGAAATACTATTTGTTAGTCTAGTGCTTATTTATCACATATTGCATTATATACATTCACACTGACAAAAAACAGTTAATTATCAAAGACGAGGGGCTCATATGCAAGCCATTTTGTCTGGAAATCCACATGGTTCATTGTTAAATATGAGTTATATTTTTCAATTCTAAATCTATATTTCAATATTCTCAGAAAGACTGTTGGGACTTGCACGATGTGAGACACAAACATTTTACAGCGGAGTCCATGAAGATCCTGTTCAGGGATGTCCCGCCTGACGTGATCCTTGAGTTTTGAGAGAGATTAACATTTTTCATCTGATTTAAGATTTTATGGAAGAAAGATTTTTTAACGAAGTTTCTGGTGCGTTTCTAGAAGATGTCATTTAAAGTGATGTGTGAAAGTGTTTTTTTTTTTTTTTTTTAATGACTTGTGAGTTGATTTTAACGTGGTGACAGCCCTGATGTGGCCCTTTGCGGTCGGCTGGGCTATAAGCAACATTATCTTATCTTATCTATATCCCATGTATATTATGTCACGTCATGTCATCTTCATCTTATATTATATCATATCATATCGTATCATATATTATATACCACAGATACCCCAGAAGCCTGCACAGGTGGACCTCGACCAACCACCCACTGAGGATGAAGTCAGGACTGCTATAAAGCAGATGAACTGCAGAAAAGCGCCTGGAAAAGATGGAATTCCTGCTGAATTGTATAATGCACTGGGAACCACAGCTTTCAGAGCGTTCCACGACGTCCTCTGACCATCTGGGAGGAAGAGGACATGCCAGCAGACCCCCGTGATGCCACTATCGTGGCACTTTATAAGAACAAAGTGGCAACTACTGAGGAATTTCTCTTCTCTCGATTGCGGGAAATATACATGCCCGCATCCTCCTCAACAGGCTCATCAACAACATCTCTAAAGACAACCTTCCTGAAGCTCAGTGTGGTTTCCACCCTGGCCGCAGTACCATAAACATGGTGTTTGCTGTGCGACACGTCCAGGAGAAATGCAGCGAGCAGCAGATGGACTTGTACGCAGTGCTCATAGACTTGACCTCTAACACC